>PVKB01000335.1:0-534453 GCA_004027205.1 Ctenodactylus gundi
GAAGGCAATCAGAGCCTTACAGTATTTTAAAAATTTCTCCTAGGGTTCACTGAGGGCACCTACCTGCTCCCTAGCGAGTCTTGGAAACACGTGTGAAGAAGCATCGTTACATCTTCACGTCTGGCCCTTGGCCAGGGCTGATTCTGTGCAAATCTCTGAGAGCGTGTAGCTTGGCCCCCACACCTCTATTGCTGCTTGCTTCCTGCAGCTCAGAAACACAAGTTCCTGCCCACAGCAACACTCAGCATTCCCCAAAGACTCAAGGAGAATCGGGGGAAAAGGATGCGAAAGGCACGCAGGTCACGTTTCTCATTAGACACACTCCAATTTCTTTCAGACCTGGATACAGCCACCGCACCTCCTGTTAGGACGGCCAGAAGATACTGAAGGGGAGGGAACATTAGCAAGCAGGGAACAGGGATGACGGGGAGTCACATTCAAGAAACTACGCAGGGTGCGTTGACAGGAGAGGTGGAGAGAATTCAGGTGTGATGGATGACAGCCACCTGGAGGAAACTGTGCAGAGCCTCTTGCTGCCCCTGCCTTCGGGGGAAGCTCCTGTCACTGACAGTTGGGAATCTGGTGAACCAGAGGAGGGATGGAGCTTGTTGTCAGACAGAGGATAAGGAAAGGGACTGGGGCAGTAAGTTGGCTCAACCTACACAGCAGAGAGTTTATGAAGAAGGTGAGAAGAGTAGGCATCTCAGGGGTCCCCGAGGAGGATCTAGTGAGCAGAGAGAAAAAGAGGAAAGTCGTGATGTACCTCGTCTTGTTAATGAAATTAGAGATAGCGGGGGAACGGGGTTTTGAGTCACTTATTCTGTGGCCTGTGACTTGTACTTCTGGAAGAGACCACGTCAATGGGAGCAGGGTGACAGTGAATTCCACAGCTGGAATAAGTTCAATGTTGATGTTCCTATTTCCAGTCAAATGTGAGTTTGGGTGATTTTGTCATAACTTAGATTCAGTAATTCTTTTCTTCTGATAAGGGACATCTCTGACTTAGATACAGATTTGTCAGTAACTAACCTTGGGAACAAACAATGGTTGTTCATTCCACTGGGAATACTGGTTGGAACCCTATATAAACAGCAGACCATGGTGGCTGAGTTATGGCCCCTGGTATTTTTCTCCTGGTTTTTAAACACCTGTGGAACTTCCTGACCGGTAAGATTTATTTGGCTTCAAAACAAGGAGTTCTCAGTGGACACAGAAACTATTTGGTGCCAAAGGGACAAATACACGTTTTTTTGCCTTCGCTGTCCTTGAAGGCTCCACAGCCCATAAAGCTTGTCAATTCTAATTTTCTTTGAGTGACTTGAGATACAAAGAAAAGTGTGGAGAAAACCCTTTGGGCTTTTAGCAAACCAAGCTCACGCACCCATCAACCCCAGACACTCAGGGCTCGTCACTTGCATTCACAAACAAAACTGCTTCACTGGGACCTGGTTTTCAAGTGGAAGTTAAAGCATGAATTGTTACCATCTTCTGAAAAAGGCAGCTAGTTGAGATGCTCTGCTCACATATGAAAGACTTGGTTACTTAACTAGGTGTGTGCCAGTCATGGACTCATTAATGTAGTTACATTAAGCAGAGAAAGAAGATATTCCATATTAATGGCAGTTACACATCCTCCTTATAATTATTTTTTGTTTCACTGATGGAAATTGAATAGAAAAAAATGGAAATAGGGCACCGCCACATACTGTCTGGGTGACTGAAGACCAAAGCAGATTTTTCACATTAGTGAAAACTTCTGCACCTTGTATAAGCTTCTATCTATTTTTAAGGTAAACTGCTAAAGATTCATTTAAGCTAATTTCATCAACAATTCCAAAAGCCATTACAGTTAAATATTTAAACTCTAATTTTAAGGGCCAAAAGGGAGTATTTGCAATTTAATGCAGAAATAAATACCACCTGACATCACAATTGCACTCATTAGGTTTTTTTCAGCTCTGTTGCTTCTAATGAAATTTAATTAAATTGATTTGGATACTTAAAGGTACAGTATATATAAGGATAAAAATCTTCTGGGGTACCCACTTTCAAAAGCAAATACTGTGTAAATCCATTTTATGAATTCAATTTAATCTAGTTGTCCTAAATCAAAAGAACCATTGTCACTGTCAAGATCTCACGCATCACAAGAAAATGCATGGGAGGAAGATGATGCTGTTGCTAACAACCTGGAGTTAACTGGTACCCGAAGAATGAGAGATAGAAGAGAGAGAGACACACATACACATAGACAGACAGACAGACAGACAGACAGACAGACAGACAGACAGATGGAGATCAAAGATCAGACTTGGAGGTTCTTTAACTACGTCCTATGTGGAGTTAAATTTGGGATGGAACTGAAGAGCCCAGCCTTCAGCTTTACAAGCCCAGTTGTCTGGATTTGGGGCATAGCTCAGCGGTTAGAGTGCTTGTCTAACAAGTGCAAGGCCCTGGGTTCAATTCTTCAGCACACATGTGTAATCGCAGCACTTAGGAAGCCGAGGCATGAGAATTGCCATGAGTTTGAGGTCAGTCCAGGGTACATAATGAATTCAGGACTGGTCTGGACTACCGAGTGAGATTTTGCCTCAAAAAAGAAAATAAATGAACAGACAAGCCCGATTGTCTGGCTTTTAATACTGACAGCATTTTGATCTTGAAAAATGAATTGTGTTTTCACATGTGCTCAGAAGTGGTCACTGAATCCAAGGCTCACCCTGGTGAGGAGGGTTCACATGGGTGCTCTCAGATGCAGTGTGCGTCTGAGTGTCGTGAGTGAGTGAGAGAGACAGGTGGCTCCGGGGACAGATGGGGCAGGGACGGGCATTGGAAAACGGTCTTCACAGTAGCCATGTGCAAGGACAGTCATGAAAGAAAAGTGCAGGTGATTGTGAGTGATTGTTACTAGCTCTGGGAGCTGGGGAGAGTCAGGGAGATTTTTGGAAGGAAGCAACAGTGCCACAGAGGCAGATAAAGTCAGGTCTGGAGGTAGAGAGGGAGGCTGAGGAAAGGTCTTGTGTGCAGGCAGTACAAAGGCCCTGAGATGGCCACAGCATTGTGCTTGCTGAGGAAGAACAGGTGGAACAAAGCTAGGTGGGCTGATCAAAGCCATTGGGGGAAAGAGGTGAGGAGCACCGGAAGACTTGGCATCGGGGGAAAGGGGTGTGACTGAAGGTTCTTGCGCAAGAGACTGGCAAGAGCAGACCAGGATTTTCAAGTTCTTTCTGAAGACTTAATGGAAAATTGACTGAAGATGGCCAAACTGACTTGGCAAAACCAATCAGGCAGGAATTACACCAAGCCCAAGGGTGGTGCACGTGAAGGTGGGAGACGTAGTTGGAGTTGAGGGGCACGTAGGAAGTAGGCTCAGCCTGGGCTGGTGTGAGGTACAGTGGAGAGAAGGCACAAAGGGCATTCAGTGGATAACATCTCCATCATGATTCCAGACAAAATGCCTGACATCCACTCTTACGGGAGGAGAGGTGACTTTGGCTCACAGCTTCTAGAAGATTCAGTCTATTGTTGTTTGGCTGAAGGGCCTGGCAGAGGACAGCTGCTGCTGCCATGGCAACCAGGAAGCAGAGACAGAAAGGAGGAGCCAGGGATAAGAGCACACCCTTCCAGATTACACCCCCCAGGGACCTGCCTTCAACCAGCTCCCACCTCCCAACAGCATGTGAGCCCACTGATGGAAGACTCCACTGATAAGTACAGTGCCCCCATGGTCCAGGCTTCTTCCAAAGACTAATTTTGGGGGGCATCTTAGGTATCACCACCACAACACCTCCCAGATTGCGGAAAAGAATGACATGGTTGAGGACCGGGATGGGAAACAATGGGGGGCGAAGGGGAGGATGTGGAGTGTGTCAGGTGTGTGGACAGTTAGGGTCCCTCAAGGGGTCCGGGGGAAAGGTCACATAGCCTGTTGCTTCACTGAGCTCTGGCACACACGGAGAGCACGGGAGTGGGGGCCAGACTGAGACACGAAAGCAGACACGAGGGTCATCTAAGTGCGTGGACAAAAGATGGGAGCAGACAAGCTCACCTGTGTTTGGAGATGTGGGGTGGGAAGTAGCGAGGCCTGGGAGGCCAGAGGATGGCAAGAGATGGAGAGGAAGGGGCAGCCACCAGGGAAGGACAGGATGAGGACAGGAGGGACAGAAGCCCAGGAGAAACATGTGGCAGGACTGGTTTCCTCAAGCCATTTCTGTTTCACCTGGGACAGATGACCAGATGCCACAGGCTCTCTCACAGGTGATGGCATCTTGTGGCCATGTGACAGGACAATCCAGAGGAGGTGAGGTGACGGACTTGCATGCTGGCAGGTATGGCTGTGGGTCTTACGGTGTGCTGGGGCCACGGGTGAAGGAGGAGAGGGACTTGAGTGATTATATGGTCACGCAAGCTGACCTGCCCATCCCGGCACCTAACCTGGATGGCTACCTAAGCTGGAAGTCAAACTTCTAAGGAGTTGGACCCTTGAATGTTTAGGTTTGCATGTTGCAGCTGGGAGCTGAACCCCTGCAGTCCTCCAGACAGCACGACTAGGAATGTCTGCCATACGGACAGTCTGGTGCAGACTGAGGAATGACTGGAGGGGTGGGGGGGGGAGTGCAGGTGGAAAGTGAGGGAGTGGACGCCAACTCTTCTGGAAATCGAACAGTGAGGGGCATAAGGGTGGCAGGTGGGGAAGGGTGGCGCACGCAGGACAGTCCTTTCATGATGTGAGACACACGAAGAGAGCGTCTGCACTCTACAGGGGAAGAATGACCAGGGAGGAGAGGCTGAAGAAAGTAGAGCAGAGAATGCGCACACTGAGCTCCTGCCTCAGAGAAAAGGACTTCAGAGTCTTGGGACATCATTAAGGACAACCGGTATATTTCTATTTTTGAGTAGAGCCCAGCAAAATAAGTATAAAGCAAAGCCACCAGGAACTGTCGAAAGCATGATGTAATTGGAAAAGATAATGCAGGAAGTACACACTCACATTGATGTGTCCAGAACCTGGCAGAGAACCAAGGATAAGGCAGGTACTCAAGAAACACGTGCAGAACGACTGTACAAGTGGCCAGGCTCTGGCAGGGTCAGGAGAGCACTGAGCAGGACCTTGTGGTATTCAAAATAGAGAGAATTGGGGCGTTGCAGGGTAGATCGGCACAGAGGAAAACCCGATTGATGAGCATTTTAGTTTTGACGCTATGTATTTCCTCTGTGGTGAACGTCACATGGCTCACAGTGGGACACTTGCAGGTGTAACCACCAAAGCTCTCATAGGGCAGCACGCAGAAACTGTGGGTGCATCAAGTGCCAACATGGGTCCCTCTGGCAGCTTCAAGGCCACTGGCTGAGAAGGCGTCACACCAAGAAACACACAGAGGTGGTTCCACATTCCATGACCTCGCTTTTCCCCTTGGTCATTGCTCAGACTTTTTATATTGTTCAAGCTACAAAATACAGTTTGAAAACTTAGAGGTCTCTTTCTTTTCCCCTGCACAAGACTGAGGAGTCCTGGATGTGAGCTAATTTTTCAAAGCCAGAAAGGTAATTCCAGTAGGATGTGATACCTGTAAATACATGTCCTCCCCTGCCTGACCAGGGAGGGGCTGGCATGCAGATGCCTCTCACAGGCAGGGCACACCAGAGCCGGGCTAGGCTGCACTGGCCCGGTCAACTCTCCTTGCGTGGGTCCCCTTTCTCCCTGGCTCAACTGCGTTGGAGATATGGGGTGGCTGAAAGCATACCTTATGAGAGAGAGAGAGGAGATAAAGCTGGATAAGAAGACACTGAATATACTCTCTCTGTCTCTTTCAACAAATAAAGTTTCACATACAAGTAACATCACCCAATCCACTGACAGACACCAAATACGAAATGAGTAGATCTGAGTTAAATGCTCCAAGTAAGAGGTAAGAATAGGCGTGAACTTACATTAAACTTACTGGATTTTTAAAGTTCCTGCTCCAATACCTTCTGAAATGCCTCTGGTCTCCAGGGTATTATTATAGGTTTTGATTTAGAACGTTACAGGTGGAAGCTTTGCGACAGAATAGAATTATATAGGAAATGCTTACTTTGGGCACTGGTATGCACTTTCCCCTGACTTGGGGCTCCATCCCAGCAATAGCTAGAACTTAGTCACTTCTTGTTTAGCAGCTGCCTTGTGCATCGATTTCCACTTTTGCACAATTGATTTTTGCTTCTGTCCCATTTGTGCCTCTTTTTCTGGACAGATATCAAACATGAGTGTCTGAGAACCGGCTCTGAGAGGTCAGGGGCACTCATGATGAAAGATCTTCTTTGTTGACACAAAAACATCAACAAGTAAATGCCCCATTTATGGAACAGAAAGTATCAAAGCTGAGTTTAATCTCAGCCTGTTCAAGTTCTTCTCTAACTGGACATTCAGTGATTTAGAAAAGAAAAGGCTTGAGGAACCACAACTGTGAACTTGGAGGACAGCAGCCATGGGGTAATTTCAGAATCTGGCCCCAAGTCCTTACGTCCTTCTTCTTTGACTCTTGGTGAAGAATATTCCAGCCCACCAAAAAGGCTAATAAATTCTTTGTGAGCAAGTGCCTTGATAAAATGATAGCTCTATACTTAGGAGTTCAATTTATCCTGATAGAAGATTTATTGCTTTTTTCCATCACTGTCTTAGATATTCAGAAAGTAAAATCTATTAATTCTCAAAATGTAACCTGCCAAAAGAAATATTAAAACATTTCTTGCTCTTTCTACTGCTAAGCTTAGTGATTAAAAACTTCAAAATTTGACCTTATTGTGCTTTTCTTTTTCCCTGACCATATTTCAGAATAGATTTTTAATTCTCATGGGAATGCAGTGGTGCTTTTTAATGGCTCAGCTGATGAGGTGAAGGACGGATATTAACTCGCAGCCCTTCGCTACAGCTTGCAGGGCTCAGGGCTGCCGGCTTCTCTGCATCCAGTGGCTACTTTCTCGCAAGCACTGAAGAACGACAGAGGACTGTGTTTGTGCTTTCACTCACCGTGGTTTGGAAACTGGGAAAACCTGCCGACATTCCCTTACCTGTCCGTAATTACTTATTGATTTCTGGTTTTGTCCGCGGGAGGGTGGTGAGAGCCAATGAAAGCAATACTGTGGCAGGAAGAAAAGGAGTCCAGTGTGACACAGGCTGTGAAGGACACGACTCCTCTCTTATCAACGCTCATTATTCACCTGCAGAATGCTGTGTGCGACCCGAGAGTCCATCTTCCCCGACGACAATGGGGAGGACATCTAAAGATTAGCTTCATGCTTTGTTTCTCGCATCAAAACGGTCACGGCGAACACAATCCCATTATTCAGGGAAACATGACCTTACTGGTCTCCAGCACAGGCACTCATTGTGTGTTGTCTCAGAAGGGAGGGGCATGCTCCTGCACACACCAGGCCATGAAGATCAGGAGCAGAGAACTTGTGTGAAGTCTAACCCCACTAGCTATCTACCAGAATTTGACTCCACTGTCTGGTCCGGCTTTGATTTCATCTCTGCCTTTATGAGGTAAGAATGGGAATTCTTACAGAGACACTGAGCAGCTGCTGTTCTCCCAGAAGTACTTTGAGTCTCTTAGGACAAAATGAATAAATGAGCCTCAATAACATAACACTAAAATCTGAAAAAAAAATCACCTACCACTTAACAACAAAGCCTGTGATGCCCTTTCTGTGGTAACTTTACAGGGTTTGCTTTAAGGACTTACTTAGTATATTTTCTAGGAAGCAGCCCATGGAGAAGCTACAGACTAGGAGACCAGAGTGGTGTCCCCTCAATTTCACTTGCCTTCTTTCAGCACCCCACCTTTGGGTGCATTTTTATGTTGGAACCGCACTCCTGCCACTAGAGCTCAAGTGGGCCAGTCTGCACCTCAGAAGGCAGAACAGGATTCTTAACAATTGTCTTGTAAATCAGTTACCTTAAAGAGAGTCCCTATGGCATGTTGATGCCATCGAAGTGACTGAGACTCACTTCCTTGAGTCAGGGGCTGATTCAGGGTGGTCCTGTGGCTGTTTCTGCCACCCTTGAGGAACTCCCAAAAAGCTTTAGCAGGGCGAAGTGGCCCCATCAGCTAAGTAGCCTTGAGACTTTGATATCAGTTCATGGATGTTAAGATGGAAACTGGGTGGGGAGTGGGAGGGCGACAGAGTTTCAGTGATGGCCTGTTGTGTTCAGCAGAATCTCAGAATGTGTCAGATGCCAGAAAGATGCCAGAGTCGGTGACAGGAAACCTCACAGCTGGCCAATTCACCTGAGGGCCACGCCCTGCCACGCTGGAAAGAGCCACCAACCAGTCAGCCATTTAAACGCACTGATTGTAACTCTTCAGTAACAGGTCATCATGCCCTCGTCTGAGCCGATATGGAGATCTGTTTGCATTTTTAACATAGAAAAATCAATAAACATAGTACTATTTTGCTGTAATTGAAGAAAGATTTTGACACCCAGCCTAAAAAGTAGATGCTAAATCTTGGTCAAGTCAGAGTCCAGATTCAAAAGGAAGAGCAGGAAAGATTCTTTAGGCCAGTGCAAATACTGGGCAGGATACAGTATGGCAGTGACATGCCCAAACCCTTAGGGTGTGAGGTGCCAAGAGCAAACTCCAGTCTAACTGCTGGTCTTTGGGTCTTGATGATGCTCAGAGGCTGGTTCATTATTTGTAACAACTGCACCACTTGGCGAGGGCTGCCGACAGGAAGGAGGCCTGGCACAGGTGCGTTACATATAAAGCCTTATTTACAGTAAAAGATCCTTTGCTAAGAATGACATAGTAAGTGTGTTCGAAGCAGAGGGGGTTATTATGAGGATCTCGAGGGTGACCCGCATCAACATATCCTTACTATGATAAATTCAAAGATTTAAACATCTGCTGTCATTTTTCAAACCACACATGTGGGTCAAATATTTGTGGCAATTTCTAATAAAAACATTATGGGGGGTCCACATGTACCCTCCTCACTGGATCTGACATGGTATAACTTTTGGCTCCTCCTCAAGGTCAATGTGATCCTGAAAGGAAAACGTATGGAACGAATTCAGCACATCACAGCAGCCACCACAGCAGCCACCACAGACACCCTCAATAGAGGACTTCTGGGCCTTCCTCACACAGGGGCAAGAGGGGTGGGTTACAGGCGGAAGCAAGTAGGGGTCGTTTTGATGGGAATTGTGGTAACAAGTCTTTAACTTTAATAAATTAAAAAAAGTACATATTCACTGTGCTTTTTGGTCACTTCTCATAAAGACAAAAAAAAAAAGAAAGAAAAAAAGAAAGGAAGAAAACGACAAACTTTCTAAATGTGAAACAACAAAAAAATTCTGACTCCAAGCGTTAATGAAGCTTGCATGCTAAGTGAATGCTATACATGGGCCTGGTAAAATTTAAAACCAAAGCCTGGTCCTAAGTGTGTGCTTAGTAAGGCCCAGTAAATCGCCATGGGCCCACGCCTCACAGAGACCAATAAAACAGTGGTCCTTGCTGGTTGGAGTGAGATAAACTTTAATTTTCCATGTCATTAGGTAGAGGATTGTGTCTCGACAGACACACTGGTAGCTAGAAGTCTAATAGAATGTTGGACTTTGGGAAGTCGAGTGACCAGAGTAGTTGAGACAAAACTAAAAGTTATGATTTTACACATAAAAACAAAAACAAAAAATAAATTACAAGCACCTACTTTATTTTTGCCAAAGGCATTATGTATGGCTACTTTCATCAATTTCACCTGCTACATACGTATTTTTTGGCACCTAGGAATGAGATCCTTTTCAGGTGGTGCTTCTTAATTTGGCCTGATACTCAGGGATGGTATTCCTTAGTTCAACACTGTAAGAGTTGCCACTAATTGTGCCAGTGTTGAGGAGCATACAACCGCACGCCTTGCAACTTTAGTGTGTATCTCTGGGATCAGTGAGGTGGTCTTGAAGGATCAGCATAAACCAGGTATTCCAGAAGGAACATTCTCAACACTCGGATCTGCTTCCCAGCTGCCTTTTCCCACTTCGGAATCTTTGAAGAACCCCAGTCCCTCACCCTGGCTGTGTGATTCTTGCTTGGGAGACTTGATTGCTATCCCTCTAGACAGTTCAGCCTGATCTGAATAAATTCATATCTTCCCTGTGTTCTAGAGAATCGACAAAACTCTTTTTGTCACCCATGTCCCCAGCCCTCCATGTGCCAATGGACATGGCACCTCGCAAATCTTTGGATGGTGGCTCTGAAACCTGGCATTTCAGTCTCCTCCCTGCATCCTGTCCCTCACCAGAAGCTGCCCATCGGTTCTTCACCGCTGAGCTCTGTGTCTACATGACTCACTCCAGCTCATGCTGCAGGGCTGAGCCTTGGACCCGGGATGATTTGATTCTACGTTCTGAGCTCATTAGATTGCGCCAAAGACTATGAGCAGCTTTCCAGACATGGATCTGATCTCTACTCTGCAAGTGCAAGCTGAGAGCCCAGATACAAGCAGATACAGGCACAGCCTCTTGTATCCTCTCTTCTTGCAGTGAACTTGGAGGATTCTGTTCATCCAGGGAGGCTGCATTCCACAGAGGTGTGGATGAATCTGCATGACTTCAAGGGTTGTGGCGGCCACATTTCTGGGTCCCTAGCAGCGGGGTGTGAGCTTGAGCTCCTGGGGTGTGAGTAGGGGGTTGGCAGCTTCTGCATCTCTTGTCCTCCTTTCTGTCCTCTCTCTCTCCTTGAGTTGGAACTAGAGGGAGAAGCTCCAGGCCACACTGTCCACACTAGCAAGGCCGACCCTCTATGGGGCAGGGCAACACCACAAGCCCCGTCACCACCTGCCGACCCTGGGCCACCTGCCCGGCCAGGTATGGATCCAGGAGAGATAAGATATTAGTTTAGCTGGAGCTTCTATACTTCTGAGTTCTTCTGTTAATTTGATCTGTGTCCCAAGCAAGTTATTTCTTGGAGATATGTATAGGTGATTAACTTATTACATAAGAATCAATATGCAATAATTTTTATGTCTTTTAATTCTTTGTCCCTCCCCAAATTCATTTCCTTTCTTCCCACAGCAGCCATTCCAAGGGTCCCTCTAAGCACTTAAAAAGTCCTGATGTTCTAAAAAGTCAAGGTCTCTCTGATATGGGAGTCCCAGATCACAACTCTTATGGAACTTAAAATGAAAAACAAAGTGAAACAGGGGGGTAGGGTGGGGAGGGAGAGAGGGATGGGTAGGGGGAGGGACAAAAGGAGAGTGGGAAAGTCCTTGTCACCTTGACAAGATACGTAGGTGTACAAAATGCTAAACGTCATTGTAAACCTTAAATTTTGCACTTATGCATATCAATAAAATGGGGGGAAACAAAAGTCAAGCAGTGTTGATTTCCTGTTTGTCTTTTACCACTATACCCACTTCATCCGGAGTTTCATGTCCCTTTATGATACATCCACCAGTATGACACAGACAACAAAGACACTTTATGGCTCTATGTTCCTTTATCTACATTAATAGATTTTTAAAAGAAAAGATGGTGCATTATTTAGCTTGCGTGTGATGAGCTTCTTTTCAATAGAGGTGCTTACTCAGAAGGCCAGGCACTACCCATGTTAAAGGTTCAGGCAACACAGAGGTATTTGGGTTCCAAATGTCTCACAAATTAACCACAATTTTGTGCTGCAAATTTCTCCCATACAAACTATTCCAGCTGATCTGTTTCTCTACGTAAATGACACCAGTCAAGCTAGTGACACGAGTCCCTGGGCTCGGCACCCGGGTCTCTGGTGGTACACCTGCTGCTGTCCTTCCAATTTCCATCTTCCCACTGCGTTTTCTCTCTTATCATAATGCTCTTCCCTTTCATCTTGTAATTATGCACACTCTAATCATTCATCAGAATTTCTCTCTATAATTTCCCTTCTTTTAACTCATGCTTATAGGCATGCCCAAAATGAGGCTTAAGGGAGGCTTGCCATCTTTTAAAAAATGTTATGATAGAAAATATGAAAAAGGGAAGTTTTGTTATTTGAAATACTTTAGCTATATTATATATTCTATACTCATTCAAGACAATTCCTCTTGTTTCAATGCAGCACTGGCAAGCCAAACGTTTGGACACCTACCCTAAGGTATGCAATTCAGAGTCTTAAAAAATTGCCAATAATTGTCCCATCTTTCATTTTTATGCACATATTTAAAGTATTCTTTGGAACTCTTCCTTTGCAAAGGATTTAAGACATAGATTTGAAGTATGGATAATTAAAAGATACGGATCAGGCATTTTTGTGTGGTACATACATTGCCAATGAAGAACAACATGGAAATCTGCTTCCCCAATGATTAAAAACGATTCATGAGAGTGAATGAACTCAGTTTTCTCATAGGACTTTTCAACTAGAGAGCTTTTGTGAATGCTGAGCTTTCCCGTCAGCACCACTTTTGGCCCAGACGACAAAGACCTTTGGTTTCACTTCACAACTGCATTAATTTGGAAATGATTAAGAACAGTGCTTTCTCCACATTTTTAAATCATGGGTCACCTAAAAATGTCTCCAGTGATTTCTCCATCCCATCTTTCTGGAATCTACTCACATGAAATGTATTTTGAACTATCTGAAGCTCTTAAGTTTTAGTTCGACTAAATTCCTGTCAACACATTCTTATTTTCATGGAAATAAAAGACAACTACATTTTTTGAACTCAACCTCCAACACAGAAAAAAAAAAAAAAAACCTAAGGTGAAAAACTCATACTGCTATTCAACAAACAGCTGGCAGAGTCTATAAAATCTGTTTCCCTCCAGTGCACATAAGTGTGGAAAGGTGCGTTTTAGCAAAGAAGAAGTATTTGGGACCCGGGAGAAAGTGGCACCTTGGAGGCTGTCATATTTCTTGGAGCTTCCGGAGCCACTGACTCAGAACCACCAGCTCCTTTCCAATTTACAGCATGTTCTTCATGTCTGGCTGCCCGTTTAGCTGAAGGAACCTTTCCTGGGAGAGACTTCATTTGGATCCCCAAGGAGTCCAAGGAGAACTAAGCAGGGATGCTGGGATCTGGATGTCAAGCCAAGCAGAGCAGAACCCAAAACATTTGCTCATCCTAACATGCAAGCTCTTAGATTACTCTAGAACACTCCTAACACAGAGAATGCTGTGGCCTCTGTTTCAACTTCACACACTACCTCTTAGGGAATAGGAACAATCTGAAAGAGAAATATATAAGCTAATCTTTATAAGCTTAAAGTACAAAGTACTGAATGCGTAAAAGAAGTAGGGAGGCTTTGGGGAAATCTAGAAATAGACTCTAAGTAACAGCCAGATATTGAATATTTACCTTTTCTCTTGGGCTTATTAAAAGACAAAATTTCCCTTGCCAAGGTGAGTCTCACTCCTGGGCAGTGGCCTCACATTCGTACCCAAGGGGACAGTCACCAGCCACGGGGGATTTGAATGGGAGCAGCAATGACTTTGGGTCTTTCCCTTTTCCATGCACAGCCAGGTGGGGCTGCAAGAGGGACCTGGGGCAGTGGCTGATAGAAACTCATGGGCCATCTCCCTGGCCTGTTTTTACTTTCTGAATCCTGGTAAATCTCCTGTGTATCTGTGGTGTTCTCAACCCCTTTTTATTAACTCAACTTTAAATTACCCACAGCTGCTGGACTGGCAAATCCCAAAACAATAGCTTCTGGGAGATACTTGTTCAAGAGTTCTTTCTTCCTATCCAAAAGGCTAGGTTTTCTTTTCTTTTCTTCTTTTCCTGTCTTCTTTTGTTTTTTTTTTCCAGTATTTTGGAAAGGAAATATAGAATCAAAATCTCTACAGGTTGCCCTTTACTCTTAAGGTTTTGCTTTTGAACCACTGTAAGGATGAAGACTCCCTTTGGTGCACTTCCTGCTTGCCTTGCAAGAGAGTGCAGAGCAGGGGCCAAGCCTCTCTGTGACCCACGGTCACTAGTGGGCCCGCAACCCTTATAAGCTAATCTTTATAAGCTTAAAGTACAAAGTATTGAATGCTTAAAAGAAGTAGGCAGGCATGTGGGAGGGGCTGGGGCAGGCTCAGGCTGCTGGGTCTTCTAATTAGTATTTTTGGGTTGTGACACTTCTCGACTTCCTGAATTGCTTTTTATAATTTTTCTGTCCCCTACCCCCAATTTTTTGTTTCAGCTTTCTTTATGTATTTTCTTTTCCCCCAAATCCCTGAGTTCATTACGTTTTTATCTACTGTAGAATACAGAACTTCAGGAAAACAGGCCTATTTCTTTTTCTGCATGGTGATATAGTATAGGTGATGACATCATATATTTCAAAAGAGCTAGAAGAGAGGACTTGGAGTGTTTCCACCACAAAAAAATGATACATGTTGAGATGATTGATAAGCACAATATGTTGAATTAATGATTACACAATGAATAGACATACTGAAACATCACAAAAATCATAATTCCTTAGGCAAACAAATAGAAGACAATTTTGGCTATGAGTCTCACAAGCATGGGTCTGTGCAGTCCAGAAGCCTCATGAATGTTGGCAGGGATTTAGGGAACATATAGTGAGATCCTTGTTATTGTACCTCACTGACTGTTATATTGGTCACCCAGGCTGGTGCACAAGAACCCTCTGTATGTGTGATGCCTTTTGTGATGGCTTCACATTACGTCTTTGGGCCTGGGGGCAGGTCAGAGCCAGAAGGTGAAGCAAACCATAACCTTACCTTTTTGTACAGACTCCTCAGATCTCGGTACTGCCACATGCTGTTTAGGACCTGAGACGCAGCCTTGACCACCTTTGGAGAGTGTCTGGCAAAGAGAAGACAGAAAATGCAAGGTGGTGAGTGGCAGCTGGGCTGACGCTGACACTGCCTTGTCAGGAAACGTCAAAATCCACTTCCTCCTTGTTCTTCTGGCTCTTTTGCTCTCAGCCAGAGAGTTGCAAAGCACTGTTCAGCCAGGTCCCACCCCCATTCTTGCCAATGCACCCATGAGAGGGAGAGACAGGAAAGAGTTGCAGTTTGGCGAAAAATTTTCCAAACACAGGGCAGTGGTTTTCACTGAGAACCTACAGTTAGTAGTTGAGTAAGAGGTGGAAATAAAAGAAAAACACAGTGACGAGGAAAGATCAGATTCAATAGTCTTGGTGGCAGTGTTGTGTGACATGCGGGCAGTGATAAGAAAGAAAACTCGTCATCTCAACAGAAGCAGGACAGCATGTATTTATGGTGTTGGCTCCACACACCTATGTGATCAGGGAAATTGCTTTCTATTGCTGCTGAGACCATGCACAAGAGACTGGCAGTGAATGTCAACATGTGCCCACACTGTTACATACGCACAGAGGAAGGCACATGTATCAGTACACACATCTCAAGTTCTATCCTCTGGTCCACACTGCAAAGTGAGAAACCAAAGTCACAGAAACTTTTAGATACAACCTCTTGAACTTTCGAGTCACGATGTTGAAATCCCTCTGAAAATATAAGTGACAGCTTTTGCCATTTTGATTTTATGCTCAGTGCTACTGTATACCCACAAAGAGAGACTAGGTCAGTAAATCCGTGTTGATTTAACTCATTTAAATTCTTTGAATTTAGTGGTCATGGGTGCTATTAACTACCCGGGGATTCTTTACTCTCATAGGCTGTTTCCACAGCCAGCTTCCTAATTCTAATGGTCACCAGTGACATTTAATTCTACCTTTGGGACCGGATTTTTCTTTTGAAGGGTCAGATAGTAAGTAGCTGTTGTTCTGGGTGCCTTATGTTCTTGGTAGCTGTGACTTGACTCTGTCACATGAATAATCATAAATGAATCAGCATAGAGGTGTTCCAATACAACATAATCTATAAAAAATAAGCAGTGAGTGAGATAAGCTCATGGTCTGTAGTTTCCCTGGTCCAAACGAATAATGAATCCAGGTATTGGCAGGATATTTCCGTCATGAGGTCTCTAGCACAATGGCCAGCCCTGAAGGGACAGGCAGCAGTGCCGAGGGAACCACTAAACAGACTATCTGAAGCGAAACCAAAGACACCTTTAAAAAACAGCATGAGCAGACGGTAGGTGGGTCCGGTGGAGGTTGCATCTGAGAATCAAGGTAAATGGGCGTTTGGAGGATATGCATTGTGCAGTGAAATTATGGGATGGCAGTGATGGCCCATACGTTGACTGACATCTTCCTGGTTTTTCATGGTTTGGATTTAGATCAACTCAGCTTAAGTTTCCTTCATGTGTTTACAGAAGGGAACCAGTAATTGTTATTCATTTCTGAGGTGGAAATTAATTTTGGCTTTATTAGTTACATCAAATATTTGAAAAAGAAAATATTCAGTTCTTATAAATTCCACCCATTTTCTCTCTGTGAAAGACTGGTTTATTGAAGCAACATTTTTTTTTTACTGAAATGAATGGTTGTGAAATTATTTTTAAAATTTTGATAGTGTCATTCTCTAAATGTAATTTTAAATTCCCTTGATATGAAGACAGAGACTTTTCTACCTTTCATGAACTCAGATAAAGGTACATATTATTCTTATATAATCAACATTGAACAAAGACTAAATGTTCTGTTTTGTTGTATTTTATCATTTTTACCTAGAGATTTGTCTGTGACAATAGTCAAACAACCCTAGAGGAACACCTATTAGTATTAAGGTAATGATGATATAGTTGAAACACTTAGTATGTGAAATACATGACACTGTGTCATATTTTGTTCCTATTTCTTGCTTAGTTATAAAATAGATGAGGCTGAATATGAAATAAATAGCAAGTTTTAACCTCTCAATTAAAATACCACTTATCACAGTGTTATAACAACATGTGAAGGTCAAAGACACACTGCTTTCTTTTTCAACATTTAATTTGGACCCATTCTCTAGACCAGAACCATAGAAACTTCTACTTGAAAAATATTTCAAGTCAACCAATGACTGGAAGACTTGAACAAATGAGTATTTTCTAATGTGACACGTGATTATAATCCAAATCACAATACTAGTTCTTTACTGACAAGTGACAGTTGAGACTGTTAATAGCTTTTCTGTATTATTTCAAAATACAATCACACATCCAGTACTATTTCCTGTATAACTGCTAAGATCAAGGTAAATGCATTCGTGAATCAGTCATGATAGAATGCCTGTAATGGGTGTTTAACATGATGTGGAAAGAGTAAGTTATGGAGTTACTGGGTGGTGAGTATGAGACTCCTACAAGAATTTATAACAACTATATGCAGTCTGATCTTCACTAGAGCTGCCAAGCCAGGCGTGGATGGGGATGTCAGCTAGTGCAATTCCACGTGGCTGTTCAACACAGTCAACCAGGAGACAAATTTGATCCATTAGCATCACTGCATGGCTTGCACGTATTCAGAAATAAAACAAGTAAATACTTGGAATGGAGAATCACAATTAAGTACATTTTTTCCAGCTGTTTTCCAATTTCATCTCAAATAAAAGTCAGGTTTGAACTGAACTGATTTCTAAAGTAAAACTTTAAGAACAACTCAGAGTGGGCATATTTGCAATCATTTTATAAATTAAATAGGATGAACTGATATCCTGATAATTTCCAGTGATTAGATCATTTCTGGTTCTAAACATTCTGTTTTCAATAAAGAATTCCTATTTTTTTTATGTAAATATGTCTAGAAAGTCTTGAGAATCCTGATGGTACTGCCATAGCGAAAGTGAACAGTAAGGGGAGAATTTCATGCTAAGATTCGGAGCAATTCTCTTGGCATCATTTTGTTTTAGGGCAGTGAAAAGCAATAACCAAATGAAAGTACAGGTAGGAAATGAGAAGTGATAATAATCCTGTTTCAATCTCCAAGTTAGTCAATATTTAAGAAAGAGATAAATTACACAGAACAATGGGCAAGATTGACACAGCAGGAAAACTGTATCAGGAAAATGCTCTGCGTGGTCTTGTTCATCACTTATTAACAAACTCGTAAATCCTGTTGACATTGTTTTTTTTCCAAGGCAGGGTCTCTCTCTCTCTCTCTCTCTCTCTCTCTCTCTCTCTCTCTCTCTCTCTCAGTCCAGGCCAGTGCTGAGCTGACAGGGTATCCCTGGCTGGCCTTGAACTCATGGCAACCCTCCTGCCTCACTCTCCTGAGTGCTAGGATCACAGGAATGTGCCACCATGCCTGGCACGGCTGGTGACATTGGGAAGGGAAGAAACTATGAAAAGAAACAACTGAGTGTTCCATGAAGAAATTCTTAATTGAATTAGAGGTCGTTTTGAGATCCTCTGTACTGAAAATACTCTTCCTTTTAACAATAGTCAGGTGAGGGCCAGCCCCAAGGCCAGTTCAGGATTAGCAACGAGGACATATAGTACCTCACAGATGATTTCTTCAAGTGGTTTTTACCAAACAGATTCCCGTGACCACTGGAATGGACCATGCTTTCTCATGAGACCCACTTACTGATGCTCATCTGCCACAGGAAGTCATACAGTCGAAGAGACTCAATGTCAGACCACTTCCCTATGCTCTTGTCTTAAAACTCAGAGACAGCCCCTGAGTCTTCGAATATCCCAGGAATAAAGGCAGATATATTAGTGTTTTGGTAGACTGAGGTTTTATTGTGTGTCTATAGGTACAGGCTTCAAAAAGGTGCTAACACACAGGTATTAATGTTCACCGTGGAAAGTAGGCAAGCACTTCCGTTAGGGATCCCAAAGTTTACGGAAGCTATATAGAGAAGAACCACGTAGCTTAGCTTCTTGTCTATATAGCATAACATTTTATTGTAAGTACAAGAATACACACACACACACACACACACACACACACACATATACATACACACACATATATGTATGTGAATATCCATATATGTATGAGTGTATATATAAAATTTGTCATTCATAAGATCCGAGCAAACAAAATGTATTGCATAATTGTAGCATGAGTGTACCGGGGTTCCCTGCTTGATGTAAGAACATATCCAAATTCTAACACTAAATTGTTGACTGAAGGTGTCTTGAGGTCTCATGATGCTTAAACAGAAACTATGTGACACGTACATAATAACCTGAACTAGCTGAAATAATGAGACAGAATTCCTGAAAGTCTCAAGTGCATTCCTCAGGTCTCTAGGAACAAAAGCCAAATCATTCAGCATTTTGATGCAAAGAAACGGGAAGACAAGGACTGAGAAGTCAAGAGGGAGACGCCCCCCCACCCCCATAAGCTCACCCTTTTAATCTGCTTTGATTACACCAAGGAACTTCTACGAAGCAAATTTAATTAAGGTTAGTAAAGGGTTCTCTAAAAATTGACAGCTCGCTGATGTACTTACACCCTGTCTGGTAAAGATATTTTTCTGTTGCATGTAATAAGATACCCGGTCCTTAAATCACACAGGAAGACCTTCCCATCCGTGGCTATGTGGTGGCTTCCACACCAAGTCTTATCTCTTTCGCTCCACCTGCCCCATAACCTCCTGCTTGCTACTCTTTTATTTTTCTACCTGAGACATTTCCCTCCATTCTTTCAGACGTGATTATCACTAATTCCAGGAAGCACATACTGGCAGCCCTTTGCTCAGGAGTAGATGAGAAAGTATGAGCTTAAGACTTGTCCAGTTAAATAACTCGAACCTCACAGGTAGTTAAAGCAGACTGAATCAGAACTTTCCTTTCTCTCTTGTAGACCTGGGGATCGAACCCAGGTCCTTCTTACTGATTTACATCCCTAGCTCATCTGTATTTTTGATTTTGAGGCAGGGTCTTGCTAAGTCACCATCTTGCCCAGGCTGGGCTGAGATTCTTCTGCTCCTCTAACTGCACCCCACTTCGTCTGCTCCTCTGTCTGTCCTGCACAATGCCTCACTATGCAGAGTCGAAGGGGGGTAGAGCCGAAAGATGCAGATCTGTGACTGATGGCTGCCACCAGTGAGGGGCAGTAAAGGGAGACACCTCCACGCATCCAGGCTAGTTTTGTGAGCTGCTACCTGCGTGCTGGGGGAACTCCTCACCATGCATGCAGGATACCAAGGCTAGCTCATCAGTCTGCAAGTCATGAGTTATTTATCAGGCCAAATTACCCTAAGAAGCATTTTTATGGTTAGATGAGAGGACCGGAAGCAATTTGCCATTTTTGTTCTCTCATTATTAGAGAAAAAAATGTTTTTCAGGGACATTCAGTAATTCTACTCATAAACCAAGACAACAGGCACACTGAGCACCAAATTGGTTCTCCCAATGCAGAGATAGAAAGTCCCACATAACGTACTTATCTCCTTTGCTTTTGGAGATGCCAACCAACTTCTCAATGCCACCAGCATCCCGTAAGGCCTTGGCATTCTCCATGTTCTTGGTGATCACTTCGTGCAAGGTACAGCACACAGCTGTCACGGTGTCATCAGACATGGCCTTGCTTGCCGCGTTGTTGCTGTTATTCCCTCCTGGGAGCCTGTGGACCAGGTCCCTCATGGCATATTTGCCTTTAGAAAAGAAAATGAAGAGTTAGGATGAGTTCAAGGTGGAGCAAGAGAGCTGAGAGAGAGATGGGAACTGGGGAGGCGAAGAAAATACATGTGGTGCCAGGGGAACACTGCCTGCCTTCCGCCACCACATGCTCTTTATTGGGTGATTTCAAACATGGAGCCAAAGAAAACAGTGCAGGTGTCCCTTGGCATCCACGGGACACTGGTTCCAGGAATCCCCTCTCCCCAGTAGCCTCCAAAATCCACAGATGCTCAGGTCTAGTGTAGAAATACCATACACACATCCTTCCTCATACTTTTAGTCATTTCTACACTAATTTTAATACTTAAAGCAAATGCTTTGTAAATAGTTGTTACTCTGTATTGTTTTTAGAGATAATCATAAGTCTTTATTTTTCATAGATGCCATTTTTCTAAAGGACATTCATCACAGTTGGCTGAATCCAGGGGTGAGGAGATACAAAGGGTTTTTTCTTTCCTCACACAAATGCCTGGATTTCAGTGCTAGATGGAGGTGGGTTGAATCACGGGGTATGTTAATCTATGTGTCTAAGCCCCATTTTTTCCACTTGTAAAACAATAACAATAACAGTGCCTAGTTTACAAGATTATTTTCAAGATTAAAGGAGTGAATGTATGGAAAACAGCTGACACACGGTGATGAACAAGGAGGAAGAACTCAACTGATGTTAGCCATTACTATGTTTCCAATGAGTATACTCACAAAAGTCAAGAAAATGTATGGTTATTCTAACAAAAAACCTTGAAAATGGCTTAATGGGGGCTATTATTGTTTGTTGGGGGACTTGTATTGCTTAATGAGCGTCTAACCACAAATATGTGAAGAACCTGATGACATAAGTGATTTTTAATCCTTGTAAGCAAAGAGAAACCTAGGAAACAGGGAAAAGAGCTTCACAGTACTAAGTGTCCTTCACGTTAGGGTAAACTTGCCTCTCAGATGCAATTTTATTGTAGTTTCTCTAGTACAACATTTAATAACATGGCATGTCTTTCTTTGAGAAAATAAAATCCAACTATGCTTCCTCAAATCACTTGATCATTATTAATCTTGCTACTCCCAATGATAAAGGTACTTACAACGACATATTTATGGGGTACTTTTAGTTTACAAAACACTTTATGCCTTGCCTATCACCCTGCAAGACAATTAATTTTTTCCACTTGCAGCTTCCGATTCTACTCCTTTAATTTACGTCTGCAAGTAACTAAATGAGTGCCTGTAGCAAAGTTGGTTGTTCTTAAATATTTTTCAGGTTAGAATTGGCAGGTGTCCAAAGTTTGGAACCATCCTTGGCTCTCATCTCCCCATCACACCCATGCACCTAGCTCCGAGAAATCACTTGAGATTATTTTGCCTCTAACATATCTATAAGTCATATCTTCTTTTGCTGCTAAATTCTCCGGTGCATGGTGCCTGGGGCAGGAAGAAGAACCTCATGGGAGTAGGCAATATCTTAATTCTAGGCAGTAATAAATAAAACATAGGCCCTTGGAATCTTGGTATGTGCTCTTATCCTATGTTTAGGTGGCTTATTTTAGCCTGGACCAAAAAAAAAAAAAAAATGCTGATGTTTAAATTGCTGAAATAGAAAATGTCTTCATTCAGTTGATGATAGCAGAGGAAGTGTCTGACAAAAATGGTTTGCCTGAAAATCCCCAGGCATGACATGTTTACTTCCTAACGACAGCACTTACAGTAGCTCGGAGGAGAAACTTTTGTATGGATGGTCCTCTGAGCAAGTTGCCATATCTGTTTATCGTTAAATTGGACTCAGCCCCAGCAAAGAGTTGACTTTTGTTGCATTCAGCATGTTGGACAGTCACTAGCCCCCATGAGCTATGACAAGACACATTGATAAGGGACATGATGAGGAAGAACAACAGAATGGAAAATATTTCAACCATTGTGCATATGGGGACACTCATCATGGTTACATGAGTATGGATGATTAATTTTATGGCCTTGGACATTGCCAAGGCTGAAAGCAAAAATGAGGACAAGACGGTGACTGGTGGTAGCATTTCTCAGGTTGGTTGCTATTAATTATATCAGGGCCTGGGGGCTTGGCTCAGTGGTGACAGTGCGTGCCTGGCAAGCACAAGGCCCTGGATTCCATTCCCCAGCACCACATAAGATGGGCGTGGTGGCACACACCTGTAATCCCAGCACTTGGGAGGGTGAGGCAGGAGGACTGCTGTGAGTTCAAGGCCAGCTGGGCTACATAGTGAGTTTAGGACCTGCCTAGACTACAGAGTATCTAAAAAAAAAATAAATAAAATTATTCCAGATACATCTGAATGTGTGGTGTCATCATAGCTTCCTCATCCAAGAGCCCAGAATGAGACACAGGTGCCTCTGCCCAGACAGGTGGCAGGCATCACCATCCATGTTCAGAGAAGCCTCTCTTTCATGCCCCAACTGTGCTCTATGAACACTATCATTTTACATGGGGAAAGAGGAAAAGATCAGGAGTTGCCACTGCATCTAACCTACCTCAACTCGACGACTGGGGAAACGCATTGGAATTATTCTTTTTCTAATATTCCAAGAGAGTTAATTGTCATTTTATTAGGAAATCAGAGATTTATCATTTAATCCATTGATCAAAGAGATGCTTTTAATTTATTTATTTATTTGAGTAAAGAGATAAATCAATTAAAATTATTCCATAAGGAAGAAGTCTCTGGCAAAGCTTGCTAATTACTTTACATAAATACATGTGTGTGTGTTTGTGTGCGTATTTCTTATGTGCTGATAAAAACTATCTTCTCACATTGGAGTTTGAATCCTATCTTTAAACAGGAAATCTGGGTGGCAAGGAAAGCTTTTTGCTTCTTTCTGATGTTTAAAACATTTGAAGCTAATCGGAGGCACATGGAAAATAGAGAACAGAATAATTACAGCTGCAAATGACCTTGTGCTGCGAGCTTGTAACAGCAGATTTGGGAAGAGGGAAACTAAACAGGATGGGTTATCATGGACTGTTTGCTGGAGGAAGTGGACTTCTCCTCTAGGGTTGTTCTGTGGGTCAAGGAAGCAACAAGATCAAGTTGCTCTTTTAAAGACAGAATTCTCATGTGTCAAGGAGGAAGGGTTCAGAATAGTACCACTGGGGTGAGAGAACCGTGTGGCTGTTTTAGTGATGGTATAGTTCTCTGCTCTGAACTTCCGTACACATATCATCACTACAGCTGAAGGTAACTTGTTCCTGTAACTCTTCCATGTTTTCAAGTTTCATTTTTTTTTTTAAATCTAAGTTTTTAAACACGGAGAAAAGCTAAACATCCATCATTGAATCCAATAAGAATTTGTAGCCCCCTTTTCCTCCAGCCCTCTACCATTCTGGGTGGCTGAGGTTAGGGATTTCCTCAGAGGCAAAAGAAATCAGTTCTCCTGTTACATTGTAGTGGCCATACGAAGCCCTGGCAAGTCAGTGGCTGAGCTTCTATTTTCAAAACTTTAGCACCACCAAAGTTATAAAACTGTTGATTTCTTTCTGGAGAGAGGAATGGAGGACTCTCACAGGTATTCCGGACACTTGATGAAAAAAAAAAAAAAAAATCTAGGCTCAACAAGCACAAGCCTGTAATCCCAGCACCCTGGGAAGATGAGAAAGAAGGATTGTAAATTTGAACACAGCCCGGGCCACTTAGTGACTTAGCAAGCACTTGTCTCAAAATGAAATAAGCAAATAAATAAAAGGACTGGGGATGTAGTTCAGTGCAAAGGCTTTGAATTTAAGTTTCATTCACAGAATTGGCAAAAAAAGAAAGAAAAAAAAAGGAAAAAGAAGGAAAGAAACACAAATAAAAGCATACTGTTGACTCTAGGCATGCCTATGGAAGCTGGTATCCTTACACTGGAGAACAAACACCTCTTAGAAAGCCAAGGGGTTGGGGCAGGATCCCAGTACTCATTTACATCAGAGTCAGAAAACTGAGGAGCCAGGCGCTTCCTAGCCCAAGATCAATAAAACAAGAACTTATTGCCTAAATGAAACACGGACAGTTAGGTTAACGTTATATTTTGAACTGGGCATGTTATAAAAGCCTTGTTTCTACTCCTTCTGTCTTTAATGCTTGAACCTACAGGTTACACTCTAGAAAAAATATTTTTAAATGGATTCTTGTTCTAATTAATCCCTCAGAATTCATTACAAAGAGTCTTTGCAAATGTGTACACAGATGATAAGACAATATACTGTTAGAGGTAATAATAACAGTTATTATCATTACATATTGATCAGCCTGGGGCTACACAACATCTTAAAGATACACTTAAGTAATGTACAAAGTGTCCTTATGAATCTGTGTTGCTTTCTTTAGCCATATGTTTTCACTGTATAGGTTGAATTAGACTCCATCTTCCTTCCAATGAGAATGTAATTGGCTGTGCCTGTCACTATGAACCTGTCAGAGATGTTACATCTAATGACAAATATAATTTAAGTAGATATGACAAAGCTATTAAAGAATAAATACATTTCATATGTGGAAGTTTTGTCGACGGCATCCTGTGGACTCTGACTTGGTTCCTGCCATGCTTATTCGGGAATCCCAGTCTAATGGGAACTAGGGCCAGGAGTATGGAGAACATGGAACTCAGAAAGCTAGAGCAATTTCAGAGTTACCTCAGCAGGTGAGTTGAAAGGGCATACAATACTCTGTCGTATTAAAGCCACAACAATTCACAAAGGTTAATGCTCCAGATTTAATCTCATACAACTCTTATTTGGACTATCGTGCCACGAGGTCTTTGTGAATGAATCAGTATAGCTGTCTATATTGTATATATGTCTATACAACTGGTCAGATAAGCTAAACCATCAAATCAATGGTCACAGCTCAGAAATCTGGTAAATAAACATCCGTGATTAAATGTGCTTTTGGGGCAGAACTTCAGCCTCGGCTAGTTCCACGCTCTGCCTCCACCGTGACAGCGCGCGTGTCAAGAGCTGACCACGGAACGGAATAAAACAAATCACATCAGCTCAGGGAAACAAAGCAAAAAAGGAAAAAAAAGGGTAAAAGAGAAACGCAATTTTTTTTTTTTTAGCTCCAATTTTCAATTGCGAATCTTTGAGCCACTTCCTGCCAGTCGACTCCTCTCTGACACTGGCAATCCCAGCATGCAACAGTGTGACTGTCCTGTGAAAGGTCCGTGTGCTCACCGTGACCTGACCACATGTAACCTCAAAAACCATAGCAAACGTGTGCTTTCTCATTCTGCTGTGGAGGCCTGGTTTCCCTGCAATAATGTGTAAGTAAAAAAAAAAAAAAAAAAAAAAGTCCTTTCTCCTCCCCTTGTTGTGCTCTTTTGCAACCTTTCACACACACCAATATTCTGGTCTAATCACGGATGATCCCTTTTCCCAGAACTGGAACCTGCTTGCCTTGACCTTTTACCCCTTTGCACCTGACAAATTAGAATAAACATTTAATAAGATGCTTTATTATGAAAATATGTCTGCCTAATGTTTTCATTAGAAATTTACTCAAATATAAAGGTGGAGAGAGAGAAAAATGGCATATTAGGAAGCGATCATTTGGAGCCAGGCAATCCAACAGTTGCTGTGGACAGAGGGTATGACAAATTCTCAAAAAATATGCCAGAGTCCTTATGCTTTAAAAAAGTTTACAGTTGCAACACACATAATGACCTATTTCGCATGCCAACTTGGTAATCAGTTGGCTTGAGAAAACGAATCCATGAGTAACTAAGCATTCTGAAAAGAAATTATATTGAATGAGGCAGAATCTTAGAGGTTTACAGTAGACAGTATGCAGCGCTTTCAGGAGTTGTTACTCCAGGTAAGTAATCTGTTTCATCTGTTCAGAAGACAAAAGGAATTGTACTTTCAGCACTGTGAGGTCTCACCCAGAATTCACTGAATGAGATTCCAAGATATTCTCACACTGTTGAAGTGTCAAGAACTAGGAGGAAATGAGTGGGAAACGGAGCAGGAAGGTGGCTACAATAGGCGTACTCAACAAGTAGAAGAATGATGCTAAAAATAGAAGCTGCAGCTAATTAGCAGGTTTGCCAAAACACCTTTGTGAACTACAAATAAATTGATTTTTTTTGAGAAATTGTTGAAAGTGAGACAAGCAATGGGGATGATACCTTTTAATGGGATTTAATAATCTGATTAAATATTAAGCATGATAGCCAAAAATAATTATCTTAATTCATTGGCTAATTTTATCAGAAAGTAGAGATGAACACGGAGCTGATTCTAGCTTCAGGAAAGAAATCCAGGAAGGGCTTTTTCATTTTCAGGTGATAACTGCTTTCTAGAAAAGAGCCGGCATGTGCTCTACGAAGACAAATATTTCAGAAGACAGAGGTCTGCCTGGCAAAGGATGAAACCAGAATTTTCAGAAGAAAAGCCTGTTTCAGGACTCTAGTCTGAAACTCCTCGATCCCAGGATAACACCCTGAGGGCTGCTAGGAGCTGAAGCATAAGCTACTAGACCACATTCCCTCATTTGTGTTTTTCCAAATGAATTTACACTTTGGCCAAAACAACAATAAAATGAGCCTCAATTAATGACACACAGAGAGAGAATTATCTAGAGCAGTGGTCTCCAACGTTTTGGTTCTAGGAACTGATTTTGTGGGTGTTTCCCAGGATGGGGGATAATTTTGGCATGACTCATGTGTTGTCAAGGGCAGGTCATTGTAAAGGTCATGCTCCTTTTTGCTTTGCATCATCCTAAATACACAGAACAGACAGGTACACTTTCCAATTCACTTCAGTAGAAGACAAATGCAGGGCAGAGGTTATGTGACCTGCAGCAGGTTGTAGAGCTGTCTCCTGTGCTGTGGTTCCTGGGAGTCTCTTGGGCAGGAGTTCCCTTCTTCACCTGCACTCTCCTGATCCCTGTCTCTGAGTCCTTTGCACAGTCTGTCCTACCTGTGGGACACTTCTCCATCACTTATTTATTCCACCAGTCATTCTGCAAACATTCATTAAGCTTTCATCTAGTTAGGTGGGTATCTGATTTACTTCTCCAACAGTATTATATAAACTAAGGACAAAGAATAAACAATTGAGCTGGGCCCTTAGACCATACAATAAGAGATGCAATAATGTTTTGACCCCTGAAAGCTTCACTCACATTTAATCAGCTGCTCTGGCCACCCACTCCCATGACAGGTCTGAGGAATAGATGCTTTGTAAGACCCTACGTGCTAGGAGTGTTTCACATGCTGAGTGTGGGGAACGTATCTGATATTCAAGACACTGGCTTACCAGATGTGACGGAAAATAAGTGGAGATTATTTATATTTTAAAAATTAAAATGAAGGATACACTGCTGTGAGTCTCTCTCTGAATCTTCCCTGCACTTTGCATATCCTTACATACAAGCAGTTCTGGAAGCCTATTTCCGGAGGGTCTTCATGAGATATGACTAGAAGCTGGGTGAACCTTGCTACCAAGTGCCACCCAAAGCAAAGCAGCCTCGTGACCATGTTACGGCTGGCCCTCTTCTGCCTTATTCACCATACCCGGCACCATGCAACTTCTCCAAGATGACCAGGGAAGGTCAACATTTTGAACTGGTTCAGACACTGGGGCAGCCACAACAGTATTAACTAAAGACATCCAGGATGACTTCCAGAACTGCTTCAGAAATTATTAAGAATGATGGGGTGAGTGTGTTTGAGAAGTCATATATATATATATATATATATATATATATATATATATATATATACTGCTCCCTTCCTCTGTGAGAAGATTGGACTCGATGGGACTTGACTTCCTGTTTGTAATGTTGTATGGAGCTGTGTCCTACTCTGCCTCTGCCGTGTACTTCCACTGCTGCCAGCTGCCTCTGAATAGACTGTGACCTTCTGAAACTGTGAGCCAAAATAAATCAAATAAACCTTTCCTCCCCTAAATTTACAGATGTTGGGTATCGAGTCACAGCAACAAAAAAGTAACTAAACATGTAGTATCCTATGTATCTGCATATTAATCCCAATTGGCAAAGTAAAGGGTCTCTGTTGTCCAACCAAGAAAATACAGCCACTGGATTAGCTTATCCCAGGTTCCTCTAAACTTATGTGAACAGACAAAAGCTATCTGATCATACCACTCACTCCTTCCCTAGAGATCTGGGGTTGTGAGAAACTCACTCTGGGTTGCTGTTTTTCTTGATGTGATACTCACTACCATGCTTACATACTAATCACCAAGTACCCCCAGATCTTTACTGCCAAAGAAACCATCATCCCATTGCAACTTGAGTTAATACTGATAAAATCCCAAAGTTAATGAAACATCCTGACTATGAAAAAGACATGGTCATATATTGGAAACATAGGGCTCTGCCTTTGAAGCCTGGCTGGTAGGAACAGCTCACCCTTCGCACGCCTTACTACCTGAATGCATCTGTCTATGTAAATCTGCTGCATTCTTCCTTGCTTTGAGTCCACAAATGCAAACTGTATTCGCAGAGGTCAGGGGTCTAACAGAACTTTAAGGTAGGTATAGTCACTTGCTCAAGGCCAAAGAGAAAACAAGCCATGGAGATGGGTTTGAATTTGGAAGTGGGTCTGAATCCAGAGTCCCAGTGTATACCTGAGAATTACCAAAACCTGGAAGTACCCACCTGGTAGAAAACAAGCAGGCAGTTGCACTTTAGGGTGATAACCAGAGGAAATGAAAGAAAATGGTTAATCCTAAGAGTAGCACATCCTGAGGTGAGGCAGCAGGACGTGGAGCCACCTGGAGGAGACCAGGGAAGTAGGAAAATTCCATCCTCTCTGGAGACCCCTTGGCCCCTCTTCTAAAAAATTAATAAATAATGATATTCGTTTGAGGACCCATAAAATAGAAGTAAAATGCCTCCTTCATGCGGGGCTGCTATGCCAAAGGAACAGCTGTTCCTGCTGTCCTTAACCAAGGAGGCTTGACTTTACTGGGACCATTCTGCCTATGGGGTAGCCATCTCTGTCTCCTTATTATACACATTCATTCTCTTTTAGCCTTGGAACTGGTCTCTGCACGACTTTCATCTTACAAGGGTGAAAATCCATACTAGCTGATGACAACCTCACAAACTGTAGACATACGTAGCCTTCAAGAAAGATGTATAATTTGTCTAAAATTTCACCTTCCTTCTTAACCAATGAGATTCCACATACACCTTCCCAAATGGAAGATGTTCTCCTAATTTTGTTCCCAAACTTGATGTTTATCCAGGTATGTACCAGGTAAGCCAAGCATTAGTTTTCAATAGGAAACTGAAATTCTACTTCTAACTACTGATCTGAGCTATAAGTGCCAACGAGTCTAGTTTAGGCTTGGTGACTGGCTGTCCAGGGTCTGATTTTGCTTACACAAAGCCCACAGGGAGAGAGGCAGGTGAACGTCAGGAGGCGGGCACGGGCACACAGATCAGTAGTCTACAGGGCTGGACTACCGACAAGACTCCTTTCAACACACACAGGGCAGGGGCCTGATTCTGTAAGCCTGATCTCCTGTTCTAGGTTTGAGAGGATTTGGAGCAGCCCTTCTCAGCAAAAGCAGTACTACCTTTTCTTTTAAAAATTCTATTATTTGCCAATGGTATGAAACTGATTTCTAATATCAGTAGTCTTAAGTCAAACCTTACTGTTCAGTTTTATCTATGAATTTATTAGTTTGTGGGGGTGGGGAGCAGAGAGTTTAGCATCTCTTGTGTTTTCCTAGTACACCAAACGTCTACTTCAAGAGAAAGAGCATCAGAACCCAAAGATATTGACAAATTATTTTAATAAAAGTTGGTTTGTGTTTTAGCTATTTCTCTAAACTCCCTAGCCAGTGAAAACAGTGATCCTATGAACTGTAAAAATACCTTGGGCTTTGTCATATTGCCTGCTTTCTTGTTAATTAACCCCAGTGGACATTTTGAATGAAACTGTTAGCGTTATTAATCTATCCAGAGTTCCAGCATTTATATTGTGGGCTTTTGTTGTGTGTATAAAACTAAAAATTAATGGGATTTATATCTGATGAGTTTTAAACTTTGGTGAATACACTATACAAAAAACGAGTAACTTTTATGTGACCTGTTAATAAAAACGTAGAAGAAAGATAAGGCACGCATGATGATGAGAAATAAAAAGAGATCAAGGTGACGTAGAAGCAGAAGCAAAAAAAAAAAAAAAAAAAAAAAAAAAAAAAAAAAAAAAAAAAAAAAAAAAAAAAAAAAAAAAAAAAACGAACCTAGAAGACAAAAAGCAGAGAAAAGTTTATTTTCATTCACCCCTCTCAATCACAATGGTTAAATATTAGATCTGAGCCCAGCTCATACCCCATTTATTAGAAGCAATATTTAATCCTGCAACATTCCAGGAAAAGAAATTGAACAGACCTTTGGTGGTTTCTTCATTGCGATTGGATTTCACTTGTTGCAAAGGAGAAAGATATGATGGATACAAGATATTGTGTGGAAGAGTTTTTTTTTTTAAATTAGGAAAATATTAGACACACTTTCTGTAGCCCTTTTGTCCCAATGCTCAGCACAGTGACTGGTGTTTGAGTTTTCTTATCTAAATAGTCTGTGTTTGGAAAATTTAAATGACTCCACCAATGTGTCTTGCTGATGAGGGAATGCAGGCAGGGAGGCCAGGCCTGGTTGTCTGAGAGGGTGGGCCAGCAGTCACCACACTTGCACCTTCCAGCAGGCTGCATAGGAGATGTCATCCTTTGCCCTGAAGGAACTCTATTTTCTTGGCTGATTTCTCACTGCACTGAGGTAATGCTGTGACATGAGCTCCTTTCCTTCGGTAAGAATGACTGCTTAGCAGTGTCTTCTAAGTCATAGACACCACGTGTGTACTCTACTCTTGGCTCTGGCACCCCATCAAGTCCCTCTTCCTGCTCAGACTGATGGCAGCTAGGTATGCAATTGTCTGCAACCGTCTATACTTTGGTCTACAGACATTTTAATTAATGTTTGATGACTGTGCTCAATACCATCAAACTGAACCAAACCAAACCACTCAGATTCAAACCAGACATCAAGCAAAAGCAACAGGAACTTTCATATCAGAAATATTTTCAACATCTGGTGTGTAATGTGGTAAGAGATACCTTGGTCAACTTATTTTCAGAGCCATCAGGAACTTGAAGCACGCTTGCAGGAAGGTATGTGCTGCTGGCTTTTTTGAAGTCTAAAGATCAGATGACACTTGTTTGGTCTGACATAATTCTACTAGCTAAGCAGAGTTCAGGCGGCAACTGGTTTCCTCCTAGAGACGAATTACTGAGGTCAAGTGCAGGTGAGTATGCTCCTGAATACAGACATTGGAGCAGAGGGGTGGGTGGGTAAGAGGTCAATCGTAAAGGTGCAGGGTCAGAGGGTGTTTCTAGAACAAACCAGGCGGAGAAGAGCTGGAGATGAGCAGGTCTTCAGCGTGGTGACCCCTCCAGCCACGGTGGGAACACGTGGGGTCCCTGCAAATGGCCTTTCTTTTCTTCTTTCTGCATTGGTGTCCCACGACTACTTCAGCAACCAACTATGAGCAAAGTGGCTTTAATCAGAAACTCATTCTTGCACAGCTTGAAATGCCGGAGGCTGAACTCAAGACACCGCAGGGCCCTGTGGGAGGATCCTTTCCTGCCTCCAGCTACATTGTGGTGGCGTGTGGCATCTCGTGGCTTGGGGCTGAATCACTCCAATCTCTGTCTTCACATGTCCATCTTCTTTGTGTCTACGTTGCCTCCTGTGCTGTCTTTTAAAGGAACTTCAGACTCTAAATTAATTGCATCTGTAAGGATTCCTTTTCCAAGGAATCTTCCACATTTACAGGTCCTGGGGATTTGGATGTGGATATCTTTTTGGGGGTGGCCACCATTCAATCTTCTGTAGTTTCCTATCCTAATTCCCAATTCTCATTTTATTCTTAAAAACTGTTCCTCACCCGTCTCCATTTTCTTTCCTCTGTTGATCTGCTGTAACAGTTTATATCTAAAATGTCCCCCAGAATCTCATTTGTTCAGAAACTGCCTGGATCCCAGGGACACCACAGTCCTCAGTCAATTCACCTACTGGTGAGTACAGCAGCTAGATGTTTTCTTGGGAGGTGGCACCTGGCTGGGGACGTGTCTCACTTGACTGCGACCTGGGAGGGTATATTCTTGTCCCTGGCTCCTTCCTCTACCTCTGGCAGCTATGGGTAAGCAGCTGTCCTCCTTCTGGTCCTCATGGGAGCCAGCTGACTTTGGACTGAACCCCTAGAAGCCCTGAGCCCAGTAGATCTCTCTCCCTTTCATTGTGGGTGCCGGATGATTTGTCCTAACAACAGGGAAGCAGCTAACACACCTGCAGACTCAACATCTCCGTACTGATTTCAACCAGAAATATCAAGTGGCTGCTCTCCAAGCTGTGGTAAAGGGCAGACTGTCTCCCCAGCAGCGGATGAGGCTCATTGATTAGGAGTAAAAAAGAAGAAGGCTGCTGGTTATAGGTTAAATTCTGCCTTCCTTTAAATTCATATGGCAAAACCCTAGCTGCCAGCACCTCAAAACAAGACCTTACCTAACAGTAGAATAATTGAAAACATGGTTAAGATGATGTCATCTGGTGACTGTGTGGGTTCCCAATCAGATATGACCAGTGACCTTATAAAAGAGGAAATTTTGGATGCAAAGATGGATGTACACAGGAAAATCCCACGTGAAGATGAAGGCAGAGACGAAGAGGCCTGGCAGCGAAGGAGTGCCCAAAGCTGCCACCAGGCCACCAGGAACCAGAAGATAGACAGGGACAGAGACTCAGCTCTCCAAAGTAGCCAAGCTTGTTGCCACCTTGATCTTGGACTTCTAGTCTTCAGAAATAATGTAACAATAAATACCCATGTTTTGCCTCACTTTGCAGTGCTCTGCCAACACACTACCCATCGGTTGGGTGTAGGCTGGGTGAGGATGAAGCCACTTGTTATAATTAACTACACTTTGTTTTATCTGACAAATACACATCATCAGTCATTTCAGGTAATTTGTCATTCCGCACTCAGCAGTCTTTGAAATCTCCTTGAATGACATCTGCACCCTCGAGGTCTCAAATATTTAAGTTGAGCATCTGAGACAAAATCAGTAAAAACAAACAAGCACTACTTCAACACAAACGGCGATGCTTCAGCCTGTCAAATCAGTGTTGCCATCCCTCTCACCAGACTCGGCTTGTCCTAGTCCATTGCAAAGAGAAGATGTGCTGAGACTCTGAATTCACTAAGCACAGCCCCGATGAGAAAGTAAGCACAGGACCTGCCACTCGAGAGTCCCCAACAGTGATACATATAGCCCATATGTTTTTGTAGGGATAATCACTACTGAGAAGGGGAAAAAAGTTAACAACTCTGTCACAAGGGTTTCTTCTCAACTTAGTTCCCTCGTGAGTTGCAGAAGGGTTAATTAGGTGGGTTTCATTGTCGCAAACACTTTGTGAAGCCACAGTTTTCTAGGGAAATGTGTGCTTGTGCCCGGATTTTATCTTGAACAGTAAAGTTCACTCATAAGTAGTGCTTTGGTTGCTTTAGAGAAGCAGGGGAAAGTGCCAGAGTCACCTCCACCTGCCCGGAAAGACAATGTCACAGGAAGAGGATGGGCCACTGGGTCTGAGGAATACGGCACAACTCGTATCACAGTCAATTGAACAACAATAGTGACGACAAAAACACTCTCTGTTTTTTCACATAAGATGCATTGGGATGAGCTGTGGGTTTCTACTGAACAACTGCACACTGAGGTGTTTCCCGTGTATGTGAGGGAGAGGCAGAATGCAGGCACATTTAATAACTGGAGAGCATAGTGCACACTCTATCATGCACACACCCCATGCACATGCTGTGATTTTAGTCACTGAAAGGTCAATACAAATATAGAAAGATTAGTCTGTTTCATTGCTTGATCTTGTGAAATAGGTTCAGAGGTGCCTTAATCAATATAAACCATGTCCTGGCAATACTAAACAGATCAGATGGGGCTCTGGGAATCTCTCCACTGCGGCTATACTGGCTGCTGTGCTTGCTTACGAAGGAAGCACTAGCTGTCGGAGATTCGTCAGCTGGATCCTCACAGTCCTGCAGACCACTGAAGACTCCCTTCTCCCACCAGGTGGCCCTGCTTATCATTTGTGAATACCCCAGGTACTTGGAGCTCCTGGGTTTGAGCCCAGTTATTCTTGCTCCTCGCACGGTTCACTCCTTTGCATGACTTCTGACTTCTGTGGGCTCAGTCCAGGGGTTCTAGCACTTAGGAAAGTTTTCCTCACTCTTCTTCTTTCAAGATTTCCTCAGTGGTTGATTTCAATACCCCACATTTGGGCACACCTCCAGCGTAGCATGAGGGTCTTGTTACCTCAGAATCCCTTGAGGCAAGGGACACAGGTGTCACCCAAGCTCCCAGAATGGAAACTACTGAACCAAGGCATCGGGGTAGATATTGCTCCCACATTTCTCCAAAGGCCACATCATCCAATCTCTGCATCTACTTAGCCATGGACAAACCAAGGGACCAAGGAAGACTCTGCCCAAGCCAGACCACAGGAAATACTGCTCAGGCCTCTCCTGGTAGTTTCTGAGACTGACATTTCCTACAAGATGGCAGCTGCCTTCAGAGGTTTAAAAGAACCCGAATACCATGCACTCCTAAATTTAATGTTATGTTGCTTAATTTTCTTCACAAAAATTTCACATGCATACATTCCTTGCTAATATATTTAGTTGCCAGGGAAACCCCAAGGGTCTGTGTAATAAGACAACAGCTTCAGAAAAATTTGACCACAGAAGTGCTTCTGGAGTATTCCCTGATGGTGCAAACTTCTGCCCATTGGATGCACGACACACACCTGAGCTGCTGGACGCACCCTGCCCTACACTTCTCCATTGTTGCTGGCAGGTGGAGTTTCGATGGTGACGCAAGCACAGAATTGTAGTAAGCTACACCAGTGCTGTAGCCCGGTAATGGCACCTCGCTCAGTTACACAGTGGTGCTCACTGGGTTGCTTAATTTGGTGATTTTTCAGATGTGTACGGACATAATCACATCTATTTAAAAAGAAAGGACGGAGCACCGATATTGGGAAGAGGTCTTCAGAGTTTCTTAGGAAACATCTCAGGAGACCTGGGGAAGGGTTTCGGGCTGGATCACTCTTTATAGTGACAATGTCCTGCACACTGTGGGCGGTCAGCAGCTTCCCTGGCCTCCTTACTGACATCCTTAATGTCAGTAACAACCCGCCCATCACGCCCCCACCTTGTTGAGAGTTGTCGCTGTTCAGATGCAGGGGTGACACTAGCTAACTGCTGGAAATGGGAAGGGAAGTCACCCTCTGCAAGTCAGTTGGCGGACAGTCAGTGAGCGGAAGGGGGGTCTCTGAGCTGAAGTCTCCTGGTGTCTGTTCGGCACTTCTCCCATTGCCTCAACAACCTCATAAATTCTGGGAACTTCCTGCCTCGTGGGCTTTGGGGGCTTCTGGGCGATTAGAGGGGCAGACGGGGAACGCGGCGTGGTGTAACTGACATAATACAAATTGCTTGTCAAATTCCTCTCCCGCTTGTCTACAGAGTGCAGCCGCGGGAACACGTACGCAGAGACAAATAAACGTTCAAACATTCCAACATGCACAGGCATAGACGGAGCACTAACTCTGAACCCGGAGGATGAAAACGTAGGGCTTGCCACGTGTGTCCTGACAACTCCCCGGCAGCCAGGAGACACCGTGCTCCCCTCGGAGGTGCTGGCGAGCCCTGAGTTCGCTACTCAGGAGGCTTGTTACCTCCTCCTGCTGATAAGTGCACATACCTGTCCCTTATCTGCCAGGCTTCTTGAGATTCCTTCAACTCTGGACAGGCAGTTTCTCCTCCAGACACCTAGCCCATCTGCTACAGTTTAATTCTAAAACGTCTCTGAAAATTGTCACATTCAAAGGTGGAGTCTGATTGGAAAAGGCAGGTCGCTTGGTGTGTGACCTGGAGGAGTATGTTGTTGTTCCCACCTCCTTCCTATGCTCTTTGCCTGCTGGCCACCATGCTGAGAACAGCTTTAAGTTCCTGTTTCTGCTCCACACTGGGCCCTTCGGCTGTTGCCGGCCACTCATGCATGGGGCGAGGCCACTAAGCTGTGAGCTGAAATAAATGTCTCCTCCTTTAAATTATGGCTCGTGGGTACTGGCAGTGACAGAGTGCCCAGAACACCATCCCTCGTTTTGAGACATGTTTTAGGAAGTGGATCTGGGGTGGAGGGAGACCTCAAGGCAGAGAGGGGATAAAGAAAATGATTATAAGGACATATGTACATATGTCCTGAATCCCCAGGATGAAAGTAATTGTTATGTACCGCAACCACACACTATTATAAAGAAGAACCTTCATACCACTTGTGCAAAAGCCACATGAGTCATTCTTTTTCCTTAAGGAGAGAATATCTCACCATCTACAACATTTGGTAGTGCTTTCCTCTAAATGATACATTTGCAAGGCACAAGCAACCCATTGTCGCAGGGAGGACACATTCTATCTTCCACAGATGCTACTGACAAATCCTAACAGAGGTATTTCCAGCGCAGGGCTTGCAGTAGAGCCAATCAAGTGATGTGTGAAAGGGCCCAGCAGGTAAAGCGCTGCGTCACTTCTTCAACATACTCTTAGCAAGTTGCTTTTAAAATGAGGTGGACTATAGAATTCTGCATGTCCTTTGGGACAATGGAATTTTAAAGGGATGATCTTTCAATTTCCTTCCTCTTACTTCATGTTTTTTCTCTACTTACGTATCCACGGTCCACGGACTATGAATCAAGAGTTTAAGCAAGAGCCTGGTAAGAAACACACACAGAAGCAACTGCCATCACAGATCTCAGTAGAAAACAGATCCAAAGGTATTGAGTTAAGTGAAATGCTTTCCATTGGTTAATTCTAGTTCTATTTCCACAATGTTTCCTGTACAATTCATGCCTACTCCTAGAGATGGTAACTTTATATGTAATACTGAAGGGAGAAAAGCTTAAAGTACACAATTTACTCAAAATTACCCACATATGTTTACTTTTACTACAATTGCAACTGAAAATGAATACACAATAAAGTGTAGTTTACAGTTAGAGTTCTTTTGGATTGTAACTGTTCCATGTATGTCCCTGGAGAAATGGAATATGATGACAATGGCCAGTCCTTGTAGGAAAACAGAACTTTGGTCTACAGGATGCAGCAACCTGGCCAGGGAACTATCATCTTACCTATAAAAACAGCAGAGGAATTTAGTCTGCTAAGAGCTATTCTTAAATGAAGCCAGAATATTGTCTCAGGTTATAACTCAGAATGACTTTTAACAACTGGCTCAAAATAGCCAGAATTTGATTAATATGTGACAGCTATTCTAATTTTTGCCCCAAATTCCAACTGAGGATCAACGAGAGAAGACAAATTATACAGTTCTATATACTCCTCTTCACTCACATAGGGCACCCTGCTTCACTTTACCTGACTTCAGCCACCAATCAGGTTTGTGCCAATCCAGCCACACCCAAAAACTTCTCTGTTTTCACAAGAATACTTAAAACTCTTTTTTCAGTACTCTTCGAGTCTCTGGAAAAATACAAGTGATGGTGGCTGAGTCCCTTTGCTACAGCAAGACCAGAATGAATAACCTTGTCCTGTTTCATCGGTGTTTGCCAATTTCCACACCATCTACATTCTTAATTCTCTAGACTGACTGATGGCTTTTCTTCTCAAGGGTCTTAAAAAGCTTTTTATTAATAATGCCATCTCTAGGATGACACCCATTTTCTCAAAGGCCAGACTGCACATGAGCACCCATGAAGAGTAGTCTATGAAGAAAGACACAAGGGCTACTTGAAATTGAAGTGGGGAACAGGCAATTAGGTATGCAAAACTGGGTCCGGACAATGGGCATGTGAAAAGTAGAAACCTGGCATAACTTCATGGTTAATTTACTAGGAATTAATAGGTAGGTTAACTTGTTAAAACGCTGAAATTCACTGATAAGAAACTTGACCCTCACTGACAGGAACTTTAACTATATTATAAGCCAGTATTCAATCTTATGTTCCTGGAAAGTCTTTTGATCATTTCTACAGAATTGAGAAAAGACGAGTAGAAAAATAGAGAAATTGGACACATTATGGTTTAGATAAAAGATGTTCACTAGAGGTTTCGTGTATTTGAAAGGTGATGATGTCATGGGGCACTGTACTAGTCAGTGGATGAATCCACAGATGATTGCCTGTGCTATTGGGTGGTGGGGCCTGATTGGGGGGTGGGTGGTCACTGGGGCATGACCTGAAAGGGTATACTCTCGTTTTCAGCTCCTCTTTCGTCTCTGCTTCCTGACTGCCACACAGTGAGAAGTTTTCCTGCACTGGACTCTGTTACCATGTGGTTTCTGCTTTGGAGCTAGCCAACTATGGACTGAACCCACTGAATCTGTGAGCTACAATAAACCTCTTCAGTTTGCCTGACTTTAGCTTCCTAAGGCCACCAATCAGGTTCGTGCCAATCCAGGGACATCCAAAAACTTCCCTGTTTTCACTACGAGACTTAAAACTCTTCTTCAGTACTCTTTGAGTCTCTGGAAGTTTTCAGCAGTAGGTATTTTTTTTTTCCCCAGCGATGGGAAAGTGACTAAGACAAGACATCAATAAATAAATTTATATGCTAACCTTGAACTACAAAAGATTTTTTAATGAGTTGTCATTCTTTTTATTTTTTCAGCATTACTTTTCTAAAGTTATAGATCCTATATTGTCTGCTCACTATAAACTTGAAATATGAACATCAATTGTTTTTCATTCAACAAATATATGTTAGCTGACTGATATTTTGTTGGCTTTGGTCTTATTCAAAAGGCAAATATGAATGACATGATCAGTTTGTGTGTCCCAAAGTATTTGAGAGTAAACTTCAAACTGACATATGATTTTGCAAATATTCAGTTGTTAATTTCTGTTAGTGAGTTACAGTTATACCATTAATATCCATTATCAACCTGTTATGTTTTTCTTCTGGAAACTTCTATAGCTTTTAAAGCTTGTGCCATGATCCCAGGGCTGGTGAATAAGTGTGTGTGGATACAAATGGACCAGGGCTCCATCACCAGCTGGATGACTCACTGCCCCACTGAATAGAGTGCAGATTCTCTCTCCTTCTGATGCAAGACAGAAGAGAGTAATGGAGTAGAGGTACAGAGGCAGGGCACTGAGCCCAAATGCTTGTTAAAGTCACATGAAAGGACATTTAGATGACCGGTAACTCTGTATTACCTGTACTTCTATTTCCTCTCAGTGTCAACTGGCTACCCATCCAACATGAAACAGAGTAACTTTTGAGATGCTTGCATCCATGTATTTCATAAAAAATAAAATCATATACTGCCCACCTGTTTTCCTCCCTGCTCCTCCATACACAGTGTGGACAATCAATCTGCATGCATACCTGACTGTTTTCATTAATTATCTTCATTGGCATCATACACTCTTCCAACAGATTCTTACTCAAGAAAATATCTTGATCATTCAATGCAAAACTTGTGGAACAACCTACCAACTCCTAAATGAGAAAAGTCTCAAAGAAATGCTTGCACCTTGAAACTCAAAATTCTAGTTTCTATCAATCCTGAGCTGTGGCAAGTCCCAGTATGGAAAGACTCACCTTCTAAAGCATCTTCAGATTATCAGGGGAATCTCTGCCCTATCAAAACATTACCCTAGCAACTTTGGATAAGTTGTGTTGATGATTTTTTAGGAGGCCAGCTTTGATATCATTGAAGACCGTTTGTTTTTCACTAAAAGTCAAGCAAATATGAGCATTTGAAGCAGGTAGGTTTTTGGGATGGTTCTTCAACAGTTATGCTATAAAAATATTAGCTAATGTGTAAAATATGTCATATGCATGTGTTTTTATGAAGGTATTGTTTTTGGTCTTTCTCCATAATGCTTTTATTCTGAGTTGATTTGTTTCTTCATGTTAAGATAAACTATATTCAGATGAGCCAGTGGTTAGCTCAGCCTTAGAGTTCACCAAAGCCTCATAAAGACATGACCTAACACAGGCAATTTACTTTAAGGTTCAAAGAGAAATTAGAATAAGAAAAGAATGATAGCCATGACTTGCTGTAAGCTTACTGCCCAACCAAGTTAATCTTAGATGACTAATCAATTTGGTCTTATGTGAAGCTTAAACTAAAGGTGCTTTCCTCTTTTCTTTTCTACTATTTTTTCCCCTCGAAGGCTTTGATGTTTTTGTAAGTGGAAGCAAGCTTATCAAAGAAGTTTGAGGAGAAAAGAATATAGAGGTTTAAACGGTGCCATGAGCGAAGTAGATGAATTTCAATGTCTGCAAGAAGAGACTGGGTTCTTGGGTATAAAGAAAAGCACATTCAACACCCAAGAGAGAACTCAGTGACATGGGATAATTCCATAATGCCCAGAAATCCCTGAGAACTCTCATCTCTGAGGGGTTGTGCAGTGGTGGGCTTGCCCAGGATGTGCTTTTCACCTGAGCATTTCCATGGTTCAACAGAGACTCCACAAGGTGACCCTTTACTGCATGGGCACCATTAAAGGTATGACAAAGAAGTGATAACCCTTATCTCAAAAACACGATTCAACGGAGGGTCATGATATGTACTTGATCTTTTACTCTGTATTCATATTTTTTAATTTGTTTAAGGTGAGCTTGCTCCAGTAATTAAAGCCAAGCATTCTTGGCAGTTTTTTTCCATCTTAAAGAAATAACAAAGTGACTCTCTGGTCTTATCAAACTCCTCACATGTGTAGGAGAAGGCAATTACAGGTGCTTGAGATCCTAGTGACTGTGTCATTGCAGGTGACTCTTTACTGCCAGTGCTTGGCATCATGGCTCCATTATTCACCAGCAGGCCTTTTGGAGGGATAGAGATGGGATGCCCAAATAGAAAACCTTGGTATAAGGACTGTGTTTCTTTTTTTGGGAAAAAAAATAAGCATCTGGATAAAAAAGATTTGTGCCTATAACAACACTGAAATTAAAAATGTGCTTTGGAGAAAAAGCTCCATCCTAACAGGCTGGAGGCAGCAAAATATACTGCGAAATTTTAATCTTTTTCTCACGAGCAGAGGCTATGAGTAGCATCTGCCTGGGAGCCCTCACTGTACCTAGTGCAGCCCTTGGAAGAGCTTGTGTAAGACGGGGCGTGGGCTGTGCACCGGCGCTGCTGCCCCTGTCACGGGCGTAAGAAGAGGGACATCAGGGAGTGACCTGAAGGCCATCATGTCCTCAGCATTGTCCCAAGTACCCAATTGTTCATCTCTCACCAAGTCATTGGAAATGAACTCTTAGGACTGTTCTGCCCTACTCTTCGGTCCATTTCAAACCTGAAGAAACAAAGGCACAGAGAAAATCACTAGCTCGTCTGAAGGACTCAAGCTAGGAAATGCGCAATGCCCAATGCTAAGCTAGAAACAGAAGACGCGAGGGTGAGATGGAAACATACAGTGAATGTTTAAATTAACCAGTTATTGCAGTACAAGACACAATGCCTCGATTTAAGCACGTCTCTCGTCACTCCTGCCATTTTCGGAAGCAGTTCTGGAAGTCCTCTTTGCCGAGTGTCTTATTGCGTTGTAATGACTGCCATGGCATCCTCAATTTATTTCAAATATTGACCCTTTTATGGTTAGTTTTAACTCTGGGGAGGGCCAGAAGTCTCAGGGTGCTGGATCTGGGGAACAAGCGCACGAGAAGCACTTAACGTTTCCGCACACCCGTCTTTCCGTTGGGTGGCAATCCATGGCAGTACTTCCTGTAATTTTTTTTTAATCACACTCCATAAAGACACTCCTGAAAAAGACTTCCAAAGCTGCGTTTGAACGTGGCCAGAATGCTAGGTGTGTTTGAAGTGAAGGTGAGGGCGTTTGAGAGGGCTGATGACCATGTGTCTTTTACCGTAAAATTTCTTTTTCTTAATTTATACATTCACTGGGTGTTTTGGTCACTCCTTGTAGGAGGAACTTTAGAGTAGAACTTTAGAGAGGTCAGGGTGGAGGCACATTTCCTGTGACCTTCATCAGCGGTTCCCTGCAAGCCACACCCACTGGCTCAACTCTGCCCTGCCCTGACCTCACAGCTGATCCTCGTGCATGCCAATCTCTCCATGAATTCCCCACTTCTCCTTGGAGAAAGTTTTTCTTCACTGATGTGATAGCTCAGAAATAAGAGGAAACAGTTTAAAGGAGGGGGATACATTGATTACTTTAATAAGGTTGGCTAGGTAATTTGAGATCATCATGTTTAGTAAATTGAGTCAGACTCAGAAGGCTAAATATCACATGGTTTATCTAATATGAGAAACCCAGACTATAGCTAATTAATATAGCTGAGTGGGTGAGAAATTGGGAGTCAGAGAGGATGAGGGGACAAAAGGGGGTAGGGGAAGGAATTGTAAAATTGAATATGTGCGTGTGTGTGCGTGTGTGTGTGTGTGTGTGCACAAACTTCTCAAGCTCAATGTACTGCACATACATACTAATAAAAATAAAAATTGGGGTAAAAATGTTGGTTTTGTAGACCATCAACACTACCAATACAACTGGGTCTCAGTGATGAACAAATAAAAGTAAAAAATCTTTTGGGGGTTTGGAGGCAGAACCACTCTTAATTTTCCATTTTGTGTGAGTCACATAAGTCTCCAAAAATAGCTCAGGATGAAAACCACATTGCTTATAAAAACTCCTGTGGTATACAAAGATATGTATATGATGAGGAAAATTGGTCACCCATAACCAACTCAATTCAAATGAATGCAAAGACAGCATTGACTTTATAAGAAAAAAAGTCACAGAACCCTCTCTCTGAATAAACTATGTATTTCTTACATAGGAATAAAAAAGAAAGCAGAGTTAAGACAGTTTTCCCCTGAAAACATAAGGTAAGGGTCACTGCAAGGTGTCTCAATGGCTCTCTATCAACTAGATTTGTATGTCCTAGAAGCTTTTTCCTCACTGCAGACTATTCTTACTTCTAAGTGCTGGACAAAGTCTCCTGCCAAGATCTACAAGCAGCTGAGAAACGGAAGAGAAATCCTGAACCACAGCATCTGTATGGCTGGTGCTTGGCCAGGAGAGGGAGGTAGGGAACCTTGCTGCAGTGATGAATGTACCAGCAAGGGAGCATTTCCTCTAATGTCCTCCACAGAAAATTAATGTGGCATGTCACATACAGACTGCAAAAGTAATTTCTGCCTCATGGAAAACTGACCAAGACAGAATGATGAGGGAAAGTATCCTATTCCTGGGGATTCATCCAGTCCTCAAGGTATTATAATAAGAGATGACTACATGCACACAAAAATTACCTGACAGATGAGCGTTTCAATAGTAAATGTGACTATCAAGAATAATGAGTCTATATAAAATAAAAGTAAAACAAATAATACCCTACAAGAGCATCTAGACCCCTGGATGGCAATCCAGACTTTTCATCTGTCTTAACTGTCGGACCTTCTCCCACCTCCTTCTATCTTTTCTTTTGGTAAAAACAAGCTGTGATGTCTCAGTTGTACTGCAAGCTAGGGTTCATGTTCAATGGCTGTACTTACACAATCGAGATGAACCTCAAAGTACTGCACATTATGACCCACGGATCATCCTGAGATTATTTGAACACATGTGGTCTTAGAGCTTTTCACAAAGAAACAACGGTATCTCTTTTTTATCAAAAGTGAAAAAAAAGTTAGGTAAGAAACCAGTCTTCAGTTAATGAGCCACAGAATGCCTGTCTGCCTATGGCTAGACATTTTATTTTAAGATGAAATTTCCTGTAGACGTTTCTGTATTTAGAGAATTAACATAATTGGGCCATAACTCTAACATCTTCTGTTTTACTGCACTGATAATGCCCAGATGAGTATCTCAACCCTGAGCTCTTAACAAATGTTTTAGACTTCCAACTTGGCATCACCCTTTTCAAGTCTAATAAAGATTTTGGACTTTGAGTACTTCTGCTCCCTCCCTCCCTTCCTCATCTCTGTCCTTTTCTAACTTACAGCATTTTTCTTCTCCTTCCATCAGAATGTCCTGCTGATTTCACCTCCAATTTTTTTTTCTCATTCCCTTTGCTACAGCCAGGGATGACTCCTGAAGTCCACCCACCTCCAGTCCTTCTTCTTCCTATGGTCCAGCATCCAATCAGCAGCCAGAGAAAAATTCATGCTCTCCCTATCCAAAACCCTCAGAGGAAAAACCAAATTCCTTATTTGGACTTAAAAGCATCCCCCCTTCACCATCAGGACGGCACCAACCTTCCTCTAACTGTAAATTGCTCCAAGGTCATGATCTTGCTCCAGTTTCTGCTGCATGCCGCGACCCTCCAGTACCAGAGGTTTTGGTCTTGCTACTGCTGCTTCACAGGAAGCTGTTTCCAAGACTGTTCAACTGCTCTCCTCTGTTGGGGACTCACCCTTGTCCCAGCGTCCTCCCCTGACTCTCACACTCAACATGCCCTTTCTCTTCTCACTCTTCAGTCCCTCACCTTCTTTAATTTATAGCCCACACATGAAGTAAATATCACTTGCTCTTCTTGGGGACTGCTACCACTATTAGATCATCAGCTGCATGAAGCAGAGATGTGCACGCAGTAGGCACCTTGTAAGTATTGGTCCAATGAATGGATAGATGAGCTATGATTATGAATGAGAAAGTGAATTTCCCATTTTGGAGGTCAACAGATAAAGAGGAAAAGCTGTGAAACTCCTGAAATATCCTTATATTTCTTATAACAGCCTGTGATCCTAGCAACCTGGAAGGCTGAGGTAGGAGGATTGCAAGTGCAAGCCTCACCTGGGCTGCTTAACGAGAGAGCCTCTCTCAAAAATCAAGACTTAAAAAATGAGCTAGGGATGTGGCTCAATGTCCTCAGTACTCCACTAAAACAAAGCGAGACCAACTATTTCTCATTACAGTATCTTGGCAACTAAGTTAAGCAACCACATTAGACTTCTGTGGTATGTTAGCTGAGAACTGCCATACTTGTTACATTTAATTAGTCTCCAGGAAGTTTTAAATACTGCACTCATTGTCCCAATAATGACCCTGTGTATGTAGGTAAGAAATTATGATCTAGCATAAAATTCATACTGTAGGCTTAATTAGCTTCAAATGTAAACCTTAAATCTTGCCTGGTGTTTCACTTCACACAACTGGCTGCTTTTCTCTGTGGTAAGTTCTCTCTAGGGAGCTGCAGCTCCAGACTGTTTCAAGAGAGAAGCACAACTAGCTAGTGTTAATCTTTGGTTCCGAGGTATGACCTCAAGGTCATGGCGACCATTCAGTCAAGATCAGCCTACCCAGGGACATGGCTCCTGGAGGAGGTCTGTATACTCTGGGGTCTTCTGAAGCTAGCCAAGGGGAACTTGGGGCGTGCAGATTCAGAAAGCCCCTTCTGGATTCTCAGCTTCCCTCTGCACTGCTAGGAAGATCCATCCACTGGGAATCGCCCTAGCCTGCTATTTCACGCTTTCCCCTTTCTCCCTTTACAGAGCCTATCCATCTCTCTCCCTGCCTGAGACTGGCACACTGTCTCAGTTAGTTCTTCGACTATGCTGTCTTAGTTACTTTCTCATCACTGTGACTCAATACCCAACATCCACAAGTTAGGGGAGGAAAAGTTTATTTATGCTCACGGTTTCAGAAGGTCACAGTCCGCTCAGGGGCGGCTGACAACAGTAGAGGCATGTGACAGAAGCGGAGGTGGAGCCAGCTCCTCACAGCATTGTCAAGAGGAAGCACAGTCTCCGAAGGAAGGGAGAAGTAGCACATATCCTTCCAGGTCCTGCTCTAGGGATGCGCCCCTTTCTTAGTCCCAGCCTCAGTGTTCTTCCAAGTTTAAGCCCCCACTACACACCTGTAATCCAACCCACACACCTGTAATCTCTAATCTGCCACATGCCTGTCTTCCACCACACACCATAATCTACCACACACCCATAATCCTCCCCTCCAGATCAGGTCCCCACCTCCTAACAGCACCTGGCTCCATAGACATTCCACAGCATCCAAACACATGAGATTTTGGGGGACAATCCAGATTCAAGCCACAACACAAACATTCCGTGAGATGAACCCAGAGGACTGCAAGCGCCCTGCGTGGGTGGTGAAGGGAACAGCTCTAACAACACACAACTCATTTCCCCCCGCACACTGAGGTTGCCCCTAATTATTTACTGTCAACAAAATCAATGAAGAACTAAGTTAAGTATCTGGTATTAAATGTAATCTCGAGAGGATTAAGGTTTATGAGAGGACGAGTAAGTTATATGCAAATACTTTGGGGGTCCTGAAACTAGTCCTTTTAGACACTGGGCTCAACTGCGTTTGGGAAGTGATAGGTTAACTTTAATCACAAAAGTAGCTCACAGAGGTGTAACGCTACTTTAGCCACACTGAAGGAATGACAACATGTCAGAGGAGCCATGGCACCGGGCACAAGGGAGCAGAGGATTGCTGGGGGTGGAGCGATAGCAGCACCTTCAGGCCTGCGGGGAGCCAAGTCGGCTGAGTGGGTAAAGCATGGACACCCCAAGTCCTCTCCACCGTGGTCTCCCGGTCCGTGCACCACTGTCGGCGTCACACTTGCACTGAATATTCTCAACCAGATCTTGAAGCCTATCTTCTCAATTCAATTGGTCTTTGAACACAAGGAGTTTTATTAGTGGGAAGGCAAAATCAGAAGCCTTGGCCAAATACAAAGAGGTTCATGATACCTTCATGTAACTTCATGTGTGTTATCAGGGATTCCAATGAAGAAGAGACAAAAACCTACCTGATCTTCCTATTATACATATACACAACAATTAAAACTTTGTTTTGACTGTAGCCTTGATACCATTTGTGGTGATGTTAACTGAAATTGCCTGCTTGCTTAGAAGCAAGTACCACACACAACAATATAAGGAAGAAGTTTGGATCTGTACAATTTTTGGAGAAAAAATATTGTCTTTTCTGGTCAAAGAAATAGAATGTCTCAGAGGAAAAATTTAGGTTTAAACTTTAATCATCAATAATATTTCAAAGTTGGAAAGAAGAAATTTCCCAGGAGATAAATATTTTTTTCTCCTATGAAGTATTTTATAGATCCTAAATCAGTAGCTCTCAACCTTGAAGTATTCATGTATTTATTTATTTACTTACTTACTGAGGATTGAGTTGAGAGCTTTCACATTGAGCTACACTCACCCTCCTATTAAAAAAAAATAAAACAGGGTGTTCCTAAGTCACTAAATTGCCTAAGTTGGGCTTGGACTTGCAGTCCCTCTGCCTCAGCCTCTTAGAGTGCTAGAATTACAGGTCTGTGCCACTGTGCTCAGGTCCTGGCTATGTGGAAATTTTATAGGGTACCTTAAAATAAGTGAGAATATCTGTGTAGCTCTGAGAATAAGCCCCAGTGATTCCAGCACACATCCAAGGCTAAGAATCACCTTCTTCCAAAAAAGTACTTTTGGGTTGCTTTGTCTTATATAAAGAAAGTCAGGTCAGTAGTTCTACTTTTAGGGGTGTAGTGATGGTGGGTTTAAGGTAAGGAAGGGGGTGCTGGTAGATAGGTATCAAGTGTAAGACAAGTTGCAGTAGAGGATATAATTACATCTGATGTAAAATCTGTGGGAAAATCGAGGTATGACAATTTAAGCTTCGTTTGAGAGATCACAACATTACAATTTCGACTTACTATGCCCTGATGTGTACTTCCTAAGTATCGCCTAGACAGCAGAACGCATTGCGCTGGAGGCTGCCGCAGCAGAGGAGGGCCTGCAGCACTGCCCTGCCTCCACGGCGCTCGCGTTCTAGCAGATGGAAAGTAATGAACGCATTCCACAATTCAGCTACTACTAGTTGGGCTGCTATAAACATGGGTGTACACAAATCTCTGTAATATGGTGCATCTAAGTGTTTTGGAAAGATACCAGAAGAGACCCAGAAGAGTTATTGCTGGGTCGAATGGGCTATTTATTCTCAGTTCTTTGAGGAATCTCCACACTGCTTTCCATAGGGCTTGTACCAGTTTACAGTCCCTTCAGCAATGCAGGAGGGTTCATTCCCCACCCCCTTACCAGTATCTACTGTGTTTTGAGTGATCGATGGAGGCCATTCTAAAATACCCATCCATACACCGGAGCACTACTCTGCTATACAGTCAGACGCGTTTGAATCATTTGCAGGTAATGGACACTAATTGAGACCATCATGCTTCATGAAGTGAATCAGACTCAAGTTTAAACATCACATGGCTTCTCTAATGTGAGAAATACAGAGTACAAATAAATAATAGAGCCAACTCAGTGAGATGACAGGAGTCAGAGAGGGGGAAGGGGCTGGGAGGGTGAAAAGGGGGAAGGGAATGGAACGTGAAGTTGACGTGATACGCATACGCACAAAATCCCCAAGCTCAGCCTGAGCATCAGAGGCGGGGCTTGCGGAAGACACATCAAAGGTAAAGAGAGGGAAGACACTTTTCCTCATCCATGAAGAGCCACTGGCTGGCAAGAGAGGCAGCTGCACTACCGGTGGAACCAGGGGGTCTCCTACAAGCACTGCGCCAGCATTCTTGAAGTGCTCAATCTGGAGTGTTCGTAGGTGAACACGGAAGAGTTGAGCAGCAAAAAGTGAAAATCCACACAGAAGTTGCTTATCAAAGAATGAGACCTGAATTTACCTTGGCTGATGGGTAAGGAAAGACTAGGCCAAGAGCTGAAGGAGCAGTTAGGATGGGGAAGCAGCCAGTACGACAGAGTGGGAATGAGGATGGTGTCCCCAGGGGTGAGGAAACAGTGCCTAGCTGGAAGGGAGGCTTTGGGCTAGCCGAGGAGGTGGAAAGAGACGATGGAAGCAATACGGCTTGAGGCCTGGGATGTAACACACGGAGGAGTCTCCAGGGACAGCAGGCACCCAGCTTTCTAGCTCCTCGGCACGTAACATCAGTCACACTGCTGGAGTCTGAACCTGGGGAACACTGGATTTTACTGAGGTAAAAACACATGTCAGATTAGCTCAGCTCCCCACCTCAGTGCTCCAACAGAGGAAGCAGGGCATCCTTTTCCGGGAGGAGGGAATTATTTAATTCAGTCCATGGTAACGTTTTAACAAAGTACTTCAAAGTATTTCTTTACATGAGACATTTCAATGAGCAAGGAATGTGGTCAACAGTAAGAGGAAAACCAGTCATTATTTTTTAGGCAAATCCCCCACAATCCAGATGTTGTTAACAGAATATTCAGAAAGGACTTTTCTTTGTATTATGTGTCTTAAAAATAGTCAAAATGGGAAACACATGTGAATAAAATGAATACATTTGTTGAAGACATGAAAATTATAAGAAAAAAATCACATGGAAATTTTTGGAATCAAAGATGTAATATTAGAAATGAAGAATTTATATGATGACCTTTACAGAGGATTGATGATAGCACTTGAAAGAACCAGCAAATTTGAAGCTAGGTTTCTAGAAATTATCAAACTAAAGCATCAAAGGAAAAAGAATGAAAAATCTTTGAGTAACTACTAAGACCTATGGCCAGCTGTCACGAAGCTTACAGAGCAGAAATATTCTTAATGGCTGAAGGCAAAACAAAGCAATTTTTTGATTAAAAAAATCTAAGGAAACTCACTTCCAGCTGCTCACATGACAAGAAACTGTGGAGGACATTCTTCAGGCAGAGAGAAGTTGCATGAGATGTTTGTGAACTGTGCTCAGCTGTCAGAAGGGATGAAGGACACTAGACACAAGACAGAGGCAAGGGCCTCGGTAGGACAGATCCCCGAAGTAATGTGCAGGGGAAAAGGCCCAGGGAATGGGGAAGAAAACAGGCCAGCTTGTTATCTCAGCAAGCAAGATGCACAAGCACACTAAATGCTGCTGGAAGGCGAGAGCAAGGCATGCCCAAAGCACCTAGAAGCCAGAGGTTCTTGAGGGCAAAACAATTATTCTATTGAGAGACAGACACACACACACACACACACACACACACACACACACACACAGAGAGAGAGAGAGAGAGAGAGAGAGAGAGAGAGAGAGAGAGAGAACTAGGTAGCACAGTTCACTTTGTGCCATTCACCCCAGGGAACCACCCAATGCTCCTTCACTGGAGTCCTTTGCCAAGGGTCTCTTTGCTACTGGAGCGCTTTGCCAGGGTGATCTGGAGGGCAGGGAGGGGGACTGCAGAAAGGTGAGCTGAGCATGAGCAGAGGACCCAGGCAGGATGTGAGGTGTGCTCTGGACTTTATCTATTGTGAGTTGAATTGAAGGGGACAAGAGACTAAGATGGAGAATTCCTGGAACATTGGGAAGAAGTACAGCAAAGACATCTCGAAGGATTTACTATGGAGGTCTAAATATGGAGAAAATGAATCAATGCTCCGATTGCTTTGTTCCTGGGAATATGGGGCCAGGCAGATAAGCAGGGCATGGGTGAGGGTTTCAAAGGGAGAGTTGATGATGACTTTGGGTTTCTAACATATTCAGCGTAGTTAGGTCACTTTTCTAGATGGCCTTGATTCACATAGATGCTAGGGGGATTAGTCTGTGGCCTTAATAGTCAATTAAAAATTTAATATCACCACTATTTCATGGCTATAACTTCTTTCTGACAAGTAAATTAAACTGTTCTAATCTCAAGGTGAAGACCACTAGGATTTTTATCTTTTGATTTATCTTGAATATTGAATAACTTCTAATGTAAAAATTGCAATGGTATTGGTTTGTCATTAAAGTTGGCATATTGTATGTTAGCATATGCCCAATCTGTAGTGATCCCAGTCCAGCCACCTACCTCAAATGACAACGGAGGGACAATCTGGAATTCCAAGGACATCATGTATGTCAGGAAACATGCCATTACTCTATTCCTCAAAGTCATTCATGTTACTTAACATTGCTTAAAGACCTTGTAATAAGAAAAACTGACTAGGAAAATTTTAGTTTGAATTGCAAAAGAAAAACTCTTCTGATTGTAAATTTTCATGAATTCTCTAGTATATTGGAGAAAAATATCTCCGAATTTCAACTAAGTTTCTTAAAAGAACTTTTAGGATATTTTGCGGACCTGCTGTTGGGACCTACTAACTGCTCCTTTCACTCCTGTTTGCCAGGAGGAACAGAACACATTTTTTTTTTCCATCTGAGCACACTAGGTTCAGGGGCATGATATGCTGTTGTTCTCTGCACCATTTCACAGACCAGCACCTTTGCCTGGCTTCAGAGGACTCAGCCACTTCAGGGGCTGCATCTCTAAGCATCCAGCCCCTCCCTGGCTTCTTCCTGGCTCCCTCCTGGGCCGCTGTTCCTGTGTTCACTCCTCTACAGTGTCTGCCTTGTGCACCTGGCATGGCAGAACCACTGGCTCATCTGCTTTCCCTCTACAGCCGACTCCTCTCCTTTTAGCAGAACACTCAATGCTACCCGTCCTTGCCTGCTCAGTCATTGTTTAAAACCCCGCATGATAATAAAAATAACCAAACATAATTCAGGACGACTACAGGATGACTCATCTTTAAACTTTGAAACTGCTTTCTAATGCAGTATTTTTAGTATTAGAAACTAAAAATAACAATGTCTTTCCACATGATGAAGACTTGAAAAAAACATTTTCTTTTTAAACAGGGAGAGAAGATGGCAGTGCACACTTTGAAGGAAACATAATCACCACCCTGTTAAAATCCTCTTTTCTCTTTTTAGAGTCTCAAGCTTTGGTTGGGGTATTTGAGGAGAACCATTTCTTTTCTCATTCATCATCTTCTATAAATCTTTTTTTCCCCTTGAAGTTGTTTGGCTAAGCATAAATAAATATCACAAATACTAAATATTCAAAATAAAAGCCCCCCCCCCCCCCCCCGATTTTGAGCTGAGATCCTGAATTTAAACCAACTGGAAATTTCTCAATTTTGACTTTTCTCTACACGAGGGTATTTTCAAGGGATGAATCATTAAAGTCTTATTTAATAAAATAATTACTGGCTCTCTGATTTATTTGCAACTCCCCTTCCAAAGAATTCTTATCAGCCAGACCCAGCCACCAAAATTCCCCAATAGGTGTCCAAAGTTAATTAACGAAGTGCCCATGGCCTCTCTGAAAGGGGAGGCAAAGTCTAGAAGGTTAGGTTCTGAGGTTAGGGGACAAGGATTCTGACACAGGCACCTCACTAGAAGATGAAAAGTTTCAGCCAAAGCACAGAGCTCTCCTTCCACTAGAATTTGGCATGTGAAGTCAAGTTTTTCAAGCAAGCCAGCAGAAAGTGCTCTGAGAAGCCACCTTGTCTAAGAAATCAGGCATCTTCTTAAAATACTAATTGAAATTGCATGTGTTTTAATTAAAACAACATCTGCCCTGGACTGAAGAGCATGTTTTGAAAGGCAGAGAAGGTATGTTTCTAACATTTCCTTCTATCTACTTAATATAAGTGAAGCTTCACAGTCCCAGGAATAAAAATAGCACCTTCTCTCCCTGAGCTGCATGGAGGTTCCCAGAGCCTCAAGTCTTTTTTCCTGAACACAGATGCATCAGGATCAAGAGTCAAAGGAAAGAAATGCCTGCAGTGCCATGTGTGAGTGACTTTCAAGAGGTCTGACCCCCACTTGAGATGACTATACCCCTGCGAATTGTGTCACATGAAGGCCGTTAGCAAGAGGTGCACAAATAATCAAACACACAAGTGTTTCTTTTGACTGAGAGAAGTCTGTAAGATTTTGAAGCCCTCTATTATCTAATTTTTCCAGGACACTGCATGCAACAAGGCATTCCTAATATAGACAGGATGGCAGTGAAATGTGTTTGAATATACTACAGAATTCAGACACAGCTCAGAGAGTGACTTCCTGAGTAGCATTTGGGATGATTCGTAGTAGAGGTGGGGACATAGCTGTAGGTATCTGTTTATTTCTCAAACAACATACTCTCATCATCAAGAGTTTGAATAAAACTGTATATCAAAGTTTGAATGAAGAGAAGTATTTCCAGGTTTAGAAGTCTGTAGTCACACCTCCCAGAAATTCAGCTGTGAGATCATTAAACAAAAGAGAATGTTTACAGAGCCACGCAGCATTCAGGACAAGATAGACATAATGAAGATTCCCTTTCCCTGTTATCAGCTTCCCACCTATTTCTGCAAAGGAAAAAAAAATACATTTGTCAGTAAAATAAAGATCTGGTGTGGGGAAAGGGGAGGCTACCATTCTTAGATGAAGTTTCCTTTTTTTTTCTTATTCCTTCTTTATTCTTACTTAAAGACAGAATATTTCATGTTATTCTTCAAATTCAGTGTTTCACACTGAGCTACATTTCCAGCCCATGTTTTCTTTTCGATTTCGAGTGGATTTCCTTAAGTGACTAAGTGGCCCAGCCTGGACTTGAACTTGTGATCCTCTTGCCATAGCCTCTCAGAGTGCTGAGATCATAGGCCTAGGCCACCTGCCCCAATGCAAACCCAATATTTTAGGTTAATATTTAAAACAGAGTGAGGCAAGGAAATAAAACTATGGTCTGAGCCACTCTTTGAGCCCCCCAAAAGAATGAAAGGGTTAATATGAAGCTTACTCGAGGGTATTAATAACAATAATTCACTGCATAAAAAGTAATTAAATCTCAGCCATGAAACTATACTACAAGGTATAAATATATAGAGAATGGTCGTATAAAAGTTTCAAAAATAATTACTCTAAAAGACAGGTGACCTTTAGTGCTTCTCGAAGTACCCCCTTCTCTTTAAACATAGTTCTCTATTATTCATGCTACCTTCTGAAGTGATTCTGAAACTTTTCTTTTGTAAGCATCTTTTCACAGCTTCTTCTATGTCCTAAATTGATTTAAAATGTTTATGACATTTCCTGTCAAATAAAAATATTATGATATGTCCTCATTCATTATACTCACTGGATCTGGTGATATGGGGCTTCTAGTGCTTTCCCAAAGTCAAAATGACCATGAAAGGTAAATGTCTTCTAATTGATTCAGGACACTGAGGCAGCCACAAGAACACGACTAAAAACAATCAGGTAAAAGGACTTCCAGAATCGCTTCAAAGAGTGTCAAGAAAGACGGTGTGTTTAAGTGAGTGGGAGGATTGAATCACACTTTATATTTTGCTCCTGGTTTCACGAGTGTGGGAACGTATGAGAGGCCCACCTCTTTCTGACAACACAAGGGGACTCTGGGCACTTTCCTCTTCATCTTCTCAGGTCTATATGGTAGAAAACACCTCCATTCCAACTCTAACGATGTCAGACTCTGTCTTGTGCCCTTTTAAGGCTGGAAGAGGAAGGGCAGGATGGCTTGGGCTCAAGCTCAGAAAGTTGGCAAAGTGAAAAGAAGGTTGGCCTGATGTAAAATATGGCTCATACAATATGAATGTGCAGGGGAACTGGATGGAAAATGCGTCCTACAGGTCAGTATAAAGGAGGTGAATAAACCAGCCACATGGCCGCTGAGGGTAAGAAAAGAGTGCTGCGGAGCACGGAAGAAGAAGGCACAAAGATCTCAGCAGAGGGAAAGGCCAGGCTTACGGCACACGGACAGGCTCTTCTCGTGAGCCAAGGGAAGCGCACAGGGGCTGGGTAGATGCTCGTAGCAACTCGGCTCTGGCCCATCTGCCAGAAAGCACGGCAAGCAGCCCTCACCCAGGGAGGGCAGGGAGGCTATGCTGCAGGCTCTGCCAACTCTCCCTGACAATAGGAACCCCTAGCCACATACAGAAGCTGCATTTAGAAAGCACTGCAATTTCCCAGCTAATCTGAAATCTCTTCCAAGGCAGCAGCTTAGAGTCCTGGATCCCAGGGAGCATCAGAGCTGCCTTTCTTTCCTCTGTTTCTGGACATGCTGGGAAGAAGTGGAAACAGATCATCTCCCCATCCTTTTCCCCATTTGAGGCCCACCAAGCCTCCCTTAGCCCTTTTCCTCATAATAAGTGATGGAAGGTATTCGTCCCTCAGTTGACTTGTTCAGCAAGTAGGCCCTGGGTGCCTGCTAAGGACAGCAAAGGGCTGCACACTACCCCAACACTAAGCGGATCTCCCAGTGCTCTCACTAAGAGAGAATGAAATACACACACGGAAAAAGTAAAAGATAACAGATGAAGAAAGCCACACCGTGGAAACATGGTAGAACAAAGATTCCTTAGGAAGCAGGTGCTACGCACCAAGTTCTGAGTTCGAGGCACAGCCTTCATGGAGAGGGGCCACTGTGATTTGGGAGGTCAGTAAATGCTCTTACAGATTCCAGGCTTTTGTTCCCTTGCATTTCTTTGTTGTCAGGGGCGGAGATGCAGCTAAAATAAATACCCATCGCCTATGTCGGGAGCTGTCCAAGTGCTGAAATGGGTGGTAGTTTACTAAACTTGAAGTGATAGAATATTGTTGGTCCTTTTCACTGAAGCTAATTATTACCATTCTTTAAAAAAAAATTCACCACCCAGAAAGATAATTAACACTCTTGAAGGTTGCAAAGAAACGTATAGATGAGTATTAACCTTGGTTACTGCTCCACGTCATTAAGAACACAAAGACCTATCTATAGCATATTTATTGTGATTTCACAGGGACATATGCATAACCATGGAAACAGCCCAAAAGGGAAGATAAGGGAGAAGCTAAGGACTCTACGTTCCTGTTAGTTCTACCATATTCTTCTCATTACACTAATGGGGTAGGGTGATTACTGTTCAATAGCTTCCTTGGAGAATTCCCTATAATGCAGTCCAAGGAAGACGAACCATGCCTTACTGCGATTGTGGCAGCCTTCTCACTCCGCTCTACTTTGACTGAGAGAATGCTCTAAGGACAGCTGCCATTTGAATTGAAATTAAAGAATCAAGGATGGAAAAAAGCCCAGATTTCTTCTGAAATTGAGTGTACCATACATCTAGTAAATTTAAGAAGTTTCTCCTTAAATGAGCTGAGTTTTTAATTACTCATGAACATAAAATCCTGATCATTAATGCTTTATTTAATTTTCTTTCTTGGTCTTTTTGATGACTTGTTTGTTTTAAGACAATGGCAGGACATAAAAACTAGATATTTATTAATATTCTGAAAATATTAAGTCCTTATTATAGGTTACATGCTTCTCCAAGTAAATAGAATACCATAAAAGAGTAGGCTTACATTCCAGCAGGGAAGAGGATGAGATAGAGATAAATAAGTTATACTCAGGAGCTCCTTGACTTCCAACATGGCAAGCCTCTATAAATTACAGTAATCTGAAAATACTATGTCAAAATGCATTAAATAAACTAACCTATTGAATATTAAAAGGTATAGATACAACACACTATGGAATATGTGTTGTTTCTACAGTGATTGTCAGACTAGTTGAGAGTTGCCCCTTAATGCCATAGCCCAGTAGGGAGGAGATCAGATTACAAACCAATATCCTACAAAAAGAGCAAAATTCAAAATTCAAAATACAGTCTCCACTGAACGCATGTTGCCTTTGCATGATCATAACATTAAGCAGTCATAGAGGGAGATGTCATACATCAGGATTATTAATATTAGAAGATGATCAGTGATATGGAGAAAAATCGAAAAGGGGGGATATTAAGTTTCCATGCCAGTCCAAGTCTCTCGGGGAAGTAGCACCTGGGGAAAGACCCCAGGGAGGTGAAGAAGGAGGCTGTGAACACTCAATAGAAGAGGAAGCCATATATATGTATTTTGGAGATATGAGGATATTGCCATAAAAACAGAGAGAGTGGGTAGGAGAAGAGGTCTATGTTTAATTTTTCTCTTCTTGCTGTTCTTGGTTCTAAGTCCTTGCAACTTTCTTTCCAATATACCAAGTTCTGGATAGCATTTCCCCCCCAAAATTTCTACATCGATACAATGTTTAAAGTAAGGAAGTTATCAAAAGTCACATTTTCCTTCTTCGAAGTACAATCAAATATTGTTTTGATCTAATATTGTTTCTGCTCTTCTCATTTAAGAGAAAAGGTATTGATTCTGCAAAGCCTAAGACTCAGATACTTTCCCTCCTGTTTCTAAGTGACTGACTCCATTTCCTGTCTGCTGACAGTTGACAGCAGAGCCTTGATTTAACACAGAGAATAGGGAACTCCTCCAAATGCTCCTGCCTCCAACAGGCTCCTGGATGACTGACTTTTTGTGAGACATAAGAGATGCCCGGGAGCTAGAAAGCCAATCAATAGTTCACTATTTTGTTATATTTTAATCCACCAAAAGAAATAAAACACACAAACACACAATACCTAGTAGTTAGTATCTAGGCAGTAGACTGATTAGCTATTGATTTTTCCTCCATGTTAGAGAGATGGAACTTTATTGGGAGCCCCAGCAGTGTCCTTCCTGTCTGAAATAACTGTGCAAGGAAGAAAAAAATGCTGGTGGGGAGGGGACTCTACCTTTTGAGCTAATGGCCCAGTTTAAACATACAAAAAGGCAACAATTTAACTGAATATAAGGTAATTGTAAATATCAAATTATGAGTTTATTTCCTGCCTTACAATGTGCTGAAAGTATGATGAGCAATTGTTTGCATTGGACACAGATCTGAAATCTGGTTTCATTATGAATAAACAAGTGGCTGAAGATCTGCAAATCTGTGGTGTTTGCTGGAGGATCTGATGGGTATCATGAAGTGGCAGGAGAAAGATTAACATGTTCCCGGATCACGGAATGTCTGATACTGTGTCTACTCTTCTAGCTGGCCTTCTTGCCCCTTTTCACACTCACACTTTTCTCTCAGCTCCCCAGGGGCCAAAGAAAGGCTGTGTCTAGGCCACGGTGATGGGTCCAGTTCTCTGCTGCTTGGTCTCCAGGTCGTACCCACAGACACCTGTTACACTCAGAAAGGTGCCAGGCTTCACTTTGTAACTTGATCTGCAACCCTAAAGGAATTATCTCAGTACCAGATTACTAGATGCTCACCCCTTGGGACGAGGGTCCATGGGGAAGTTGTGCCCTTTCCCAGCAGGTCCCTGTGGGTTCACCCTTGTCTAAATATCAATCAGTCTTGGTCTGGGCATCTTCCCACCTGCAGAGAGAGAGAGAGGCACCAGTATGCCCCTCTGACTCAGGCTCCCATGGCTCCTGCCAAACATGGGAGGCCTTTTAAGCCTGGTGGTATGAGGAGGTCTCAAATGTCCCTCCAATGACCTGTGTGCAGAGTTGGGACTTTTGGAAGGTGACTGGATCATAAGCTTCTGAAGAATTCATAGCTCCAGGTGCTGTTAGGAGATCGGACCAGGTGCATTCTTGTCCCTGCCTCCTGCTCTTGCTCTTTCTGCGGCCTGGCTGCCATTGGGTGAGCAGAGCGCTTCTGCTGTGCCCTCCCACCATGCTGTTTCTGATCTGGAGCCAACTAACTGTGGACTGACTCATTGGAAAACCATGAACAAAAATAAACCATGCACCAAAATAAACCATGCTCCTTTAACTGCAGGCATAGAATACTTTGTCCCAGCAATGGGACAGTTGATTCATATAGAGTCCACTGGTTCACTCCCGCCTCCCATTCCACATGCCATACGCAGAGGCTAACCCTTCAGTTTGGATTCCCTTTCTCCTAAATGTCTGCATGGACACCCCTACTTCCTCAGTCCCTCTGAGTCTTTGCCCGAGGGTTTCCTTCTCAATCACTCCAGCCTTAAGCTGGAATCATAGTTTTACACAAACTCCTGGAAGAAACCTTAGGGGGAAAGCCATACGACATTGGTCTGGGAGAGAAGCTGAGAAATCCATGGACAAAACAGAGCCTAGTGGTTTCGAAAGGCAAAGGGGAGAAAGGGCAGAGGAGCTGCTCATGACAGTATTTCAGAACTGCATAGAGGTGGTGGATATATTACAGTGGGAGGACGTCAAAAGTCAGAAAAATCTTACACTTTAAAATGATTAGTTCTATGTTCTACAAATTTCATTTCAATTAAATAACGGTATTACCAGCTATAACCGCCCTTTTTACTCCCAACTCCATTTCCCCCATAACCTTTCTATATTAATCTATTATGTGACTTATCTGTTTGCATATTGTCCATCTCTTTCTTCTGGGTATAAGATTCACCAGAGTAAGGCTGTTTCACTCACTGATGTAAATCGGGGCCTAGACTAGGCCTGGGATGAAGAAGGCTATGAATACATATCTGTTGTCTAAATATGTATATCACTACTCACTGCATCATTAATTAAAGGTCATTGGTATTTCTTGGGGAGATGATTTTTTTGAAAGAAGCCAACGTGGCCTCATCCAAAATAAATTAAAAATGTATATCCTATGGGAATTCCACAGTCTGTATGAGAAGCAAAGGGCCTGAGAGATTTGGAGGACTGAGACAATGGGATTAAGCACCCAGTGCTGTGCTCATTTTTAATTTATAAGGATTAAAGATGTCAACAAACAGCATTTCCCTCTGCATTCTACAAGATGAGTTAGCTCACTGGATTTTAAGCAGGAAAGCCAGAAACACAGGCCTCTATGAAACACACTTGGCTACACGCATCTATGCTCTGACCATGAACTCCACCATGCACACCCACGAGAAAATGTTTTCATTACACATGAGCCAGAGAACATACCGATGAGCTCTTTATTTCTGACGTCCAAGGCCATGTTCCGGAGCGCTGTGGCCACTGCACACACCACACGGTCATTGTCTATTCGGAGCAGCTCCACAAGAATGGGCAGTCCTTTCTCTTTCCGGACTGCAGCTCGGATATATACCGACCACTGGCAAAAGAGGGAAGGTACAGGGCATTAGGAATGGAGGTGGCCAACCCCAAATTAGTAGTAGCACATGTGGGTTTTTCAGACAGCTGTTTACAGGAGCCAAGAAGGTTGAATGAGTAAGACCTAGTTACAGAATAGGTTGAATTCGTTAGACATGCATTGAAACATCTGAGCTTTGTTTTTTGCCTTCAACATATTCTGAAAGGTTTCAAGGTTAATCCATGAACCACACTTCCTCTCTCTTGTGACAGAGGTTTCAGTACTTGAGTTTGAAGGCCACTGCTGGGATGCGTAGCCTCCATGCGTTGGAAATTTGCGATACGTAAGGCTGGCTATTGACATTAAGAGGACCACATAGTAGGGGGTGCAGTGAGTTGAGGACGACTCACTTCTTCTTCTCTTTTTTAGGAGCTCTGAATTTGGAGCTGAGTTACAGGGATTAGTTGCCAAACATACAGAGGACTAATGCCTTTCCTGAATCATAGAAAGTAAACAAATCAGAAAAGGGTAGGGGCATGAAGAAGAGGTAAATACCATACGGACAATCAAAAGGGAAAATTGCAAAATCATGAGAAATTAAGATCAAGATGTATTATGTTTGGGGCCATGACTCAATGTCTTACTTATAAAGCAAGACATACAACTTGCTTTGGATTGACACTTGTTGGCCTTAAAGCCACATAGCTAGTGCTCTGTAATGAAATGCACAGGCAGCGCCAAGACATTTAAGCATTCAAACTCAAGATTCATTTAACAAAACGCAGGTAGCTTTTCAAACATAAACTTTCTATTCTTCTACAGTGCTTTAGAGTGAGCACTACAAAAACTGACAAATAGTAAGAATTCAATCTGTTGCAGTTTTATTTTTGATCTGAGAAAATTAACATTCATTTACAGAGTGAGGTTTTGGGTTCTGAGGGACAATCTCCCTGGGGACCAGTCTTTCCCCACCCCTCCCACACAGAGCCCTCTCCACCCCCCTTTTCCCCGTCAGGGAAGGCACCCCAGAGCTGGCTCTCACCTGTGGCAGGCAGGGAGCCCCCTCTGGCAGTGAACGTAGGGCATACGCCATGCCTGCCACATCCTCAGCCCAGCCCTGCATGAAATATGAGATTAAAAAAACAAACAACTTCATCCTGTCCTAGGTTAGAATTCACAATCACATAGTTTCTTATCACCATCACCCAATCATTCACAGTTTTCTGCTGCCCCATCCTGCATCTCGAGCTCAGGAAGCCCTGGGATAGAACTCACAGAGGTGCTTCTTTGCTGTAAGGAACTATTTAAAGTCCCGTTTTTCAAGGAACAAAGATTTGGATAGTCAGGGGTTTTAGATGTGAAAAATAGTATCAGTATGTGAAACCTTCTTATGGAGATTTGGGTATCTGGGCCTAATATCCTTTCCCAGAGAGGAAAATTGCTTTCTCTTGGCACCAAGTGTCCACTTTCATTAATATACTTGATCAACATGCCAGAAGGTGACTTCCCCTTGATACATCTGCTTTCCTTATCACATGGGTCCTCTGGGCCTGCAGTGCCCATCTCAGAGCAGGCGGGGAGCCTGAAATTATTTAGCCCACCTCTGGCTGGGCTTGTCCCTCAACCTAAAAGGGGAGCTAGGAAAGGGGAAGAGAATGGAGATCAGTATGAGGCCAATGTGGACAAACTGCCAAAGGAATGCCAACAGTGAAACCTGAGTGCAGGGAGTCTTGGCCTCCGGAGACACTACAGGGAGTAGTGCTGGTAAACCAGGCAGGGCAAAACAGGAGCCCAGTGCCACTTCTCTTAGTCCCCTGCTACTGGCGGACAGCTGTGGTCTCTTCCAATTCTCTGAACTTCAGGGAGGTCCACATTAGCATTTTATTTGTAAGAAAATTTGGACACAAAATTGTCAAATAACTTGGTCATGGGAGCCAATGTGGATTTCTGAACGTGGGTCTTCTTTTGACACCTCTGCTTCTTTTTCTACTGATAGTATTATCTTTCCCACCCCTGCCATCATCAAATTTCTCTGACCATTGATGTCCAGTCTTCTTGACTGTGCCCTGATGCCTGCATCCTTCCACACACACACACAGAAAACTGGCCACATATGAAATGAACCAAGAAAGGAAGGATGCATAGGACTTTGTCCTTCTGAGAAGTCCAGCTCTGCCCTGTCCCCTTGTTGAATGGAAAGATGACTCAATGTTTGAAGAACAAGGACAGCTTTTCAGTCAGGAAGGGAACTGGCTCAAGAGCAGCACTGCCTCCATAACAAGAGCCCTCCTTGTAGATGAGTTACAGATATACATTTTTGATATGACAAAATGGATTACAGTGACACACTATCCCTAATGAAAAGGGTATAGCCAGACAACAGATGTGATGCTTAAATTATTGATGCACAGGAAATTATTTTTGTTTTGAGACCTTTAGGTTTGTGCATGTTTATGTGTGTATAAATGATTTGTTATATTATCACAGTATAAAAATCACTTATGTTGCACTCAAAAGGTGCAGTAAGTTTGCATAAATTCTCCTGACGTTCAAAGATAGGTGCTTATAAGGCTCTTTAAGGTACCAGCCAGCAAATCCTGCAGTAGATCATGTATAATCCATGTATGTTGCTCAGTGAGGAGTGAAAAGAGGGGTGTGCTGGTCCAGGCACAAATCCTGGTGCTGAAGTCTGATGTTTTGCAAACAGATGGAGAACAACATACACCGAGCCCTCCACACAGAGGAAGGAGATGGTGAGCACAGAGCAGAAGGCCCTTAAGGAGACTGGCCCATGAGCTCAGGAGAGGGTGCTCATGACTTCAAAGGAGAAGGGTGGGGAGAAAGAGAAGCACCCAGAAAAAGATGACAAGGATGAAGTACAGGAGGAGAAGCAAGAGGAGAAGAGGGAAGAGGTGAAAGAGCAGAAAAAGGAGGAGGAAAGGGATTGTGAGGTCGACACGGGCGTGCACAAGGTTCTCCAGCTCAATGTAACTACTGTGTATCATATATATATACATATATATATATGATAAATGTGGTGGTGAAGGGAGAAAGATCTAGCACAGGAGAAAAACAGCACAGAAATGGACCCACAGTACTCCTGGCCAAGGTGGCTTCCTACTAAAGAGAGGCAGGAGACCTCAAAACATCCAGGTAACACTCACTCAACACAAAAGTGAGTCACTAAGCACTGTTCCAAATTCCTCTCATGTATCAGCTCATTCGATCCTCATCTCATCAATACGCAATAGGCATAAGTGTCACTTCCATTTCACAGATCAGAAGACCGAGGCACAGTAAAGCTGCAGGGCTGCAAATGCCTACTCAGGTTTTGAACCCATAATGCATTGCCTCAGAGTCAGTGTTCTGGAGGTTTAGTCTTTTCCGGCTCTAAGACAGACAGTGTAAGTTACAAACATCTTCGCCCAGGGTGGGCTGAATGCCTTACAAATTAACTAATTAACCTTGGCCTCCATTTTATTGTTTCCGGTTTCAAATAATCCACTTGGCATGACTCTCAACTCCCAAGTCAAAGACCACTGAGCACAGTTAATGGAGCCAGCAGGCATTTCAATCTAGAGTCTTGACCGACTAGGCCTGGGCCAAGTGTAACTGAAATCTCTTATTTGCGTCACTGAGGGAGCACTTCTGCTTGCGGTGACAGGGCAGTGCTTTGAGAGTCAAAGTCGTGCTCTTCCTTGTCCTCTTTGCTTCCTTTTCCTTCTTTCCCAGAGAGGAACTCGGGACTCTATTTGGCCTAACAATAAGGTTTTGTCAGAGTAAGACTCAGAAGGGAGCAGCAAATGCCAGTGTTTGAGGCTAGGGGGCACAAGGTCAAGTAGAAGACAGAATTCACACACCAGAAGCCATTTGCCTTCTCCTCAGAGTCCACATGCAGGCTTCAAGCTGGGAACAGAAGGCACAGTTTAGGAAGACAGGAAGAGATGCAACAGCACTGCAGGCTGCCACCTGGATCCTGGATCCTGAATGAGTTCCTGCTGAGTGAGGGCGCTGAACATAAAGTTCTCCTTAGAGATTGTACAGTACAGGTTGAGCAAGATCATGCCAAATCTTCAGGCACCTCCTGGAGTGGGAGCCACAGCACAAATGACAACATGGCTGCGGAGCTGGAGAGGGCTCCCGTGGCTCCACGTGGCAAGGGATGGTTCCCGGCTGTTTCTGAGGCCTTGAACGAGTGAGGTGTGTTAGTCAGCTGAGGAAGTGCTAAGGACCCAGAGCTACAGACAGGTGGCCTGGCTTGGAGGTACAAGACACATAAGAAGAGTGGGCATGCAGGGGATGTAGCTGCCCCCCAGGAGGGCCTGACAGGGAGGCAAGCAAGGGTGGGTCCCAAGACATCGTGGTGGACCAGAGATGGTCCAGGCACCAATCGTCACATCCACCTGTGTTTTGGACAAGGGATGATTTTCAATCAGGAAATGAAATAAAGTCTTGACTCATTCCCAATCCCCTCTGCGGAATGTCTGTAAGACTCCGAGGTTAGCTTTAATGGCACATGGCAGAGGAAGAGGGTGGCTGACAGTAGAAAGGTAGCCATGCTTTGAACCTAAAGGGTTGGGAAACAGCTGAGTTCAGTTGAGTTTACCTGCCAATGTGGAAGGTTTTGGTTGTTGTTTATTTGACTGGTTGTATTTTTTGGTATCAAGAGAAATGAAGGTTCAAAGATGAAATAAAATTGAATGACCCAAAATAATGTTACTTGTACACGAATTTGTAACCAATATATTTCCGTGCTGTATGTACTGAGGACGTGGTGATGAAGTAAAGCCAACAGCCTTTTAACTCTTTAAATCCAGGCTGCCTCATTATAATATGGATTTCTGGGGGTTTCATTTTGAAAAACCTCAGCCTGACTATCAACACAATTGATGTCTATAATTTTTCCCAAAAATTCTCCTTTGCTTGATTTAAGGCAGCTCTGTTAAAGCTGATTTATGTTCCAAGAAGAAGAATAACACTGTAATTTAACAAGCTTGTCCCTTTGAAATCCTGGTAATTGGCTAAATAACTAAAGATAATGTTCTCTTAAAAGTACAAAATAGTCTCTCTGAGGCTAAATGCATCCATTATGATGCTAACCTTCTCAGTGTGTCGACTAATTTTTATTCTTTAAAAGTACTCTTAACAGTATCATTTACAATTAAATACTTTTCTGTTTAATGATTTTCTCATTGACTTTATTAAATTAGCAATTCCTTCATTCTTTTCTTTTTTTGACATGGTAAAGAAAGGGCACAACTGAAAATCCAACTCTTCTAAACATAATGTAATCATCCAGGAACATTTCACCATGTTGTGGTGTCATAAGATCATGATGTCCTTAAAATTCTGTCCTGTAAAATGAAAACTACATACCCTAAATTTGTTAGTGATTACCTAGGATTGTGGTATTTGCCTCTCAATTTATTTACAATAGCATATTATGTACCATGGCATCCCTTTCTTTTGATTAAAGAGCAGAAACTATCATTTCCCTAAAAATTTATTAGCTGTAATTTTGTTGGTAATTATTAAAAATGTACAAACAGAAACTAGTTTTGGCTGACTGTTGCACATTATCATTACCTGAATTAGTTAAGTTTTTTTTTTTTCAGTTGAGAAATACTGTGTCCATGTCTCTTTCAGGATTTACGGAGCAACTGGACATTGACAGTCCCAGACCCTTCCCACATTGTGCAGTGGACATAGGATTCAGGTGTCAACTCTCTAAATCCAGATTATGTTTTAAGATTATAAACACTTGCTTTCAAAATTTCAAAGTTTATTTTGAAAAGTGATGTCTCTAATCAAGAGAGCTGGTGAAGAGTTTCTTTAAGCAATGTATCAATTCAATTAATATAAATGTTGGCTACAGTCATGGTAGCTCTTGGACATTCAAATGTATGTCTAAAATTTATTTTTTCTCTTCGATTTTTAAAAACATAAGCCAAGTTGGTGCAAAGATTGAATTTTTTGCATGTATTCATGAAATGTTGGGAATATTAATGTCCTAGTAATAAGGTTTCCTGAAGAGGCATTCCCATGAGCCTTTGTGGTCACAGCAAGTAAAGAAAGTCAAACTCGAGTGACAGCAGCCAGGAGGAAGCCTTGACTACACACGTGAAGGCATGGACACCTGTTCCCCTGTGCTAAAGCTATCTCAAGGATCAGTAATTTTCAATTAAAAAAGCTTGTCTTTAAAAATGAAACTTTCTGACCATGGGAAGGGTTTTTCTATAGTGAATGTTATCAAATATCTGCAGTATCATCACTGTGTACAGATGGTATTTGGAAACAACCTTTGGGGAATCAAATATGACCCTTTTAGGTGATGAGCCTTGCAGAGGGTGAGACTCAGGGTGCCTTTCATCTTATTCTGAGCCTTCTGCATTTCTTTCACAATGGTTGGAGAAGTAAGACTGATTTCAGGATGAAACCACCAACATGCCTGCCCTCTATTCAATGGGTGCCAGTGGGGAGGGTCTGGGTCCAGCGCCCATGCTCACAAACTACAGTTTCAGTAATTAAAAAAAAATTTGGTGTAAGAGAATAAAAGCAATTAGTTGTTTTTTATTCTTACATAGTAGACACCAAGTCCAAAAACTTTTCCTTCAATATATCATTTTTCCCCCATTTTAAAGATTTTGTCCCTGGTGATTGGGGTTGGGGGGAGTAGACTGTATATTTTTGGAGCCAGACTCCATTTTAAGAATTAAACAATTTTTTTTTTTCTTTTTGGTGAGGAGGAGGATGGAAATCTGAGCTTCCTCTGGAGGGACTGTGTTGATGAGGTCTTGCAGCCTTTCAAGTTTTGAGCTTTTTTGAAGTCCAACATGGTCAGGTAGCTCAAGTAAGATTATATTTCACTAAGTAAGTGTTTTATTTTGTAATGTGAATTAAATACATCAGCAAGTCTTTGTCCCATCAGAAGAGAGAACTTTATCTTAAATCTGGATTTAGATGAATGATCTCATAAAATGATCTTATAATATGATCCTAAAAAGCATTTCTCTCCTGAAGGCTAGAAGTGAATGAAGCCTACATTTTAGGCAGGGTCATACAGATGATCTTGACTTTCACAGGACAACATTTTCTGGTGTTTTTCTGGGTTTGCACTGGTGTGTGACAAGAGTAGTCTCCTGAGCCTCAAGTTAAAGACAGCACAACATCTTTCAGCCTGGACAAATTAATTCCTGAGAAGGAGCTTTCTGCCTTTAACCTGTACCCTTTACTATGGCATAAGAAGAAAGTAACTCCCTTCTTCTTTCTAGCTTGAACATACTTGAGCGTTTCTTTGTTCGAGAATCTGGCATTTCTCTAACCAGTAGTCTGTGCAAGTGTATTAAACAGGAATTCTAAATAATTGAGTTCTAGTTCTTGGGCTTTAATCAGAATTGTTGGGAACACGTTTCCTCCTCCATCACTACTTCCTTGTAAAAAAACGACTTTGCAGACATCTCTGGGTCTGAACATATTTCTACCACACAATCTTTCATGGCTTTTTGAACTTTCTACTTACACATTTACTATATGCAAGGTAAAAGTCAAGTCATATTCATGTGCTAATTGTAGTTCATTTCCAGGTTCTAGCCCACATAGGGAGATTATAAAATGTCTAACTGATGAAAGAAGATGTCAGGTTGATTTATAGTATCAGGTGCTTTTTTATTTATGAACAGCCATCTCCATTGAAGGGCTCTGTGCAAAAAGAATCAAAGCCACTTCTATCAATGTAAAATTTAAACACCTCCAGAAAAGTGCTGCAAGGTTTGGAAGAGGGGACATGCTCCTTTGGGAGTCGTACCCAAAGCCAAAGAACTCTCTTAATCCCGTGGTCCCTGTGTGTGGTGCTAGAATCTTTGACTTAGGTCCACGCATATTTGATCTTCTCCAGGAAGAACAGAATATTGAGGTGCCATGTCCTGAGTCATCTGCTCTGATTATACCGCAGCGATTCAACTTTTGTATTCAGATCCCTCCTTGATGTGTATGCTAAGGTAATTAATGATTTCTGTTCCCAGGTTAGCCCGTGTCTGAAGCCAGACTCAGAAGGAGTTTGCTTACAGACAGAAAGTTTTAGAGTTGTTCTCAGTGTAATCGGCAGCCTGGATATTTCTTCTAGGAATCAGTTTGTATGATGAGTCCACTAGAGGGACAGAAGTGCCCGTACTTTTCTCAGGCCTTGGGCTGATGCCAGTGATCTGTCCTTGGTGCTGACCACATCCTTCACATTCTTCTCTTCAGAAAAACAGGTCTTTCTTCACCGGTTCCCCTCATCCCTAAGCCCACCCCACCCCCCCAGCTCCGCGATTTTTAGGATTTTCTATTTTTGACTAATTTTGACCAATTTGATTATGATGCATCTGGCTGTACTTTCTTCATATATGTTTTGTGCTTGGGATTCTTGGATCTGTGAGCTTATTTTTATTTTTTTTTATATCTTTCCATTTGGGGGCAGCAATTAAGCATATCTCATGCCAGCTTATGCCTGCCTGTGCCCTACATTTTTTTCTCTTGGTGTTTCATTTTAGATAGTTTTTATCGTTGTCTTAAATTTCATTCACCTTTTGCATTGGCTAATCTGCTACTCACTGCATCCATAACTCTATTTTTCATTTCAGACACCATATTTTCAACTCGAGAAGTTTTCTTTGGATCTTCTATTATTTTCCACATTTCTGTTTGACTCTTTGAACCCAGGGAATGCAGTTATAAATAACTTTATCTTTGCTAGTCTGGGAACATCTGTGTCAGTTCTGAGCTGATTTCTTCTCATTGCGAATTGCATTTTTCCTTTTATTTGCTAACGTAGTAACTTTCTACCCATGTCAGAAATTCTTAAGTTCAATTTATTGTGCGCTGGATGTTCTTGATTTCAAGAATGCAAGAGTGCAAGAGTACAGTTCTTAATCTGTACAGAAATAGAATAAAGTTTTCTTAGAAATGGTTGATTCTTTTGGGTCTAACTTTTAAGACATGAGATGAAAGACTATAGTATGTTCAGTCTGTTGTTTCAGGGTTATTTATTCCTTACACTGAGTCATCTTACCCATCTGACTCTACCTAGGTGGCCATGAATGATGAGGTTTGTCTGTATGGCTTTGGAAACACATACTATACTCACCCTATGTGGGTGCGAAGTTACACTGTTTCTTGTGATTTCAGGTAGTCTTGACCAGCCATGATATTTTCTTCATATGCACGTGCTTATAATTCTTTACTGTACCTCAGAAGGGAACTCCTGTTCATATCTCCAGGGATCTCCATCTGACTCTTTCTTCTAGGGCATTCTGACCTAACTCTAGAAATGTTGATATTCCTAGAATCCCAGTTTCCTCTTGTCAGTGAAGTGAGTCTCTAGGCTCCCATGGGTTTTCTCAATCTTGTGCCATGGCTTGAAAAATTTCAAGGTAGAACTATGGCAATCACAGCCTCATCTTCCTTGTCTCAAGTCAATTAATATCACTATTCCTTATTGTCTGATGTTTATAGTTTTACCACAAGTCTAGTGTTTTACATATTTATTCGTAGTTACTACTTTTCTTTGAAGGAAGTAAATTTGAACTTTGTCACTCCATCTTGGCATCTCAATTGGGACAAAAAGTCCCTCTGGTTTAGCAGTTTCTACAGTTTCAGAATGGAGGAACTTAGGACTTCAGAAATCAGATTGTTCAAGGGCTGATAAGATCAAGTCCAAACTGTCAAAAAAAAGGATCTAACCTATAGTTGATCTGGAGATGCGTGGCATTTGTGATGTACAAAACTTTGTGTCAAGACTAACTCCTGGATCCTGTAGATAAGAAACTGCTGAGTCATGTCTGACCCGGGCCATGACTTGGTTATGAGTGTGCTATCCTCAGCTCCTGGTCCTAAGTGGCCTCTTGTCCTGCCTCGGGCTGCTCATCTTGCCCTCTGGTGGTACTGTCTCTATGATCCCACCAGCTGAGCAGAGTCCTCTGGTGGCCTTGATGCCTACTCTGGCCCAGCTTCTAATCCAGAGGGCATGGTGCTTTCTGCCCATTTGCATTATCCTTCAGAACTCTCTTTGCATTTTGAACTATTCTTTGCCTCACACCATTTCATGGGACAAAGGCAACATGTTTTACCTTAGATAGCAAATCATGATTCTGGCTTTCATTTCCTGTATTCTTCTCATCTACCGTTTCACTTTCACATGATCCATTAGCTGTGAGGTGAGGCTCAGTTCAAGACTCTTTGTCTAAAAAGACAACTATCAGATTTCTTAGTTCCCCTACATTTTTTTTATTCAGCTGAGCCACATGACCAGAGATTCTGTTTCCTACTTCATTGAACCTATGACGCTATTGTATCATCTCATTAAATATTTATAGACTATTATCTAAGTATCTTTTTGTACTATTATTTTAAAAATAAATGGATGGATAGCATTCTTTGAAGATCGTCACAATTTTAGAGGAACATTGGCTTTACTAAGACATTTAAATGTTTGTCACCACAGCTAATATAGATACATATCTATAGGTCATGCCCTACATTTTTACAAAATTCATCCACAATGTAAATACTCTACAAATGAGAGGTGGAGGAGCTTCCATCTCCATGTTTGCAATTCTTCAAGCTATTATACCCAGTTGTCTTACTGTTCTACAACAAACAACATCAGAATAATGTAAGCAAGGAAAAGGTAACCAACATCCACCACAGCTGTGGAGAGCATTTGCCATTCGGCTGCTTAATGCCATTTTATCTTCCTGATGCTCGTAAACCCAGTAACGAGTGTTTTAAAGTTTAAAAAGTGTTTAGGGCCATTATGAAGATCTAGTTTGCCAGTCAATTTGTCACAGAAAAAAGAAGGTTGCAGGCTCTTTACATAAAGGAAAGTTATTGTTTCAGGCGATGAGGTCCATAAAGAGCTATCCCCATGCAAAATTCTGGCGCTTGGCCTCCACATTTCTGTTTTTGTTGCAACATAAAAAAGTTAAGGACAGTAAAAGGAATACCACTACATTCTGACAGGTGCTGTAAAAACCCATTCTTCCAACTGCAGAACTCAGATGGTAACACTGTCCTTAGGAAAGTCCATGCTACTGTGTCTTCTAAGTCAATATTTTAACTATTCATGTTTATTTTTTGAAATTGTCTTTTTTTGTGTGGTACTGGGGATCCACCCCAGGGTCACAGCTTTTAGCTATGCCCTCAGCCTATTTTTTATTCTGAGACAAGGCCTTGTTAAGTCATCAAGTTGCCTAGGATGCATCTGAACTTGCGATCCTCCTGCTTCAACCTCCCAGAGTGCTGGGGTTACAGGCCTGCACCCTTAGGCCTGGTGTGAAACTGCTTCTTAAAGTAAGACTTTCTTTATTTTGTTTCTATATAAGTCATTCTCAATCATCTTAAAATTACAACATTTTATTAGTATTTGTTTTAAGGATAATCTTCTCCAATCTTCCGTAAGAATTGTCCACCTTCCTTTTCCTATATTAGAGTAAATTAATGAATTATACAATAGGTAGTACTGATGGAATATACTTCTATACAAGCTAATGTATTCTGATAAGAACACTCGTATACAGATGTGTGTACATTTATCAGTACACAGAAATGTTCCTTAGCAGCCTCTTGCCCTGAGCACTACTCCAGTTGCCTTGAATTATTTGGCAAGCAATGCTTATAACCCACCTGGCATCTTAAGAGTTAAAGTTCAACTGTAGTCATTGAGATTGAAATCTTTCTAAAATGCTTTCTGTCTTTTAAAGTTACCAGTGACAATTTAATATTCCCTTGACAACAGAGGGTCAGCATGGCGACTACCAGGCATTGAGTGCCCTCTCTCTGGCCTAACATACAGGTTTATGTGCTGAAAAGAGGAGCCTGTTATTGCCAGAAGGGAGTCATACTTCTTCCATAATTGGTGTCATATAACTCAAAGTACGAGAGAATTTGAGAAGTATAAGAATAGCAAAAAAATTTAAAACCTATCATTTTTTGAATCTAAATATCGAGGTATTCAGACATATCTCAGAAGCTCTCTTAACGTGGTGGCTGTGAGATGTGGTGCCTGGTGACCCACAGAGAGCACCCAACACAGTAGGGCTGCAGGGCTGGGCAGTGCTGCTGACATCCACAGCCTGCTGAGCACCGCTGAAGCCACATGCTGAAAAGACAGTGGTCCTCCTGCCAGCCCTTGCTGCCACCCCTTTGTATAAAGCACACATTCCTATTAGGATCATGAAACCAAGTAAAGGGCCGAGCAGTGGCCATCTGAGGATGGCTGTCCTTAATATGTGCTTCTAAATTCTTACTGGTGGATGTTTTTAAACAGAGAAAGGCATGTGGGCAGACACAGCCTGCATTAAACGCTGGCCTTTGACCTTTCCCGCTCAGGTAATCACAGGACCAGATTCCCTTCCTGAGACAGTCCTAGCAGCCTGCCAGGACCTGTGCCATGACCAAACAGACAACTGGAGACACTAATCTTGAATTTGGTGCTGATATGGCTGCTACTTTTAAGATTTTCTCATTATTACGAGTTCTCAGCAAATCTTACGATGATGTACTTTGGTGTAGCTTCTTTATGCTTATGATGTTTGGGGTTTCTCATTGAGCTGCTTGGATCTATGAATTTACAGTTTTCATTACATATGAAAACATTTCAACCACTTTTCTTAAAAAATATTTTTTGCTCTCTTCCGTTCTTCCTTCCTTCATTTGTGGGCTCCTTATGCCCAGTAGACTACTCGGTGATCAGCTATGCACACTCATTCACTTTGTTCTTCTGTGAGTCTCACACTGAACAGTCTGCCCACTGGCCATTTTCCTTTTCTGTTTTGTTTTATGCTGTCAATTTTATCCCATGTACTTTTGTTCCAGCCATTGCATTTCAACTTCAAAAGTTTGAGTATTTACATATTTTTCCTAGCACCTCTTAACTTTTTTTTATACATACAGAATACAGAGTTTGAAATTTGAATCTTATATTCAAGATCTAGTGTTCAAAGTCATTGTTCTATTTACAAATTGTCGCTATAGAGACCCAAGTATTTTTAGTGACCATAATAAATAGTAGAATAAAAGTCATGTCTGAAGATGGTGGCTTGATTTGCCACCAACCAATTATTGAGTCTTGGCTCTGACTCTGTGTAGAGCCCACATTCCTATGACAGTTCAGCTAGGGACACAAGGTAAGGGAGCTAGGTGGGGACTTGCACAATGTATATGCTCTTGGTCACTTGCAGTGCCAATCTCTTGTCCCTCTCCTTGCACTCTGTGCCACGATGGGTCTGCATGACATAGAGTGAGATGGCTATGGTCTTGAGCTTCCTTGTTTAAAATTGACACGGGTGGGCCACATGAGTTCCTTCATTTTGGCTTCCATGCTCAGAAAAGGCAGGACTTTGGTTTGACGTAGGATTTAAGTTAAAGCTTCCTAGATCATGCTAAGCTCAGAGAGAGAGAGAGAAGGGATAAGAACCGGTTTAAAGATATGATTTCTATGGTGACCTTCCTCCTAGCCATTGAAGTGTATGCTCTGGCCTTCTGCCTGCTGTGACTCTGATTTTGAAACTTTTTTCTACCAAAGCCTTATTGAAAACAAGAGGCTTCTTCACTTCCAGCCTATGCCAACATGAACTGTTTGGGTAGAAACTCTGGGGGTGCTGAATGGGCAGGAAAGGGACAATTATATTTATCCCTGTAAGAGGAGCCTGCCCATGTATCTGGAGCTTTCTCAGCAGATTTGTCAGGAGCTGGGTCCTGAGAGATGGTAGGTCACAGCTCAAGAAGAAGAAAATGCTGTGACTTGTACTGTAGCAATGGAACAGAAAGATGAGAGAGAGAGAGAGAGAGAGAGAGAGAGAGAGAGAGAGAGAGAGAGAGGATGAGTAGGAGAAAGAGGAGACAGCACACACAGGAAAGTATAAGCAAAGGGAAGTTACATGATAAATGCCGGGTCTGGTACACGTGACATCTGTGGCTCTGAGAGTCTGAAAATTATCATCAATGACATCATTTTGAAGACAATGAATGTCAAGGAGGAGTGTGATTTATGAGCGCCTCAATCTCAGGCCTTGATATCAATTGGACAGAACATGATGGCAAGGATCTAAACTTTTTTTCGACTTTCTCTCGTCATTTTCCCCATATGGCCACAGTTTTTTTTTTTTTAAATGCAACGACGCTGCACGTACCCATTAGTGATTTATACTCAAAAATTGTTGTTAAAGTGAATCTCTTCTACCCAAAATGAAGGTCATGAACTTTTTTGTGAAAATCAGTTGGGAACAGTATAAGCTTGTGAAGAGGCAGAGAGAAAGGCCTTCCTTGTCTCCATACAATCACATATTTGCTTAATATGTTTGCCAAATACAACTAACAATACTATTCTTTCCCATAAGCAGTAGCTTTAGAAAGTGGATCTTTTCTTTTGGGACTGGGACCCAGTGCCACATTTTAAGAATCCACATGGGTTTTTAGACCAGGTGACTGGAAGTTCACTCTTAACAATGACAATTCTTGGGACGCACCAACGAGTTGGAATCATCTCTGAACCCGCAGCAGCTCAGCTGTGCACACAGAACAGCAGGCATTTTAGACCGTTTTCAGTGACTATACTCACATCTCTTCCTCTGTGGTCCCAGTGGTCTTAAGATCCCCTGTGCCCTTAAGAAAAATTTGCTAAAGCTATATTATATGCTCAATAGAAATTTTTAAAAAATTCTCTAAGGTCCTGGAATTCTTTATTAGAACTGCATTTCTCAGAACTCCACATGCATCATACCCTCAGGGTGTGCTCACCATCCCAGATTGCTTTTGTATTGCAACGAACTCGCCATACCTTCCAGCTCCCTGCAGCCAAGTTCTGCAGGGCGCCTGCCGCCCCTTCCAGCGTGTCTGGGTTTGAGCACTCAGAGAGCAGTGTGAGGTAGGGTTTGACTATGGACGGGTGCCACAGCATCTGGATCCCCTTGGGTGGTTCTGCACAGTCTGGAAGAGGTCCTACTCCATCCCACTGGTGGAAAAAAAACGAGAGAGTAAACATCTTTAACATCTTCCTGCTTCCTCGGAATGCCTTCTGCATACATCACAGGCGGAAACGACAGCAGGTGTCATGACATTTGGTAAATATCAGTGGCGTGGCGCATCAATAGTGAAGGAACCACCAAAATAGGAGAGGCACAGAGAGCTTAGGGTTGCGGGAGGAGGCGGCTGGAGCATGGGCAGCACTGACTGGAACCGGGGCTGGAAGGGGACGCCCTGCCTGTGAACAATTTTAACACAAGTGCCACAGCAGTGGTCCCCAAGCTTTTTTGACACTACAGGCTTGTTTAGTTGAGACCATTTTCCCAAGGACAGGGTAGGGGGGTTACATGTTCTTTAGTAGGTTGTTGGAGGACATCTTAGAAATGGTGAACAGCAGCAGGAGGGGAGTGGGGAGCGAAGCCCTGCCTCCTGTCACTCAGCACAGCACTGGAACATGATTGGAGCCACTGACAGGAGGTGGAGCTTCGCGTTCTGCTCACTTCCTGCTTGCTGCTCAGCTGTCCTGGTGGTATGGTCCTTCAAAGGAAACGGCCTGCAGACTGGATGCTACAGGAAGGAGACACCAGAGACAGCCTGCTATTGAGCAGGGAGGAAGAATGCTAAGGATCAAAGTAACAAGCCTGGTGTGGAGGCACAGGCCTGTAAAGCCAGTGCTCTTGGAGGCTGAGACAGGAGGGTAGTGAGCTGGCGCCCAGCCAGGGCAACTTAGTGACTTCGCAGGCTCCTGTCTTAAAATGAAACATGAATCATGGGCTGGAGATGAGAGTAAAGGCTCTGGGATTAATCTCTAAAAAATCAAGGTAACCTATGTTATGGTTGGCATAGTTCCGGGGCTGCAGAGCAGCTACTGAGAACGGGAAACATTCACTTCTTGTGTATAATTATGACCCCTTCTACATCATTCTTACACACAATTCCGACAAATCCTCACACGACTGGTAAGGTTCACACATGCGTGACTTGGGTACCATCATGGCTTCTACTACGCAAGTCACAAGGGATGAACAGAGAAAGCTGCTGCGGTTTACCAGATGCACAGACGGGAGCTATGGATACAAGTAGGTTCTACAGCCATCCTCTTAGCCAACTTATCTTTGAATTAGATTATAGTGAATAACAGGAGAATGTGCAATTAAAAATTAATTACACATCATTTCAAAATTATGGCGTCTATGCACAAAGGATAAAAAATTAGCAGTTATGAAAGCTGCAGCAATTTGGAGAAATGATAACCATGAAAGTTAAACGGATAGGACAAGGTGCAGAGTGGTGCGGAAGCCGGTGCTCTGTCCCACGTACAAAGCCTCAGTGCAAGCCTGCAGTCATGACGAACACTCATCAGCACAGTGCCTGTCCCTCATGCTTTCTATATTTCAAATCTATCTTTCTTATTATTTTAAAAATATTCAGAGTTAAAATAATGATTCTGAGCTTTGATTTCACAAAGCTTGAGTCTTTTGTGAAAAATAAGGGTAGTCAGCATAAAGAAGGTAAAAATAAAATGAAGTATATATTTTGAAGCAAAGGCCCACCTTCGCATCTGAGAAAGGTCACAGTAAAACAAAATCATCAACAATGACTTAAATATAATTAAGCAATGTACTTTAATTAAAAAGAAATTGTCATAATGCAGTAGAGGAATGTGGTCAATATATGGTTCATGCTGTCAATTCTACTTTTCAAATATTTAAAAACTAAAAATTTCTTGATATAGCTAGAAAAATATGTGTCTTGATAAAAGCAATTGATTTGTATGTAAACAACTGAAAAGAGAACACTTAGGTGCATCTATTAAAAGTTGAACATTGTATATATGTGACTGCTTTTCAAATCCTTCCATTGGCTGAATAAGACAGTTTTGCACTGTCTTAATTATTGTTAATGCTTAAGAAGTTTTTCTTTTTTAATATTTTATTGCTTCTCTTAAATTTTTATGCTTTGTGCTGGAATTTACTTTCTGTAGCCATACTTTCAATACTACAATTCTATCCTCTCTTACTAATTTCTCTTGTGATAAGTGTCCTTATAACAGTTAATTTTTATTTCTCTATTAATATTTAAAGGATTTCTTTGTATATTCAGCTTTTACCCTAATCAAATTAAAAATGAAGATGTAAATGACATGTTAAGATTTCTCACAGGCATGCTGTGTATGCACACCACATATGTGCAAGTGTGTGCATTTACAAGAATAAATTTGAAAACAACACTGTATTCCAGAATTTAAGTTCCTCAGTTCAGAAAATTTCACTGGAAGAAAATATAGGCTTGAATCATGCCCTTACCACACAAAAACAGAAATGTTGACAGAGATACTACAAAATTATTTATCCACCACAAATATTTTCAAGAATCTCATTATTTATTTCCTAAGCCAAAACCCAAAAACTCTTATCCTCTTCCCCTCAACTTAATACAGCGTACTCTATGGTCTGGCTAAAGCTCTGGGATGAGTGACACTCCATGGGCGGATGTTGGACATCCCATTAAGGCCACCGCCAGAGAGCTGGTCTCTCAATTTCAGCACTTTCACAAGGACACTTAGTGGCAAAAGCTTCCTATTCTTTCAGCCAACATTACACCTCCACCAGTCACAGAGGACTTCGCTTTCAGTAGCCATCTATGAAGCCAGCACCTGTCTTCTAAATATTGAATAAGTGAGTAACCGTGTCACATTGCACCTAGTTTATTGTTTGAAACACTGCATCAAACAGAAAGGTAGCAGTAGAGAAAGATAATGGTCATTTGGTAGTTTTGTCATGTTCAATGGTGAAGCTGTAATAACCGTGACTCGTTTGGAAATGGAGCTCAGTGTGTAGAGCCTGAGCTCGGACTCCCCAGTCCACACACATTTTACATTTGAAGTGGGGGCCAGTTTTGAAGGCATCACTGGGCGGGTGACTTGTCACCAGTGACCCCCTCCGTGCTCTGTCTTCTTTTTGGTCATCACGACAGGAGGAATTTTTCTCCATCATGCCATTCCACCATACACTTCTCCCACGGAGTCAGCTCACTTTAGAATGAACCCACTGGAAACTGAGCCAACTAAACCTCTTCTCTTTTAAGACGTGGTGTTGGGAATTATGTCCCAGTCATGAGAAAGCTGACCAAGACACATTCAAAAGAACCAGTGTGCATGTCTGGAGAGATGTTCCGTTGTCATAACCAGGGGAGGAGGTGCTCCCAGAATCTCATGAGGAGAGGTAAGGGATATTGTCAATATCCTACAATGTACATGACAGACCTACAACAGAACCACCCAGCCACAATGTCTAGTGCCAATGCTGGGAAACTCTGGTCTAGTTGTCTGATACATGGAATTCTGATGGTGTAGATTACAAAGAGGTAAAATATAATTAAGAAAACTAAACGAAGCAGCTGAGACAGAGATTTTAGTCTGTAAATTCACAGAAACTAAAAGAGCAGCATTTCAAGTGCTTTTGGAAGAAGTAGGAGATGTTGCTTCCCAGATAGAAGCAAAACGAGTCGCCGCATAAATCTGTGCCTTGCATTGGCAGGTGCACGGGATTCGCTGCTTCCAGGACATGGGGGAGCATGTCTCGAATCAACAAGCTCTGAGCATATGGTGGGGTGACAGAGGAGGGAGGCTCGAATGGACCCGGCCAAGCTGAGCGTGGCAGCTGACGGAAGCAGATGGCTAGAGAGGAAATGGGATTAAGCAGCAGAAGAAAAAAGTCTGGTCCTTAATGAGGGAAAGAAAACTGTCTTTAAAAAAGAAAAAAGCTTGCAGAAAAGGAAAACAGCATCAATGAAACGAAGGGCAGGTCTGGAGAGGGATTTAAAAAGAAGTCAAACCCACATCATAAGGCTGCCAGTGACGGTGAGATCAGGACAAATTTTCGCAGGGAGGGTGAGAGGAGGAGTAAGAATGATCCAGATGCAACAGGTAGAGGCAGCGATTTCCACAGAGGAGCATGATGATCTGTATCAGGAACATGTACTGCCAATATTTTTTTTTAATGAAAGATACAATTTTGGTTTGTACAGCAAAGCCTGAAACAGATTCACATGGTCTAGATGGTTCATTCTGCAGGACGCCACCTTACAACACAATCCAAAAGGCAGGTGTAGCTTAAGTACACGTGTTTATTGGGGTCAATATGAGTGAAAATTTGAAAGCAAGCCCGTTTTCTAAGATGAGGGATGGTTTTGCCATTCAATGGTATATATCCCTCCAAGGAGGATTTCCTGTCATTTTCAGCCTTTCAGGGCAATGTGATAATCTTTGGCAAGGAAAGCTTGTGCTGTACTAAATGATAAACTGCCATAGACCAGTTTTTAAACTTTATACTGATTTATGCATTTGCACCTGCAACTTAGGGAAGAGGTTAAAGGGGGGAAGATACTATCTTCTAAATTGACTACAACATACTGAATTATGAAGCAACATACTGAATTATGAAGTAACATACTGAATTATGAAGTAAGGTCCCCCCAAAACAACTAGTAAAAACAACTCATTTTGGCTGGAAAGGATAGTGAAGCGTGAGGCAGTTGCCACTGGCAAGTTCCAGCTTGTGTGTTGAATATCAAGCAAAAGATCAGAAATAAGACACATTTTGGTGACTAAATGCATTGAGTACTAATTTCAATAAGCTTCAAAGCAGCACAGAACAAGGTATAACTAGTGTTTTTCTAATGCTTAAAAACACTAATTTTAAAGGTAATAGTCAATAGAAGTTTCTAGAATAGAGAAAGCTCCAGGGTTATCCTAAAACCAATTATAGTTTTTATCACTTTGGCTTTCTATTCCAATACCTGGCTTCTTTGTCAATATCTATTTCTATATCCATAAACAAAAACATTTAATTTTCTCCATCCACCCTTGGATCATATATTTTCTCTCTTATTAGCTAGTTTAAAAGCCTCTCCTTTAGGGGACTAGGTGCGTATTCCACTCACTCAACATGTGGTAGGTCCTAGGTTCAATCTCCGGTACCACAAAGACAAGACAAAACAAAACAAAAGGAAACAAAACAACCTAGCCTGACTTTGCCTTAATCAAGAGATCTCAGGAGACAGATGATACCTGGGCATATGTGAAGTTAAATATCCAGAATGCTCCAGAAGCTTCTAGATAAGCTGAGTCAGTTTCCAGGGCTTGAACATGTTTGGGTGTTAGCAAAGGTGGGAATGAGTTCTCCAAGAGAGGCCCTGGAATAGTTCCATTGCTCAACTTGCTGCAACCTATTAAGACTGATGACTTAGAGCCCTGACCCCACCTTCCACTGAGAACATCCAGACTTTAATTCCTGTAGACTCCTATGGTTCAATGGTGGCCTGGAATGCAATGCTGGACACGCTCAGGGGAAACTACCTGTTCATTTACCGAGGAGACCACAGGCCGGCCACAGTGCCAACCTTCCCCAACAGATGGCCCCACTTTGCCTACTTCTCTCCCTCTGCGGTGAATAGGGAGGCGATGGCCTCTCGCCCAGCAGCCTGGTGGACTGGATGGTGGCCTCCTACTCTTCTGCTGCAATTAATTTAATATTTCACTTTCACTCCCCTCCCCAACCCCAAGACTTCCAACTTTTCCTCACTTTCATCAATCTTTAAATGCAAGATAGTTTTTACTTGGAACTGTTTTTAATGACACTGAACTTTACAAAACACATTAAATGATTTTTTCAAACAAGCATAATTGTCTGTTTTATATCCCCAATAATCTTGACATTGAATTTTCTGGCACTTCAAAAATAGTTTTGTATTAATTTGCAGCATGTCAAAAAGCATTTGAAATAGCATCAGTTAGTTGGAATCATACCGTTGAAGCTTCTTTATAACCAACAATATTCTATTGCATTTTAACTTATGGCAGTTTCAGCAAAACTTTCTAAAAATACGTTTTTCCCTTACAGAATATTGTAAGAAACAATATGACAAATGAAGCACATACATCTTCATTTAGATTTTGCAAAAATCATGGATTTCTATTAATATCTATTATTATTATCAACTTAGAAAAGAGCACATCAGTGTCATAAAATATGGTTCCAAGTGCAGCATTCTAAGCCTAAAGAGTCACTCACCCTGCAGTTTCTCAGAGGGGGGACCTCTCAAGAGAAGGGCTGTGTTGCGACTCTATGAATCCCTACTTCCCTGAAGCCAGTTACCTCCTCCAGGCCCTCTGTCTCTCAAAAGGCTGCAACCCATGCAAGGGCATCCTGGCCATTTTGTGTTTGGTGTTAGGCCAGAATCTCAGTAATGAAGACTTCAATGATAGGTACAAGGGCTGAGACAGGGAAGTAACAACTCCAACCCTGGACACACAACCTCAGTGGAAAGTTCCTTTAGCCAAAGCTGATGCTGCAGCAATGCAACTCCCAAATGTCACTAACATATTCAGGATCAGAGCTCAGCAATCTACAGCTTGTAAACCAAACTGGCCTGCTTCCTGTTTTTGTAAAGAAAAGAAAAGTTTTGTTGGAACCCAGCCACATCTATTCTTTTATATATTGTCAGCAGCTGCTTTCAAGCTACGATGGCAGAATTGAATAGTTACAACAAGAGCTGTATGACAAATTTTAAATATTTGACCCTTATAAAAACTTTATAACTTTTAAAAAAATTCTTTATACACTTTTACAGAATTGCACAGGCCCCCAGGAAACTGAGTCATTGGGTCTTGGTGAGACTGGGGCATCTCATCAGCAGGGAAGTAAGGTATTATCTAACCAATTCCTGCCAAGATTCTACCCTCCTGTGAACACCTGTGGTGTTGCTCGCATTTCCCAGAATCCCAAAGTATGGAACTGGCCTGAGGGGAAGGAAAGAGTGGAAGGAATCATTCTACCTTTGCTTCCCCATCTGGGTGTCTCCCCAAAAGAGTTACAGTCATCAGACAAGGGGGACACATGCACACCCATGTGTGTATAGCAGTACAATTCACAGCAGCTAAATTCTGGAAGTGGCTTATATGTTCATCAACAGATGAGTGGATCAGGAAAATATGGTATACATACACAATGGAGTACTACTCAGCTGAAATCTGAGTCATTTGCAGGAAAATGGATGGATTCTGAAACTACAATGCTAAGCGACACCAATCAGATACAAAGGTCAACTATTACAGGGTTCCTCTTAAGAAACCTGAGATATACATAAGAAAAAGAGTAAAATAAAAGAGAGATGGAAGGAAACAGGGAAGTAACTGTGGACATGGGGAGGGGATGGAGAGCAAAGATGAACAGGAGGTGGTGAGTCCAGCACCAGTTCTCCAGAAGGAATGTACTTTCTGTGCATTACAAACATATGCTGGAAAAAAGGGAACCCACAGCTGCATCCTTCTTAGAAGGCTTCCCCCCATTTGGGGAGAGAATGGAGACAGCGCTCTGACCCATCGCAGCATACCAAGCTGGCGCGAGTTCTCAGGAGTGAAGGGTGCACCTGAAGAGGCAAGGAGCATGGGTTTCCCAAAGCACAGGTGTGTGCAAGGCAAGCATGCACATCCAGTCATGGGAGGCACCCGGGTGGCTCAGGGGTCACCAGCCGGAGAAACAAATCTAACAGAAGGCTACCACTGATGCACGGGAGGAGGAGTCAGGAATTCTACGTGAGACGGCATTTCCAAACTGGCTAGAGGGGTGCACATCTATCACCCCAGCCCTCGGGAAGCTGAGGCAGGACGATGGCAAGTTTGAGGCCAGCTTGGCCAATTTAGTGACTTAGCAAGATTCTGTCTCAAAAAAAAAAAATGCTGAGGATGAAGCTCAGTGTAAAGGCTCTGGGTTCCATCTCCTATACTGAAAAAAAAATTCCCATTAATCTTTATTCTAAACAAAAATTCTTCTTTAGTTTTTTCTCAAAATAAAACTACTTCGGAATATACTGTGCCAAGACCTAAGCAAACGTATTTGCACATTTGTCTGGAATTTGAAGCCTTGTGGCACAGAATGTAGCACTGTCCCTCTTTCTCAAGGGTCCTCTCCTTGGCCAGTAAGACTGGGTCAGCATCATTCGCAGCTGTGGGTGTAGGACCAGAGTGCAGCGAAAGCCGAGCCCGTGACAACAGTACTCAGGGAAGGCTGGATGTCTGGCCTCAGAGATGGGGACAGTGGGCGGTTCCTGGTGGCAGGGTACTTGGACGGCAGGAGAATGGCAGCTCTTGCCCACTACCCCTGAGCTCACCTCCCGTATCCCTTGGAGACAGGCTGAAGGCTGTTACAACGCACCTGCATACTTGGGCATTCTGGGATTGACCTAGATGCTTCTGCCTGTGCCTCCCCGGATGCTGGGATGACAGGTGTGCACCTCTGCCACCGACTGGGAATTTCTCCCTACATCTAACTCCTGAACTGGACAGAATACAGAATCTTCTTCGAAAGGGCCAAATGTTCGCGTATGTGTTAGGTTTGGTTCTCTGGCTATGTGCAGCCCCTGAGAGCGCCAGGTCCCTCGGCCGCCTACACTTCAGGACGACAGAACTTACGTGATGCCGTCCCCGTTGAAGAGGCCTCCCTCCCTCCCTGCACAGCGCTGTGAACTCCCCTGTCTTGCCCCATGCCACCCGACAGGAGGGCTCGCATTGCCGTCCCGCCTCCGGGGCAAAAGCAAGACCGCACAGAGGACACCTGCTACAGTCCGGTGCGACTGAGCTAAAACTTAAAACGAGCAAGTTAGCAACTTAGCAAGACCCTGGCTCAAAATAAGACACTTAAAGAGCTGGGGAGTAGTTTGGTCGGAGGCTTTGGCATAATAATACCCAGCACTGAAAAGAAAGGAAGAATAAAAAAGGGCCAAGCCCGCTGTCACACACGCTGACCTCTGCGCCTCCCTCCTCGCCCTCCTCGATGGCCTGCGTCCCGGCCCCCGCCTGACACTCCGCCATCCCAGCAAGGACCGCAACGCACCACTGGGCACGCAGCTATCCCTGCACCCTGACAGCTGCGACCTCAGAGATCGCTGGCGCTGGGCGTCCTCTCTCTTAGTTTAACATTTCCTACCTAGGCTCAGCCGCAGGACACCCGCAGGGAGGAGTTACTCAACATCCCGGCCGTCAGCGCTGAGGTTCCCGCCGGAACCTGCGCCGGCGTCTGCACACACCCGTCCAGACACCGATCGGTGTGCGCACAGGCGGGGCTGAGGGGTGGGCGGGAATGGGACGACTGCGCACGGCCGCGAGCGGCCAGCATCACCTGGTCCTGGGATTTCTTTTTCTTCTTCTTCTTGCCCCAGCACCCCGAGCTCTCGGCGTCCTTGCCGTTGGCCTCGCCGCACAGCAGCCCGTCCAGCTCGTCCGTGCCCATGTGCTGTCCCTGAGTCGTTTCCGCTGCCAGCCGGTAGGAGAGGTTCCGTAGGATGCACACACAGTTTTCAACGGTCTGCAGGCCCGGAAAGGAAAGGAAAGGAAGGAAGGGAGGGAGGGAGGGAAGGAAGGAAGGAAAAAAGGAAGGAAGGAGGGAAGGAAACAACAGGAGGAGGGATAAATGAGAAGCCAGCCATGCCCGGGTCCTCACCCTGGACAGGTGACCAGTCCCCACACCCACAGCTTCTCAATGCTCAGTCGTTATTGTTGCCCAGGTGATGAAAAGTTGTCCTGGGCCCCACATAAAATATGTGACACAGTTAACGTATGTAAGTAACTACGTTACCTTTTTTTTGGGGGGGTGGGGAGGTAGGGTTTCTTTTTTCAGTATCCTTTTTCAACACAAGGCCTTCACACTGAGCTGCATTCCCAGCCTTTTAAATTTTTCCTTTGAAGCAGGGTGTCACTTAGATCATTAAGTTGCCCAGGTTGGGCTTGAACTTGTGACCCAGCCTCTCCTTCGATGCTGGGATTTTAGGCATGTACCATCACATTAACTTTAAAAAAATTACAACATTTAAAGTAACAGGGCAACATAAACATAAAATTAGTTGGATGTTTGGCATTATTTTTTTGTGAAGTTCAGGCACTGAACATCCATGCAGAAAATACCCCCTTACATATAAAGACAGTTTACAAATTTGCGGTGGGCTCATTTAAAGCCATCCTGGGCCACGTGTGGCCTGTTGGCCGTGGGTTGGACAAGCCTGGTTACCTCCTAGAGGCTCTCCATCTGTCGCTGTTGATGGTGATCCACTTGAGAGGGAGGCGCCTACAAAGGCAAGCAGGCCCCGGTGTCCTCCACCTGCACATAGCCCCTGCCTGTGGGTCCTGAGAAGTGCAGATCCTGGGTTCTGGTGAGCACTGGTGGGCAACCCTAACACGTGCCACCTCCTGAGGCACTTTCTGGGTGTAAAAGGGCAACAGGTACAAACTGGGCAGGGAGAGGCTGCGGTCACGGGGCGGCAGAAATTTTGTTGTGCTACTGTTTTCTTTTCTGCAGATGTCTTACATCCAGTGTTCTCAGCAAAGGGATTACAGGATGGTGAAGAGCCCAGGCTGCAGGGCTGGGCACCTGTAGAATGTGGGCCTCCACCTGACCATTAGTCACGTGACTTTGGGGAGCCTAGTCACTGTCTTGGGGATTCAGTCTCCTCCCACGTACAGGGACGGCCGTACGACCCCAGCAGAGGTCGGCACATGGGTCGTGGGAGCTAATGTATGTGTGTGGTGGGCAGCGTCCACCTACCCAAGTGTCCCCCAAGTGTCCACACCTGGAAACGCATTAGATTCTGCTGCAAGAAGGAACTGAGTTCCTCATCACGTGTCAGATGGGAAGACAGTCAGGACTACTGAAGTAACCCCTGTCATACATGGGCCCCACCAGGGAAAGAAGGAAGATGTAGCTGAGTCAGGGTTAGAGGTGTGGTATGGGAGGGATGGGAGGAGCCATTGCTGGGTTTGGAGATGGAAGTCACTAAGCCAAGAGATGTGGGTGGCCTCTAGGAGCTGGGGGAGGGAAGGAAATACATTCTTCACTAGAGTCTCTAGTAGTCTCCATCCCTGATGGTGCTCTGATTTTAATCTAACAGGACTCATTGTAGATTCCAGCTCTCTGGAACTATAAGACAATAATTTTTTTTCCTTCAGCTCCCAGGTTGGTGGTCATGTGTTACTGCAGCAACAGGAGACTAATGCACCTAACAAGACTGAGAAGAATGCCCAGGTGCAGAAAATGCTATGTCAGCCTTCATTCCATTAACAATCGTGCTTGGAGATTCGAAGCATATTAGGACCAACGGGCATGGCCCGAGTTCCAGTCCTGTCTTGAATCGTGTGAGCAGCGTGTCCCTGGGCAAAGTGCTTGATTTCTCTGAGCTTCAAATTCCTCATTTGTAAATTGGAAGTGATGATCTAAGTGTCGAGTCTGTGGGGCTATTGTGAGGTTGAATGATTTATAGACCCAGCTCTCAGAGCATTACCTGCGTCACTGAGAAAACATTTGCTGTCACCCTTAGAAGCGGAAAGTGGAGTTCAGGAAATATCTAGTAATTTCTGATTGCAGAGAGCAGAGGCCAGAACCAACCGGTAGGCTGTTGTACATGATGTTTGGCTGGAGCCCGCCACACTGTGTGTTTAGTATTGCGATGTCATGAGGAGCTAGCTGCCTTCACTGCACCTCTGCCATGGACTTCCATTGCTGTCGGCTGCCCCTGAGTGGACTGTGACCTTCTGAAACTATGAGAGAAAATAAAGGTTTCCTCCCCTCTCTGTGGATGTCGGGTATTGAGTCACAGCAATGGAAAAGTAATGAAGACAGGCAGATTGAACAGCTATGACACAGGCTGTCCCACCAGCCAAGCCTGAAACATTTATCCTGAGACTCTCTGTGGGAAATGTTTTAAATCAAGACAAAGCTGAATGTTTGACCTTTGCTTGGACCTGGCGCCAGGGGACAGAGGGACATAAAACACCCAGTTTTTATTAAGGGCAAAATGTTGAAGGGGGGAATTAAACCGAGCTAAGTTTTATTTTAGATATCATACCAATTTGTCTATCATTGTCTCACACCTTTACTGTGTGGCTGCCCAGCACTGACCTTAGGAAACTTAATTCTACACTGTGGAGCAGTGGTCCCCAAGCTTAAAATACCAGGGAGCAGTTTAGTTAAAGACCATTCTCCCATTGGCTGGGAGGGGGAAGCCCACCTCCTGTCAGCTCAGTAGCTAACTGGAGTGTGCTGACAAGAGGTGGGTCTTCACTCATCTGCCCAGGTGCTTGGGGGGCACAAGGAAATGAGGCAAGAGCTGTCATGGACTCAGGCTGCGTTGTATCACTCTCCGCAGGCCGGGCCAGGACTGAAGGGGTGGGGACCACCCGCATCCAAACCCCCATCTGCTTCCGTCTCTGGGCTGGAATCTGGTGCAAGGCAGCGGGCGCTCTTCACCTGATGATGGAGAGTGTGAAAAGTCGGCTCAGCAAACCGGTTCTCACGACATACCCTCAGAGCCCTTGCCACTTTAGACCTTTCTGGTCAGATTTTCAAGGTTTCACAGGCTGCTAATCCCACAGGCTTTGAGTCAACCTGATTTTCTATTTCAAGCATCCGCTCAGCATCAAAAGAGGATCCCGGCGTGAAAGCAGGTAAACACAGGGCGAGGCACGGAGACAGAGAAGTCTCTCATTGAAGGGAAAATGTTATGGCCGAAGTCAGAACGATTTTCAAATCAGCTCAAACTGCTTTTTCGTACATCAAAGACAGAGAAGAATAAACTTTTTCCTCCATGCTGTTCGTCCTGCCTGGGGGCTTCTTCACTGCTCCTCTGTTTAACAGGCTTCTAGGGACTAAATCTGCAGTTCTGAGAAATGCTTCATAAGCTGCCTGTGCCTGGGGATGACTTGTGGAGGGAAGGAGAGGAGGCGGGGCGGGAGAGAGGAGGCAGCCGCAGGGATGGAGCGCTTGTCTCCCAGTAGGCTTCTTGGAGTGTGGCAGTCCGGCTTGGCTTAGATACGTCATGGATTTCAGAGCTTTTTTCTTAAAAAAAAAAAAAGACCCAAGGAAAAGAAAAAATAAAGACCCAGGACACCAGCAAAAGGCTGTGACAGCTGGTGGCTTTGTTTGTGACGTCCGTTGCTGTCAACAGTGCTTTTACCCGCTCTTCTTGGTCACCAGGGTCATTTTGACTCCTTATTTTCTATTAGAAAGGGCCAATTTGGAGGTCGTCCATAGAGTGCTCTGCCACATGTTACGCATTCGACAAACCGTCCCAATTACAGGAGCAGAGAGCTTGCATGGAGCCCAGGCCCTTCTATTCATTAACTCCTCTGGCCTTAAAGAGAGCGCGCAATCGCTCTCTCCCCTTCTAACTTGTTGCTGTGAAAACTCGGATGTGGTTATACAGGGGGCGGAGTGGACAATTATGGTGCAGTCCCAGCATGTTAAAGATCAACAGCATAGTGCAGCAGGCCAAGCACCCCTGAGTTTATCACATCTGATCTCTGATCTTTGGGATGATTTCCCCCATCACAAGGCTGGGACATCTGAGTTGGAGGTGGGACCAGCACTGTCACTGTCCCCTCAGGATGCCCAGCTGAGTGCTTGTCCACGGATGTCTGGTCTTCTAACCCCAGCCCTAAAACTCTGAAATATTTCAGCTTTTCTTCTTTTGGAGAAAATGTGGATATTACGACACATGACCTCCAGGGGATCCCAGGAGTATTAAAAGTCTGACCGTCTGAGACACCAGAAGAAATGTTTATACCTTGGAGCTGACCAGTTCTTGGGTCATGTTCTTGAAGGTGACCTTAAACCCCAGGGATGGTGGCAGGTGGCACAAAACTGTTGACCTTTATTTTATTTTCATCTGTGACACCTGGGTGGTATCAAAGCTCTTTGTATCCATCATGGAGAGAGAGGCTGTCTCCCAATGCTTCGGTCCTCACTGCTGTGAATATCCAGCTGCTCAGTGGAAATGTCCAGTAGCTCCTTTAAAAAATCATTTATCTATTACATCAACAGGCTCTTGTAAATACTCAAGGCATTTTGACTGGTCATTGTTTTAGGAACCTAAGTTTCCTGTCAATGATGTTAAAAGGCATAATAACATGGTCTTGAAGGGCTTTTTCACAAAACAATGCTTAAGTCTTTATTACATTACATTTTATCTTTGAAATTAATAATACAGGTAAATGGATGGGCATAAACCTAGTTAAGGTGACAAGCAGCATATGTAGGTAGAGGAACCCAGCGCTCTGGGCACTAGAGTCCCAGATGGTATCCTGGGACAAGTCACTGGGGGGTGGTGAGCCTCAGGCATCAGTTGTTTTTTGTATCTTGGTAATGGTAAGGTTCAGGGTGCTATGCTAATTTGCCCTCCAAACCAATTAATAGTGAAATGAGTAGATTCTTTATGTGTCCTTTATCTGATGTGACAACCGTATTACATTATGCCAGATTCCCAATTAGTATATTCCAAAGCTCCGTCTGCCAAGGTAGGTTCTCAACCTGGATGCAACTTCAGTTATTTGATTCACTTATAAATGTGCAAACACTGGAGTTAGACATTGCGGTTCTTTGGACACAAATGGGTCTGGCCAAATGTAGTCAGCAAGGCTCCAAAGGGAGTCCTGATGAAGAGTCACAGCTGGAGACCACAGGGCTGAGGTGGTGGCTCACAGTCAGGGCCAGCTTTGCTCCCATGTACAGCACGTACACAACTGGAGACGGTTCTCTTTATTAGAATGGGAAAGATGTGGTGGGGATGCTACTGGTTCTCGTGAACAGAGACCAGGGAGATTGCTCAGCATCGTATGCTGCCCAGGCCTCACACAAATGAATTTCTCAGCCCTAAACATCAGTCAGGGTGGCTCTTGAGAAGCTTTTACTCAAGTGTCACTATGACCCCATGTACTATCTCAGAAGGATTGACAAAGTCAGTGTTATATCAGGGTAACACAGTGACTAATTCACGTGCAGCATGACCTAATGCTAACTTTAAAAAAACAAACTAATTCAAACATTGCAAAAGTCCATTCTATTTTGGCTTGTGAGCAAAAGCAGTAAAGAGGCATTAATAACTTTTTATGTTTGTGTTTTCATTTCTTTACCATTTTGACTTATTTTTAGATTTTATGGGGTTTTAAAATGGGATCCGATTAATCTTATTAATCAACTTAATATGATTAGTTATTAAAAGCTAACTTCATGAATATAGGATTACTCAAATCTCAGATAGTTTTAATGCCCCCTTTTTCTTTGACAGTGGGCATCATAAAACAAAACCAGAAGCCTTGTGGGGATTGTGGTGAGTAACTGCTCACAACTTCACCTGGATGTGAGGAAGTTACTTGTGTTCAATGGGCAGAGGCCCGTCTCTTACAATGGTTTTTACTCATTGTTAATCCCAGCACTCAGGGAGGCTGAGGCAGGAGGATTGTAATTTGGACCTCAACTTGGGCAACTTAGTGAGAACTTGTTATACTATCAAAAATAAGAAATGGGCTGGGAATGAAGCTCAGTGTGAAGGCCCTGGGCTGGATCCTCAGTGACACACACACACACACACACACACACACACACACACACACACAGACACATACACACACACCCCCGCGCGCGTGCGCGCGCATGCGCGGAATGCAGTTGGTTATGTATAAGCTAAGGTTTTGAAGAAGAGGCCTGCCTGGACAGTGTTGGAGTCATACAGGAAATCAAGAGAGAGCTCCCAGTGAAAGTAGAAAGTAGCCCGCTAGCTCACTCTTAGCTCTCCATCCATCCCACAGGTGTCTTCATTCTCCAGGATGCTTAATACCAAGGTTGGCTTAACTACCAACCTTGCTATCGATCTCGCTGCTCCCCAGCGCGGACTGAATCACATACAGCAAGGCGTCTGTGAGCCCGTCACACTCCCGCATCCTTCGGCGGGCCTCCTCTCCGGCTGAACTCACATTCCTGCAAAGCAAAAGAACATGTCAGTGACCTTCTGAGTGACCAACAAGAGAACATCCTTCCATGCCTGGCAGTGCTGCTCAATAGCATCATAGTTAAAAAGAAAAAACAACTTCTTAACATCTTTGTAGATTTGAATGTATATTCAACATAGATGTAATGAGTAGAGATGGATTCAACAAACGTGAAGTAAGAGTCAGATATCTGTATTGCAGATTGCGAGATGGAGAATGTAGGATTCCTAATGTGATCTGTCACACCCCTGTGACTGTGGAGAACGGGGAACTTTCAGAAAGTCCTCAAAGTTTATGTCATTTTCAGTCTATGAGGGATTCACAAGCTTTTGTGTTCAAAGGATTCCTCTTCTTTGAGAAGGCTGAAATATTTTCAAAGTCAGGGCTTCCAACTTGCTAGAATATCTAAGAGATCTAAATTTGACTGCCTCAAAAATATACCTACCTTGGTCCTGTTAGAAGGAGAACTTCTAGGAATTTATTCTAAGGACAGTTAGGACTTCTGTAATAATTTAGCCACTGGGGAGCCCATGGTACCTCTGATGTGATAAAATTGGCTCAAGCTCTTTACCTCACTGCATAGCCTTTCTAAAGGCAGCAGAGAATGAGACACACAGCTACAAAACAGAGAGATCTTCCAGCCGCACAAAAGACACGGTGTCCTCAATGACATGAGACTTTGGGATGCTGTTTATTCCTCTACCACTGGACAGTGTGCCTCCCCATGTAGGTTGGGATTTGGCTCCAGTAGAGAAGCAGAACCATGACTGTGGTCACCACATAAGGGATGCTGAAAGGAGTATGTTCATGGAATGTACAAAGGGACTGGAAGACTTTAGAGTGCATGAGGGAAGTGATGGAAAGAACTTATTATGTAGGGCAATGGCTCTGCATCTGTGGGAGCCTTCAAGTGACCTGGAGGGCTAGTTAGATGGACAGTGCTGGACTCCATCCTGGAGATGAGTGAGAAAGGTTGGGGGTGGAGCCAGGCAATCATCGCTTTCATAGTCTAGAAGTTGAGAACTAGGCTGCAGCTCTGTGGGGATGGTGGGCTGGGAGGCCATGCAGCAGAACACAAGGATCTGTGAACCTGGACAGCGCCCAGAGGAGAAGCGGAGTAGACGGCATTGCCTGGCCCTCACTGTAACCAACACAGGTATTTTCTCATTTCACTTTTCACAGCATTTTTTTGCTGTAAGCTTAATTCTATTCCACAGATGAAGGGACCGAGCCTTAAAGAGGTTGTCCAAGGCTGCCGAGCAGCAAGTAAAAGCTCAAACACCACACAGGCCTGTGTAGGAGAAAACAGCAAAGACTTTAGGCCTGATGGAGACTGTGGAGAGATGACTTTTGTTTTGGATTTTTGAGGAATTAAAATACAATTAAATAAGCCTGATACTAAAAGGCTACTGAACATAAATGTTTTCTTTGGTATCTAAAACATTTCATAAAATGCTAAAAAAGGATCTATCAATACTGTAATGCAACACTAGGAAAGGTTATTCAATTTAAATTAGAGTTTTTGGCATTTGCTGATCTTAAAATACAGGCACATTCCTACAGTTCCTTAGATAATATAACCAGGCAAATATTGACAGCATTTTTGTGTGAGATTTTTATAAATTCAGCCTGGCAGTAGCCAACCTTTATTTCTGACAAGATCCTGGGTTGGGGTTGGGTGGGAGGAAGAACTAACTTTCTGGTAAGGAAAAAAGGGTGAAGGCATAATTTAATAGTTTTCATTGAAGCTAGAATAATGGACCTTATCAGAGAGTATTTCAGACCATTTCTTCTTGAAATGATTTTCACCAGGTTGAACTTTGAAGCTGTTCAAAAATAGTAAGTTTATCAAAAATTCCAATCAGACTTGTGACAGAAATGTATTGGGTAGCAATGAATGACTATGAATCTTTGCAGTTTGGTGGAGGTAGTTCTTCTAAATGAGGGATGGACTCAGATCTGAAAGCACCTCGGGAAAGCTCCTGGATACCTGTGTCTAAAATACTCTGTATTCCCATCCTGGGCAGATGAGCTCAGCCTTTCCTCTGAGAATCCCTACTCCCAGTGCAGCTGCCTTAAGGTAATCAATGAATGTGTAGGGCCAACCCACAGGAAAAAACAGAAACGAACAACGTTATTAACATTAGACACTGTCAAACTAATCTCAGCATTTTTCTTAATTTGAGTTTTAATTCCATTCTAGTACACTCTTCCCCAAAAGTTAAAAATGTAATGGTCTTCTGCATTCGATATGATTTACAGACTTAGAGTAATCCGTGCTAGGGTCTTACCCCTGAGTGGAGGCTTGGGGGCCATCACCCCAACAACAACAGCCTTAGAGTTCCAGTACTTAGTCTGTGAATGAATGGAAACCACACTAAAATTCTGAGCACTAAATTCATTGCTGGGACACAAGACCTGCCACTCACAACTTCAGGGAGGAAAGGTTTATTTTAGTTTATAATCTTAGGATGTCTCAGCCCCTTCATGGGAGGCCAGCAATGGTGGAAGGGCTTGGCAGAGGGCCTAGCCACAGAGAAGCTGTTTGTACCATGAGAAGACAGGAAGCAGAGGCAGCAAAGAGCAGAGCTACCCAGGAAGGTTTCCCTTCTCTGTCATGCTCAGTGATGTGCCCCTGCTAACCAGGCACAGGAAATCTCCCATGATTTCATCACCCTCTACTCAAATGAACCTTTTGCAGGGACATTCCAAGCCGAAATCATTACAGGGGAGATCTAAGCACAATGTAAATATGGCTCACATTAATTCCTCTAATAGAGTCTGCTGGGTTGGATTTCCAGGTGGCCCCCACCTTGTTTTCCAATCTGTCCCCCCTTTGACCTGGAAGATCTATAACTATTGTCCTATGTCTGTCCCCCTGCCATATTTGGAAATAGATAACTTGTTTTGTCATTGTTACAGGTCCACAAATAAACAGCAATTCTTCCCCAGAAACTATGCCCATCCACCCCTGATTTAGGTGATTAAGATTATGGAGTTTTGAGTTAAAGAGATTTAGAGCTTTGCATTAGTGGTGTAATACAATGAGAACTCTGGGGAGCTTGGGACAAGAAGAAGACTGTGGCTGACCAAATAACAGTCCTTCAGATTTGCATATGTCTTCATCTTTAAAATCTGTTAATAAGTGGCCTCTTCACAGGGGCTTTGCAGATGGAATTAAGGTTATGGACCTTAAAGTAAGGATACTGTCCCGGTTTATCCCTAATCACATGAGCCTTAAAAGCAGACAACATTCCCTGCCTTTCTGGGATGCAGCAGAAAAGGAAGTTGAGGAGCTCCTGTGATTGAGGATTTAATGCCTTGTCCTGGTTTTGACACAGAGAGAGTGTCACACATAAAGAAGAGAAGGAGTCAGCTAAAAGCCAAGGGCAGCTCTGAGATGACAGCTGGAGAAAAAACAGACCTCAATTGCACGATCACAAGGAATTGTAGTGAATTCTTCCCCTGAGCCCCTGTTCAAGAAAATACTGCCAACCAGTGTCTAGACTTTCGACCTATAGACACTGCAAGATGATAAACTTTTGCTGGTCAAAGTCACGAAGTTCACAGTAACTCATTAGCAGCAATGGAAAACCAACAAAACCTGTGGTTTGTTTCACTCCAGGATGAACTGGCACTCTGTCAACCTTACTCCTAACGGTTCACGTCCTAACTTCTCCTCAGAAAACTGCCTTTCATGACTGGGATCATGCAGCTTTCAAGATGGTGTTTCTACTAAATGGACAAATAAGTGAACTGATTTTTATAAAGACCAGAAGGTCATACATGTAAGAATCAAAATTCTTCCTAGGGGTGTATGTATTGAAGGGAATGGAGTTAGGTGGTGGTATGTGAAATCTCTACTCTCCATGGCAAGGCAAGGCTATTTTTGGATGTAACTCCAAACCTGCTAAGGCTTTTAGCATAAGACACATCGCTGCAGTGATGTAAAAACACACTTTTAAAAATGATATTTTTTGCTTATCTTTGATACCATTAACACTAAGAGTGTCAATAACTTTGAAGTCACCAGTCTGGTCCACTTCGTCTTCTTTCTTGTTTGAGACCTTCTATTTCTCCCAGAAGAGGCCCCCAGGAACCTGTCTTCACAGCTTCCATAAACAGAAAGTGTGGTGGTTGCCATTCTATGGGCAGATCATACATGGGAAAGGAGCCACTGGGACTATACGGTGGCCTCACTCTGACGGAGTGAAGTCTGTACTGTGGCCTCATTATTTTAAGCAAATTCCCAGAACATTATATGAAACACAAACCACAAGAAGCAAGAAGCACTACCCAAAGTTCGATGAGCCGCACCTCTGTGTCCTTCTACTGGGGTTGAATAACCGCAATCCGAATGCACTTGAAGGGCTCCTGGTTTCTCCTTCCACACTGAGCACAAAGCTGCTGCCTCATCCCAGTCAAGTCAGAACAATTTCCAGAGAAATAAGTTTGCCTTTTTTTATTTTTAAAGATTAGCACAGTCATGCTGTTTGGATTACTATGCACCTGCTTGTCTTCTCCCAAGGAAGGCAATTTCCTTATAAACAAAGACAATGATGGCTTCATAATGGCTTTGCTGAGCTGCAGGGACAGAATACTTCAGTGGCCAAAATGAAACTCCCTGCTGGGGTTGGCAGCGAGCCCCACTGCTGTTCTGCACTCCGAGTGATGGTCTCTGCTCAGACCCTTCTACCCCCCAACCCCCCTCATGAAGGTAAACCATCACCAAGAGGTGGACGAGCTTTGCTTTGGTTGGTGATTAAACGCTGCTCCTTTGTTAAGACTACCTGAGTCTGGGCCTTCTGGAGCAGCCACACGCCAGGAAGCATCGTTCCAGAGAAGTCCAGAGCAGAACCAGAGATACCTGAGTTAAAAGACACCCTGTTGTTGTCAAGTACTACCTAGGGTTTTAGCTACATGATTCCAATTAAAATTGATGGCTGCCACGGAGTTAACTGCTGTATGAAATGTTTTCCATTGGGCTAAATTACAAGAAAATCAGAGGGAGAAGAAAGAGAGCGAATTCTGTGTAACTAAAGCCATTCTCTGCGAGCCTAATGGCACACCAGATCGCTTGTGCCGCAACATCACTCACCTGCCCTTCCCAATCACTGTTTCCTAGCTGGTTGCAACTGGGGCGTAACTTGTATTCACCGTGCTTTGACGTTTTTGTGAGCACTTCTGGAGCTCAGAGTGGTGCCCTGTGGTGCAGCCCCAGGCCAACGCCCACCTACTCTGCGTATCTGTTAGGGGCCCAGAAATTCAGGAAATCTTGCACCTTCAACATCCCCTACATTCACTCTCAGCTTCCCATCATGGGTTCCCAGCACTATAGCCAGCTTTTCTCTGCTTACTATATGACCTGCCAGCTCTGGTCCAACTGCAAATACAGCAAAAACCACTGGAAAACATAGGTCAAAAGCAAATTAAGTTGAAAAATAAAACAATCATTCCCTTCCTCTTTACTAATCCAAATTATTCCTTGTCAGCCAGGTGTGATTTCATAAGAGAAGCCAAAAAAAAAAAAAAAAAAAAAAAATCTGGGCTTTAAAGCCAGTGCAATATGTCCGTACGCAAAGAAACTCTGCAAAGCAGAAATGCAGTATTTATTCCCCAAGTTTCCGGGCTTCCAGGAAAACACGCATCATGTGGCTTGACACACGACAGCTAATGCTGCTGTGATCTGACTCCTTGTGTTCCAAAAGCTCCATGCTCTACGAAATGCGAGAACAAAAACAACTAACAAGGGATTATTGGTAACTCACTACTAAATGTCAGTTTGTAGATTTGAAGATTTGAAACATTTGGCATTATGCTGAGTTATTAATAGCTATCATTAAAACAGCTTTCCTAACTTTCATTTCAATTCATCACTTAATTCCCTATGTGCAGCCATGTAATCTTTCAACATATTTATTTGTAGAAAATATTAACAAATTGTACTTCAAAGACATTAATTCTAGGAGTCTGGGTGATTTTTAAAAGCTTGCGGATCTAAATGCTAAGTTTTCCTTGAGGCATAGTTGTTATTTTCCTGATGGTTTTTATTGCTCACTGATAGTTTATTGAGTTTTAACAATAACAATCGAAACACTGAAAGAATATTTACAGGCAAAGAAATGTGTGTGCACTCAATCTCACCTTCTCTTTCTGTACAAGTGTCTTAATTACCTTTTCATTGCTGTGACTCAAGACTTGACATCCACAAATCAGGCGAGGTTATCTTAGCTCACAGTTTCAGAAGCTCACAGTCCACTCAGTGGTGGCCAGCAGCAATGGAAGTACATGACAGAGGCAGAGGTGGAGGCAGCTCCTCACAACGTTGCTAATGGTCAAACTTGTCAAAGCAAGTTGATCCTAGTCCCACAAGGAAGGAGGAGACAGCTTATCTGTCCTTCCAGGCCCATAACAGTGATTTGTCTCTGTTTCAGCCTCAGTGTTCAGCTATTTCCTGCAAGTCAATCTACATGTCTGCAATCCATCCCTGAAGACCAGGCCCCAGTCCCCCAGCAGCCATGGTTGCATAGACAACCCATAACATCCAAATACATGAGACTTTGGAGAGATATTCCAGATCCAAACCACAATAGCAACCCTCTAGTCCTTCTCAGTGTTGCTGTCTTCTGAGGATTCACAGTTGATTGCTGCCACCAGCCTTTGCCTAAGGTGGTTGGCCAATGTCTTTGCACAGCCCCACAGGGTGACATGATTGGAATTCACAGCTTCAAGGTAGTACAGGAGGAATAGAAGATCCCCCATACTGTACTACTCTAGGACAGCCCCTATGGGTGCCCATCTCTCTCTGGATTTTTGGTCTTTGTGACTGGGTGAATGTTGGCATCCCCTACACATCCATATGTTGAGACTCTTTCAAAATGAGAATCTTGGAAAGAGCAGCCTTTGGGTTGATTAGGTCACAAGGGTGGGATATTCACAAATAGGATTAGTGCCCTCACAAAACAGTCCCCTGAAAGCTAGCTACTTCTCTTTCTGCCTTCTGACCCAGGACAAGTCAGCTGTGGAGCTTGGAAGAAAACTTCTATCAGAATGCTACCACACTGGCACCTTGATTGCAGACTTCTAGCCTCTGGAATCGAGAATTTCCACTGTTCATAAAACACATACTCTACTGTATTTTGTAATGACACCACAAACTGACAAAAATAGTCTTTGTATACTTTTTCCGTAGGAAAAAAGTTCCTAAAACATGTTGCAAAAAATGTTACTAAAAACAGTCTTTGAGTCTACACATCTTAAGCATTACATTCAAAGTGAAAGGAAATGACTAAAAACTTAAAAACACACTTTTCCATTTATTTCCTGGAAATGTTCCTATCTTACCCAATTTGTATCTTACAGGCTTACAAGCTTGTCAACCTCACTCTGGTCTTTTAGTTGTGTGAAACAATGTGATACACAGTAGAAAAGCTGAACTCCAATAATGGCCAGAGACGAGGGTGTGGTTCAAGCCGAGGTGAAGACTGTTCCAGAAACAAATTAGATACACTGTTAATAGTAAGTTACATCCTGAAAAGGATGTCCGTGTGCCACTGTTTGTTTGGGAATAAAAAAAAAAATCTATTGTGGGAGTTGTGGGGAATGGAAGGAAAGAAGAAAAATTATAACACTGTATACTTGTACTTTATGTAAGAAAAAATATAGGAGCTGGAGGAATAGCTCAGCTGTTAAAGCACTTGCCTAGCCAATGCTAAGTACCCAAGTTCAATTCCCCAGCACCACATAAGCTGGGTATGGTGGTGCATGCCAGAAATCCTGGCACTCGGGTAGCTGAAGCAGGACTGCTGTGAGCTCAAGGCCAGTCTGGGCTACAGAGCGAGCTCAGAACCAGCCTGGACTGCAGAGTGACGTCCTAAATCAAAAACTAAACAAAACAAACAAATAAAAAACAGAAAAAAAATACAGAAAACTCAGTAGAACTGAGCTTACTTAGCCTTTTTTTTCTGAAAGAAGAATATATAGTCCTAAATCTTGATATATACATTAAAAAAAATTTGGAGGAATTTTCAGAAAGATGTATTAAAAGAAACCCAGAGTGAGGTGGCACAAGCTGGTGATCCTAATGTTCTGGGATGCTGAGACAGGAGGGTCACAAGTTTGATCTCAGCCTAAGCAACTCAGCAACTTAGCGAGATCCTGTTTCAAAATTAAAAAAAAAGGCTGGGAATGTAACTCAATGCAATGGTCCTGGATTCAATACTCAGTACTGTAAGAAAAAAAAAATGGGAGGGGATAAGGAAAAAAAAATATATATGGAGAGAGAGAGAGAGAGAGAGAGAGAGAGAGAGAGAGAGAGAGAGAGAGACTGAGAGAGGGGAGAGGCCAAAAGGTCTTTTAAGTTCATGCATTGGTCTTAATTGCTATTAATAATGTTAGGCAGGTCAGTAACAGCAGCTCAGAGTCTCAACATTTCAAAATCAAGGCTGCTTTAATATCTGTACAGTTTGTTCATCCAAATACATGAGACTTGGGGGATCCAAACCACAACAACAACCTTCTAGTCCTTTTTGTTGTTAATTTTTCAAATGATTCTAAAGATGTCCTTCCAAGATTCCTGGCCCTTGGTTGCGTGAGATACAATGTAGCGAAGTGGTTTTGCAGAAGAATGCAAGCTTACTAATCAGCTGACCTTAAAATGATCTTCTTGGCTTATCCTGCTATGTACAATGTGGCCTAACAAACTCTTAAGAGTCAGACTGAGAGATGGGGTTGAGGTGGGGCAGGAGAGTGGGGAAGCCATGGAGGACGGGGGCCACTGTTTTGCTGTGAAAGAATTAAGAAAGATGGCCATGACCAGGAAACATGGTGGTCTCTGGAACCTGACAGCAATTTCTGGCCCATAGCCAGTAAGGACACAGGACCCTCAGTGTGCATCACAGATTTTGGCCAATTAGTCAATAAACCTTCAAGTAGTATCTTCCTAGAGTTTCCCAGTGAGAGCCTGAGCATTGGTATCTTGATTTCTGACTGGAGTGAGTCCAACAGAGAAACCAATCAGGTCTTATGGATGCTGATGAGCAGAAATTATAGGAAATATGATTGTGTTCTAAGGCATTCAATTTGTGGTAATTTGTTATAAAACTAATGAAAAACTACCCTACCCACATAAGACAAAAAAAAAAAAAAAAACCTCAATGTTTTTCAGACACATTCATTTTAACATTTCTGGTTCATTATTTCAAAAAAAATATGGATAAGCTTTCTGTGCCTTTATCTGGGGGCATTTTCAATGCTCTGCCCAACAAGAGTTGATGCAGTCCTCAGGACTTTCAGATCTTCCTGCTGCAGGAATGGTAATCTATGTCAGTGTCCCACCAGCTCCAGGAACCACCGAGGAGCGACTCTTCTTGGTTTACTGCCACCAGATGGCTTGTACTCAATATGAGCATAGGAGAATGGCACCACTGTGTGTACAGTTTCCTTTTACTGCTTTAGTTGTGAGGGGAGTTACGCTTCAAAAACCCAATAATTATAAAGCTGCACTGAAAGGTCAAACTGCAATGGCATTTTGTGGAGTCACAGGGCATCATTAAAGAAGGGCCACAAGGCGGCTGTGAAGGGTTGAGTTCCTCTCTACCCACACCGCATTAAATAAGTGCTACAACCAATGGATTTTTAATGTGTTACAGTACTGTGTCACTCTTTTGGTTTTGAACACGTTGATGATTTTATTTAAAAAACAGTGTACCAAGTCACTTTGGTGGCCGCCCTGAGAATAGCTAGAAAACGAAAGAGAAGACTTGCCCCCGTGATCTGTCCAGGGTTGACCAGATCTCACTGTTCCTAAAGAATATTATTTGAACTCTGGCACACACTGTACAGAATGACTTCATGGGAAAATAAATCAAACCATGAAAACCCCACAGAAATAATCTAGAATACAGAGGATAGAAACCTATGGTTTTTCTAAAGCTAATCATAATGCAATCATTACTTTCATAACCCATCCTCATGATACAATTACATGTATGAAAATGAAAAGGCTTTAAAGATCTGTTGATCAGGAAAAAAAGCAGTTACAGAAAAGACAGAGGAGAACTGGTTTTTGTACAAACTGGATGTACAGAGAGAATACATGTAATACAAATACTACTCGCTGTTATGTTCAGTGATTGAACGACTTCATGTAATCCTATGATTTGATGAAATATCCAAGAAACACAATGAACTATTTAAATTTTAATCACAAAAAACATCATTTGTCTAAATATGTTGTTTTAAATTTCCTTCATCATGGAGACCATTAATTAAATTAGTGATAAACTGAAAATAAAATAGAAAAGAATAAAATTGTAAGTCTTCACAAAGTATATCTGTGGCCACAGTGAACAGGAGCAGAAAAAGAGGAGAAAAATCCCCGCCCTGAAAAAAGAAGGCAAGGGGGAAAAAGAAAGAACAGTGGTGTTAGCCAGAGCCCGGCTTGGGGTTTTCCTTCATGGCTATGTTGTCAAGCGCAGAAATACCACTTGAGATGCAGAGGAGACATGTGTGTGTCACTCACCCTTGGCTCCTTTCTCTTTATCTATCCTCACCAATCGCTCAACACATCAGGTCAGCTCCAATGTCAAAGCAAGTTTCTATCTCCTTCACAGCCACTGCTCAGCCAAGCTCCACTATCTCTGCCTCTCTTGTAGACACCCTGGTGCTGCCCGGGGTCCCCTTCTCCCAGGAAGCTCCACAGAGTGGCTGCTCTAAAGTCACTCTCTGAAGACACACACTGGTGACGGAATTCTCCTTTCCAACATCTTCCATTTCCCCGAGTCAGAGGCGGAGTCCTCACTACGGATGTGATTAGGGAGGAACTTCCTGTTTCCCTGGCCAATTGAATGCCTTCACTCATCCACAGTCCCCTTTCACAGTTTCACCCACTTTCTGCTCCTTCTCCACAGTCATAACATCACAGAACGTGCCTTCCTTGCCCACCACATCACCAGTGTTTAGCACAGGGCTTAGTAGAGAGGAGGATCTTGATGATTATCCGTTAAGTTGAAAAGATCTCCCACCGTATGCCTAAACAAACCTAAGAAATAATATATGTGTACCATACTTGTCCAGAAGGGCTATATGACAGAGAAACTACGTGAGATATTAATCCATTCATTGATTTGTTTCTTATTTATTGACATAGGTTGTCTTGGTTTTTATTGGTGAAATGCAGCTGTAACATCAGGAATTTTACCTTTGATATACAACATGCACAGATCTGATTTTTTAAAAAAAATCACTTTAACTTATACGTTGTATCTATTGTTACAGATGAGCAAGGGAATGGGGCAGGAGAAATAGGGAGGGAGGAAGTGTCTCATAGTTCAAGTTATGATTTGAAAAAAGACTATGCATAGTAGACAAATCCTAAGTTGTTTGGGAATTGCCTTCCTCGTACATTTCATCTTTCCATGTCCAAGGAGAATGTTCATCCTGATAAGCTGACAGGGTACTATTCTAAATCCTGATTTACTATTTCCATGTGAAACATGACAACTTCCTGCCACCTGCAACCTGTCCAGGGGAAAGGGACAGGTTAAGGAGGAGTACACACAAGACTGTCTTCAAGGTATTCCTGGGCTGCTCCTGGAATGACAACCATTCTCCTGGGCTTCTTTAAAATAAAAAAGGCAAACACATCATGTGACCTATTCATCAGACTTTTTCTATTGATTAAAACATTGCAATGTTATTTGATTATATTGCCCTTGTTTTTGTAAACCTCATGCTGAAGCTAGTTCCTAACATTATAGGATTGCTAATAAGTTAATAATTATTCTCTATGACTGAGTGTTGCCAAGGCTTCTATCTATACAGACAAACTCTTCTTATGTGGTGCCAAATTCCTAAGGAAACAAGGGGGTAGAAGACAGCTTCCTTATTCTCAGCTACAAACTATGTTTTCACAACACTTGAGATATACAACAAGAAGATGTATTTGGAAAGGCTTATGCCAAAAGCTCATGCAATGCATACGTGAACTCATTTGTATATAATGTGAGATATAAAATTTAAATAGGTTTAAAATGAGGGGGAGCTAGTTTTCTCAAAACCAAACTGTTACAGTTTAGATCCAAAATGTCACTTTAATATCTCCTGTGCTAGAAGGGTCAGGTTGCGAGGAGTATGACCTGGAAGGGTCTATTCCTGCCTCAACTCCTTCCTTCTCTCTCTTCTTCTTGGGTGCCACGGGGCAAGAAGCTTTCCTCTCCATGCCCTTCCATTATTCTGTTCCTGCTCGGAGTCTGCCAAACATGGACTGAATCTTTTGAAAACTATGAACAAAATTGAACCTCCACCCCTTTAATTTTCTTGTTTCAGATATTTTGTTTTAGTGATAGGAAAGTAAGCAATATATAACATAAAACAATGTGCATGCACGTGGACACACACACATATTCTGGAAATATACACAGAGAACAGTAGACTGATTTACCTCTCGATTAGGAGTGTGAGGGATTCCTTTCATTTTGTTTGGTTGTTTTGAAACCACACACATGAAAGTCTGTTATTTTTTAATTTTGTAAATGTATCAGTGAACACAATAACAGAAAAGGTCAAAGTAATTCCTGATAATTGCATGTTAATGTGATTGACTTCATCTCTTTTGTAAGTGTCGAGTTTCCTCTAGAGGGTTCTTGTTGAGTAAATGAGCTAAAGCTACAGGTTCAGGCCTCCAGTCTTTGGAAGGCGACTTCAATAAAAATATCCTTTAGGGATGCTTCATTATTCTAAGAATAGATGAGGATCCAATAATGATTGTCTTTGAATAGTTTGAGTTTGAGTTTGGAGAAGGCAAGTAATTGAAGGAATGGGCAGCCATGAAAGTATACAAGTGAGGAAACCTCTAATTAGGGTGAAGAGAACCCAAACAGTGTTCAAGGCTCACCGTATCTACACTGGGAGCCCAGGCTGGCAGCAGGAGGCTCTTGGCAGTTCCCATTGTCATCTGTGTCGGATCTGGGCTATGAATGAATATGCATGCCTGCTTGTGATTGATTCTTTGTCAAACAGATGATAACTGGGCAAGATGTAAAGGCTAAAAGAGGACTAACTGAGGCCAATATTAATGTTCCCCAGTGTCTTGGTTACTTATTGGTTGCTGTGACATAATACCCAACATCCACAACTTAAGGGAGGAAAAATCTGTTTAGCTTACAGTTTCAGAAGGTCTCACACAGGCCATTCATAGGCACCCAGCAACAGTATATGCACATGGAAGAGCTTGGAGAGCTTCTCACCCCCTGAAGAAAGAAAGCCTAGTGAAACAGGAACAAGCTGATGTCTGAAGACTCAAGCAAAGCCAGAGTTTTCTTAAGAAGAAGCTGCAAAAGTGTTTCTTCTTTCCTTTACTTAGTTCAAGATGCTGGTAGCCTCTTTCCCCAGGGTGGAGCCGCCATCCCTCACTTCCTGGCCCATACTTCAATGAAACAAACCTGAAAGCTCAATTCCGAGGCCTCCATTCTCAACAAGTTGACACATTCCCTTTAGTTCAAACCCCTAGCATCCACCCCTTTCAGCCAAGCCCCACCTTCCAACAGTGCAAGGTTTCACAATTATCCCACCATATCCAAACACATGAGGCTTTTGAGGGACACTCCAGACCCAAATCATAGCACCTAGTTACAGAGAAGACAACTGAAAGCCAGCAAGAAAACACTGTGTTTCAGTCTCCTCTTTCTTTAGCCTTTTCCATGAGAAACACACCAGATAGTATCTTACTTCAAGCATTCAGCAGGAGTTTCATGCAACACACTGTCGTAGAACTTAAGGAGGATTTTGAGGATCTAGGACAAGGGGTATGAGTAGCAAGAGGAACACACCAGGAACATATCCAAGCCCTGCCTTGGCGGGTCCGGATCGTGCAATAGCATGTTTATGAATGTTGTTTTCATTTTTTAAAGAATGGAGGTATTTTATACATCATTACACAGCCTAGGGTGGCGTCCCATTTCACCTCTTATCATCTGTCTGACTGGAAAACACACGCAGATACCTTTAGACTCTCAGATCTTGGTTTCTGCACTTGTAAAACATGCAAATGCTTTGAGAAATGAGATGAGCCAGGCAGTAATGCACAGACCTACAGTCAAGCCCATTACCACTTTTCTCCTTGACTTCTATTCACTACAGCCCATATGCCCAAGCAGAGGGCAGAGAGACCAGCATGAACCAGCGAAGAGTTTGGTGCACTACACAGAAGTTATTGTATTAGTTCTATCTCAATGGCTTTTGAGGGAAATGAACTTTTTTTTCCTGGCTTCCTTTTCTGTTGAGCTCTCTAGAACTTCCTTTTCTCTCTGTACATACTTCTCCCTGTTTTAGTTTTCTGGGACAGAGGTGACAAACTGTCACAAACTGGGTGGCTTAACTGAAACTTACTGTCTCATAGTTTTGGATGCTAGAAGTTCCGGATCACCATGATAGACAGGCTGTTCCCTCCTGAGGGCTGAGAGGGTAAATCTGTTGTGCTCCTCTCTCTATGGTCTTGGTGCCTTGCTGGCAGTCTTTGGTGATTTGGGGCCTGTAGAAACATCAGCCTGATATCTGTTTTCAACTTCCTCTTGTTTTTTTCTTATTGTGTCTGTATCTTTTGTGTTCTTAAGTGTATATTGTATTTGTATTGAAATGTCCTTTTTAAATGATAGCAGTTGTGTTGAACTAAAACTAAAACCAGCCAGGCCTGTGCACGAATGCTTGTTCTTCTAAGCTTAAATTTTTGTACTTCCAAAGACATCTCTTGTCATGATCCCACCTCTCTCTTACTGCAACTTCTAGAGGACAGCCCATGATAAACAAAAGGGGCCCCACTCAGCCAGCACCACACCCCCTCTCCTCGTCAGCCTCTGCAATTTACCATCCACTGTGTGGACACAGCAGCATTCCCACAGAACAAGAAACATTGTGTTTTTCCCTGCTAATCAAATTCCCATGGCTCCACAGAGTCCTCAAAAATACAGTAGTACCTCTTAAATGATCCTTTAAACTGTTGACTTTATCGATTTTTAGCTGCCCAGGAGATCAGCAAATCATGCTTCTGGGTGTGTCATGGTGGCATGACCTTGGGGACCACATCTATCCCTTCCTCTTTGAAGTCATCCCTCTGCTTTGCTTTTGACCTCACGAGGTCAGCATCTTTTCTCAGCCACGCCTTTCACTGTGTTGTTCCTGTTTTGGAGCCAACAGATCATGGTGTAAACTCTCTGCGACTGTCAACCAAATAAAACCTTCCTCCTTTAAGTTGAGGGTGACAGGTATTTTGTGTCCGAGAGTCCTGGGAGGAATCATGGTTCACAGCACTCTACAATGCAGAAAGTGCGGATTCTCTAAGTTTCTTAATTTAAACTAGAAAAAAAAAACCACACAATTTTAAAAGATATCCTGAGGACTAAGGGGTGATCACAGAAATTAAACGTTTGTTTCATTCATACATCACTGTAGCAGTGTTATTTATTGATTTGTAAACTGAATGTTAGGAAGATAACTTCCTTCAAATGAGGTGGAAATGGAATCTAGCATCGTAAGAGTCAAGAGCAATATGAGCAAAGTAAGGGGAAAGATGTCTAAACCAACCAGAGACAACGTCCAAGGGAAAAGATACTTAGATGCTTGACAGAATCAACAGAAATGGTGGCTTCATTTAGCAGATCCATCACAGAAATATACACAAGGAAACCAGAAGGTACGTGAAATGAGTGTCATGTTGAAACCAGTGGTCACACAAAGGAATCTGGGAAGATTTTACAACTCACCAGGTGAGTCGCAAGATTTCATGCTTCGATGATAACTACACAGCAGTCACCGCGCTGGCAACCTGGCAGGAGGAGAAGGGCAGTTCGTGGATTCCTTCACTCTCATTCACATTGTTCAGGGGTCTACAGGTGCAGAGAGACATGCTAGGGAAAGGAAATTCATGATGACCAAAGACATGCCCTTCACATGCCTGAGGATGTAGCTTGGGGAGTGGCTTTCAACATGCAAGTACACAAGTAGGGGAAGCCTTCCACATTATCAGAAAAACTGGATCCAAAGCTCTGAATGCTCTGAAAAGAGAGCAGAGAAGTCCTAGCTTACAGGGTTGGGAAAGTATCTCTGAGTAAGAGTCATTTAACATATAAAGGCAAAGAGGAGAGAAAAAAGTCTTTTGCCTGCCGAGAGTCATGTGTCCAAGCCCCGGGCAGAAAAGACCTCAGTATATGGACCAAGAGTAACGAGGCCCCTATTGCACACAGAGTGTGGGACACGCAGGAGGATGGGGCCAACCTTGTCTTTACAGCTGGACAAATTGCTTTCTTCTCAGGACCCAGGAAGAGCGATGCAAGGTCAACTTGCCAAAATAATCACTAGTTGGATGAAAGAAATATCTCTGGAATAGAAGCACACATGGGAAGAATAATGTGTGAAAAAGAGAAGAGTGAATCCCAAAGTGTAATGGAAGTGAGGTCTGCAGAAACCAGTTTTGAGGTGCTTCAAAAAGCTATCATCAACTTACATGTGATCCAGCTATACCCAAAATAACCAACAACAGGCACTCGAACATCTACACCTGTTTGTAATGGCACTTTTTACTGTAGCCATAGTGGGCACTGATCAATATCCACAGTGGGTGAGCGGATGCACAAATGTGAGACACCCATATGAAGGAATATTACTCAGTCATAAAAGAATGAAGTACTGGAACATGCTACAACATGGATGAATCCCTCAACATTACGGGAAAGAAGCTAGTTGACGGTTATATGTGATACGATTTCCACTGATACAGGATGAAGAGAATAGGGAAATCTGTAGAGACAGAGTGCAGATTGCTGATCACTAGGGACATGGTGAAAGGGAGTGGGGTGTGACTTCTTCATGGGTGTGAGTGTTTCCTTTTGGGTTGCCTTAGTCCCTTTCCTGTCACTTGATGGAATATCCAACATTCACAACTTAAAGACGAAAGGTTTATTTTGGCTCATAGTTTCACAGGGCTCAGTCCAGGCATAATCATCTAGATGCCAAGCAAAAACAAAAACAAAAAAAAAAGGCAATGACGGAAGGGCAGAGCTGAGAAAACTGCTCATTCTATGGAGGCAAAGAGATAAGGAAGAAGCCGTGGTCAATATCATACCTCTGGGCCTTGCCCCAAGAAACCCACTTCCAACAGGTCCCACCTCTTAATGATATATGAAATCGTTAACCAATTAATCCACCGATGACAGAAGCACCCTTATAATACAATGAGCTCTACATAATTCAATCGCATATGAGATCTTGGGCGCATTTTAGATTCAGGCCACAACAGGGGTTAGGAAAATCTTTTGGGACTGTCCAGAAGCAGTTTGCATTACAATCTGAATATATGCAATCCCATTATGGTGCTCACTTTAAAATGCCTAGCTTTATCTGATGTGAATTTCACACATTTTTAATGAAAGAAGAAAAACAAAGGGGTGAAAATGCACAGGAGATAGAGAATCCTGGTACAACCAAAATGGTGGGTGCCTGTGGCACCAGCCAGATCCTCTCTGTGGCCAAGTTAATCTGATTTCCTTGGTTCACCATGTTCTCTGGCTTTTGGCTTCCCCTGAATCAATTGCTTCATAGCTCAGTAAATTTCTAAGTAAGTAAGAGAGAGAAGGCGTTAGAGAGCAGAAATAAGAGTCCCTTTCTCCAACAGCATCCATCCCCAGGAGCCGCATGGGAGCTCCGACATCCCAGGCTGCTGGTGTTCTGTGTTCCCATGGGAGATGCTCAGACAAGTGATCTTCCGATGCTCGTGGAGCATCCTTGCTAGGCGCCTGAGAGGAAAACAGAAGACAGCACGTCTCAGTGATCCCTCTGAACCAGGAGTCAGTCCTGGACAATCATAATGAACTCCAACATCAGGGCCTTTGTCAGCTATCATCATGGGTCTGCTGGGGGCACACTGCTCCATCTGATTTGGGAAGCACAAGCCTCTAAATCTATTTCACCTGCTAAGGAGTGACGGGGGTCAAGGACAAATGACATTTAACCATGTTTGCTACTGAGGATGATGGTGCAGCCTGCAGAGGACAAATAAGTAAAGGTCCTTTCTGTTTTAGGAAGAAGCTTACAGGCAGCACTTCTATCTGTGCTAAGGAGAAAGAAGGACTGCCCTTCAGGCCCCGCTGGGTTCCGAGCAAGAGACTGAAGCCAACGTCCTCCAAAATGTGCAAGCAAGAAAGCCCTGGCTCAATGGCGGCAGGCCACAGGCTACGCCGCCCGGCAGACTTTAAAAGGACAGGATGTTTTTACTCTCTTGAAATAATTACCCTTTTTTTGCAGTGAGCTCCATTTGCTCCAAACACCTGACCTGAACTTGTACAAAACAATAGCATGAAACTCCAATCCTGGTGACAACACTTCCATTTGGCAGGGCTCTCGTTTGTTTATATAAATTAGCCTGCAATTAGCAATTACATTGTTGGCCCAAAATAAGGTCACGCAGAGCTACAACCACGGGAAGAACAATGGTGGGGACGTGCAACTCCAGATAGGACTATTAGGGAGAATTATGGGGGATGAGGGATCAGCTGGCCTCTTTCTGGGTCCGGCCACTCTCACATAAAAATCTTTGTGTTAACACAGCTACTTTTGGGTAAAAATTATCTTCAGAGAAATGCATTTAGTTGTAGGGATTCATTAGCTGCAGCTAGGGCAGCTAAGGCACGATGTCTTCCTTGTTAGTGTAGAACTTGTTAATGGGGCATAATGATGCATTTGTAGCCCTGCGTAACAAGCGTGAAGGACGCGGGGTTCACCTGAGGTCTGGTGTGTCTGTCCTTTAACTTAGCATAGTGAACAACTGAAAAATGAATTTATGACACGGAGAAAAAGCATGGTGTCCAGACACCCCAGAGCTGAGGGCTGCCAACTCATTTGCACGCATTATTATAACTGGTTCTTTCACTTCTTTGCTTCAGTCTTTGGAGGCAAGAACATGGAGAATGAACATGAAACCTAGACAGGGCCACCCTCCCCTTGGGTTTTCTCTACTGTAGGAAAACTTTTTAATTGGTACTTCTAGAAGTTTCTGTCAGATCAGAACAGGAATGTACTGAGAAAATTTAAAGAACAATGATATTTAATTCCAGGAGTTTCACAATTTTGTTTCCAAAATGAGTAACTTTCTATGACACAATGATGGCTCCATCAGAGAGACGCTGCCAGCAATGCCACACAGGAAAGCCAGTGCCGATACTTCTGCTCCACTCAACACAGCCTGCTTGCTACGAACCCCCTGGGCTGCCAGGAGCAGCCCATGTTCAGAGACTCCACTCCTCTAGCTCACTGCTCCAAAGAAGGATGGAGAGAGAGCCAGGACACCAGACTTCCCGATCACCTGTTTCCCCATTGCTATCTGCCCATTGTCCTAAAGTAGCTCCTGGTCATCTCCAGGTGCCCCACAGTGAATGACACGAAAAAGTTACTAACTCACAAATGAGCCTCTTCAAAGACATAAAGGCAACAGGAGACTTTCTCCTCTCATTCCAAATATTCTCAGCCAACTACGGAACAGCTGGAATTTATTCCAGATAGTCTCGGTTAATTAAGAGTTCAGTAGACTTAATAAAAAGAGCACAGAGTGGGGCAGCAGAATCAAGACATACAAGCACAGCGTAGACATGGGCATCGAGCTTGCGACTTTCAATTCACAAGACAGTGGGCAGGAGGTGTCATCTCTGATTTGATGCATTTGGAGGTGTGTGTGTGTGTGTGTGTGTGCGTGTGTGCATGTGTGTGTGTCACTGGTTACGCTTCTCTTCCTCCAAGAAGAACTCAACCTCCAAGTTGTAGATCTTCATTCCATGCTAATGAAGGGAGCTCTGTTACCGATGTACTCTTCTTCTGTGTACTATTTTAACTTCACTGGTTGTTTCATCCTAACTCCGGTAAAGGCTGGCTACAGTTATTTTTTAAATAATGCCACTTTGGAAAGGGAAAGGAGAAACGGCATGAGAAAAGATTTATTAAAGTGCTACAGAGGCTTAATATGCAAACTATAAGTGAAACTGCTTGACAAGACTGTTTTTCAGTTTATGGTTAATAGACTATTTCTTTTGCTGATCCTCTCCCCTTAGGGAAATTTCTCTTTATGCAATGTCATATAGTTTGGATAGAAAAAAAATTTTACTTTTAAGATGAAGTTTTAAAGAATTTTAAGAGTGAACAAGCCTTTTATTTATCATGAAGCAAATTCCCTATAAATTAATGTTTACAGAAACAAATATTAAAGTCCATGGTACACCACTTGGGAACTCACTAAGATTTTTCACTGAATCTTGATTTATAATTTGTTCACAGTGGCAAGATCTACACACATATGTTCTAATAGAAAATATGGCTATTCTTATCGAAAAGATAAAATTTAATATTTGTTTTTCAAGCAAATCCTACTATTCATAATCAGATTACAAAATCTATAATTTAATGCAGGTTTTAGTTAGAGCCTGTAAATTACATAATTAAATAAATCATTTTTTTGCAGAAGTGATAGAAACTTTAAGATGGCCCAGAACAATGGGGAAGTTTATATTAATCATATATTTAAGGAGGAATTATTACATTGTCATTTTTTTTCTGGTTTAGGGAAGTAACATGCTTGGAAATAAGTGCTCCCCAGTACTATTCCACCAGGTGTAAATGCCAGAAACAACTTATTTTTATCATTAGTGTTTTTTGGGAGCAGAAAAGTCCTCTGAAGAAACTGAAAGAAAGCTTTTCAGATGTTTCTTAAAAGAACAGATAAGGAGATGGAAAATCCTAAAAACAGAAAACCTACCATATATAAACTTTAACCCAGTTAAAGGGAACCTCTTTTTCATAAATAAAGACTATTGTCTTCCAAGGCACTCATTAGGGACAGCACACCCGCATTCTCCAGTCCTGGGCGATCTGCTAGGACCGAGGTGCATCCAGCCGTCTTTTCCTACTGGCATTACACGGAGCTTCGGCTGCAGATGCCACAGATGTGGTATGTTTGCGCTCTCAAGCGGCCAACTTTGGCGCCCACCACAGGGGCCGTGAGCAAGACAAAGGTTCAGAAGACTGTGCGCCAAGAGCCCAGAACTTTAAGTCTGGAACTTCCTCCCGTTTCTCAGATTTCCGCAGCTTCCTGATTATAACGGGGTGTGTTATGAGCTTAGTCTACCAAGAACGAAGGTGCTGGTGAGAGGTTTGGCTTACGGGTCACCCATGAAAATGCACCACTCAGATTACTGATGGCAGGAGTGGCACTGACTGGTGGGCTCTGACTTCTGGCCCTGAAATCTATCCCTGTGTCTGTTTTCATGCTAAGCCTTCATTTCTTGCATCTGCTCCAAGCCAGTGAGTGAGCTCAGCAGTACAGATGGGGCAAATTCAGCCTGGGAGACACGGGCTCTGTGAAGGGATGGCTGGACTCCAGTGGTCTCGCTGAATTCTGCTAGAGTCCAGCACCCTTCACTTCTCTTCCCTCCTTCCTCCTACCTTTCCTTTTCCTTTACGCTCCTGTTCAACTGGAGCTAGACAGGAATCTTGGTTTGACTGTTCTCTGTTTTTTGGTTCCATAATACTCTTTCTTGTTCAGTGCTGTTCCTGTGTAATATTTCACATGGATTGCTAATTATGTTTTGGTGTCTACTTCCCAGAGGCTTCATGCTGAGCCAGCGTGTCTATCCTAACTGTAAGTGAATGTGTGCACTTAAAGTGCCTTTTGTCTCTGTCTAATGGTAGACGGCTACACTTACTCTGAGAGCATCCATTTCTGGTTCTGCGCAAGGGGATAAGGATTCCTGTTTCACTGAATTGATGGGAAAACTACATTAAACAGTGTGCATATTACAGAAGCAACATTAGGATGGGCTGTCAGGAGGTGCCAAGTCAAAAGCTAATTTCCTTCTGCCGGGCTCACTGCTTTTACAGATCCAGTATTTCATGAGTAAGGCCAAAGGTTAGAACCTAGGACTCAAGGGCTGCTCCCTGAGGGCATTTCTCTCTTGAGATCCTGACTTGGAGAATGTTTGGGATCCACCGGTAGCAAAAACACAGACCAGCAAGACCCAGTGATGCAGGGTTGTGATCCTAGCTCTTTGGGAGGGTGAGCCAGCAGGATCTCAAATTTTAGCCCAGCTTGGACAGTTTAGTGACTTAGTGAGACTCTGTCTCAACATCAAAACCAAAAAATGGGCTGAGGATTTAGCTAAAAGTGACGGCTCTGGGTTGAAGCACTTGCAGAACAAACCAAAACCAACCAACCAACCAAACAAACAAATAAATGAAAACAATCCTAACCACTCTTCACATTTTCTTCTCCAGCTCAGGAGGGATCTCTAGGCTTAGCTTTTCCTTCATAGCCATGGAACTTGAGACCAAGATCATGCAGCCAGGTTTCCACTGAGACAATGGACAAGATGTTGCAAAACTGGAGTTAAATGCTGAAGCAAGGTTGTTTCCTACACAGCCAAGGAAAACTGTATTACTGTTAAACTATCAAATAAACTTTTTTACCATCACATCATTAATTCTATCAAAGCACAAGCCTTTAATAAAGTTAACTATGACAGAATCAATTCAATAATTGTTCGGCCTTTACAGTTCTCAGTTACATTGCCCTACAAAGAATTTCTTGAGGTTCTGTGGGTTATCATCTTTCTTGGAGGTAAGACAAAGAAAGTGAAGCCTGTGTGTAGAACACGTTCCAACAGAGTATTTTTATGATCCCTTGCAGTTGGAAATGCAGAATGAAAGGAATCGAAGGAAACATCCACATTTTTAGGTGAGAGAATAAATATGATTTTTGTTTATATTACATGATGATTCAAATATGCTTCATATGGGTCATCATGATCTTGCTGTAAGAATACCTTAAATTTATTAAAATTTATGTTCCAAAGTGAGAACAGTGAAAATCAACAGTTATAGCACTAGCATAGAAAGAACTGTGTCTCCCTAAAATCTGCACACTGAAGCTCTACCTCAGAGGGCTCATGATGCGATTGGATCTGAACCCCAGATCTTTATACAGGTAAGCAAGAGGCAAAGAAGCTCCTTGCAATTACTTTAATCCAATCTGATTTGTGTCCTTATAAGAAGATAAACTCAGACACAGAAGACAGGAATCTACAAGCTGAGGAGAGAGGCCTTGCAGAACCAAATCCAATGACACTCCCCGTGCAGACTTCCAGCCCCCACGATCATGGGGACACCCCTGCTACTTAGCCACACAGGCCTTGGCACCTTCTTAGGGGAGCAAAATAAACTAAAACTAATGTAAATAACCCCCTTCCAAAGACTAGGCTGGGGGTCATGGGCTAGAACGTTGAGGTGTACCATAGGATGCTTGAACCTTGTCTCCGATGTGCTGCTGAGATGGCCAGAAATGACTCCATCTGATGAACTCCTAGGACTTCCTATTTCCTGTCACTACTGAATAATTTCCTTCCCTTGGAAAATATTCTTCAGTGGCTGAATCCATAACTAAAAAAAAAAAAAAACCTACAACACCGCCAGCCCTATTAGATAGACTGTCCAGGAGCTGAGAGGTAGAGACCAAGTGAGGCACTTCCTGGGCAAATGGGGAGGTGACCTATAAAGTCCTTCCTTTTTCTAAGACTTTGGATAAAAGCTTGGTATGGTGGCCTAGGACAACACACTGGGAGGCTGAGGCAGGAGGGTGGTGAGTTTGAGCCCAATTTGGCTTAATTAGCAACTTAGCAACAACCAACCAACCGAACAAGAAATAACCCCAGGTGAAGGCCCTGGGTACTACACACACACACGAAAGGCGCTCCATGTAGCTGACACACATCCTTCATCTAATGGAAACTCCAATGATCCAGTGCAGAGTTCACTGTAAAACTCTGATAATACTTTTCAAAGGAGAGTCTTCGGAATACACAAATAATGCTGGCAACCAAGTGACCTTAATGTAAAAATGTTAATCTTTCTGCTCTTTACCTGTGGCTCCTCTAAGAGTAAGCCAGATGAAATAGATGTCCTTGGAGCCCCTCTGCTGGAATGCAATTAGCACTGGCACTACTTCTTGATGGGGCTTTCTCAAGGTCACTCTAGAATTGGTGGCACTTTGGGACCAAGTGCTCATTCATCCTCTAGGTTTAAATGACTAATTGAGGGTCTGAGCTTAATTATATTGAGCAGCCCAGGCGCAGTGCAGCCCCTTGACAGGCTTAATAACATTCGTGTGCTCACAAAGGTAGATGGGAAAGATGAGGGCTGTAGATTGTTGTCCTTCAGGACAAGGCGCTGAAGAGGGAATAGAGTAATAAAAATAAACAAATGACTCGGCAGCACGGGAGTGGAGCTACGGAATTAGCAAAGCCAGCCCTCAGCACATGCTTCCACCACACAGAGACAAAGCCCACAGTCACCATGACTAAATATGACAAAGCTCTAAGGGCACACAGAGCAGAGGGGTGCGACTGAGCTGGCTGGCTGCTAGAGATGGGGAAGGGTGCTGGGCAAGGTTTTACCTCCGATCCACTCGGAAATGATAATGATGACTACAGAAGGGATCTTTAGGATATTGATTTGTCATATTTTAAATGGGAATCACAGCCATGCTTCACAGTAAATGCAAGAAGTGTTCATTCCAAACACAGATGACAAAGATGACCTCCAGAAAGTGGTGCCTCTATCACATCATGCTTCCTGTGTAAGAACACAGAACGATTTCAGGCGGTCCCTGCATTAGATGAATCCAAGCCGCATCCAGCAGCTGGTTCAAGGTCAGGAGGGATAGTGAAGATCAGCTCATCAGCTCAGAGGGCAGAGCAGAGCCTGCAGGAGTCAGAGGCATGTGTGGGGAGACCCTGCACGGTCGTCCAGGCTAGAGGTTGAGCTGGAACCTCTTTTGGGCAGAGCTTAATCTCGCCATGAATCCTGCTCCATTTTCTAGTTGAGTGATGGACAGGAATGGCCTTACACACAGACAAAAATCTAGATGTTTGTCCCAATGTGTGGACACCACCCGGGGACAGGCAGCTTCTCTGGGTTATACATTCACTTTCCCCCCGTGCTATGTTGTTAGGTGGCTCCCTAGCTTTGCACATCAGTTGCTGTTTCTTAACGGGCTGATTGTACTCATTTCCTGGGGCTGCCAGAAACAAGTATCACAAATTCACAGTTTAAAACAACAGAAGTGTATCCTCTCACAGTCATGGGGGCCAGATCTGTGAAATCAGGTGCTAGTACCCCCACGCTCCCTGAGAAGGTGCTGGGGGCGGGGACCCTTCTTCTTTCCGTACATTTTTACAGTTTCCAGAAATCCTTGGGGCTGCTGCATCCCTTCAATGGCTCCTGTCTTCATGTGGTCTTCTTGCCTGTATATCTCTGTGTGTTTTATGCTTATAAGGACAACAGTCATTGGAAATAAGTCTCACACTAGTCCGTTATGACCTGATCTTAACTGATTATATCCTCAAGGATCCTATTTCCAAAGAAAGTCCTGTTCCAAGGTTGCAGGTAGACATGTTTGAGAGAGAAAGCATTTATAAGATCTAGTCATAGGGAGTTCACAGAGCCCATGCAATATCCCTAGAGAGGCTTCAGGCCAAGGTCTGTCAATGGATGCTTCAGTTGAAAGTGGTGAATAGACCAGCCAAAGGTTAGGAGACATATTTGATTATACATATGCAACAAAACAGTCATGGGAATAAGACTTAGCATATATCAAAATTTCCACATCCTGCCTCCGGATACATTAAGTCTTTTTCCCAGATGAGCCCTTCATCTGAAAGTGAAGAAAGGCTAATAAAATAACTTCATTCTGTTTCCTATCTTAAGACACATTCCTATTTCTAAACACTTGCCACATTTATTTTGAACCATATTTGAAAATGGCTTTATTCAAAATTAAAGTTCGACTACAACAGAATGAGAGCAAAAGGCACAACTAGCAGAGGGACAGAAACGAAGGGGCAGGAGGACATTTGGGGTGTGGCAGGTCAGGAGGGGTGGGGACAGAGCATGGAAAGGAAGCCTGTCGCTGTCCTGGGTCCTGACCACTCCCAGCTCAAAAGCCTGCAATTCTTTCTCCCAATTTAGCCGCTATGATCCTTAACCAATTCGCTCCTCTAACAAAATTTAAAGAGATTTGGGCTTTTTTCACCTCTATCCTCCTTCCTCAGTGACAGATAGATACTTCAGAACCAGACAGATCTGCCTGAGAAAAATTCCATTTCCTACACTAAAATGAATTGTAAATGGGAAAGGATGGAGAGCATTAACTTTTCATTTTATATTTCATACGCACTTAAATTTCTTGCTGTCTCAACACGTGGTGACTGTTCCTATGAAGACTCACAGAAAAGCAGAGGCCAGCAGCCTTCTCTCTGGAATGTTCCCTGTGAGTGTGGACCGTTCTCTAGCCAGGGCCTGGCGGGAACCACCGTGGGGAATTGGCCACAGCCACTACCAAAGGGAAGGAAGGTGGGAGAAGCCGGGTGGTCTGCTGAGGCCATGTGCTGTTGCCAGCTCGGCGAGTGTTCACTTTCCTACTTTGGCCTTAACACGGCATAGGCTTATGACACTCAAATTCCGGCCTGCTGTCTATGCAGACATTTAAGAGTGGTGCAATTTCCATTCATAAAATTATCTTTCTTTTTGAAAAACAAAAAGGTGATCTATCTTAGAATAATAATTGCTTAAATTCTCTCTCTCTCTCTCTCTCTCTCTCTCTCTCTCTCTCTCTCTCTCTCTGTGTGTGTGTGTGTGTGTGTGTGTGTGTATGTGTGGTATTGGAGATTGAGCCCAGGCCTTTAAAGTGAGCTATATTCCCAATCTATCTTGCTGTTTGTTTGTTTTTCATTTTTTGATTTTGAGACAGGGTCTCATATAATCACTAAGTTGTCCAGGCTTGGCTCAAATTTGTGAATCTCTTGCCTCAGCCTTCCAGAGTGGTAATTGCTTAAATTCTTAACCATCACTTCTTGCCCTGAAATGACATGGAATGACATAAACAAGCCAAAATTCTGCTCTGACCAAAAATCAAAAGTACTGATTTTCAATCATAATGTGATAAATTTATTTTGTCGGCTATATGCTGCTTCTACTGCATTGTAAGGCACACTAGTTTAGGAAATATACTGGAAAAGGTTTTATTTCCTTTTATATTTCATTTTCTTTATATATTCCTGAAATTATGAAAACAAGCTCAAAGTATTAACTCATCTTAAAGTTACCAGTCAAGGAATGGAGAGATCAGAGTAGTGGAAAATAAATGTCAATGTCACTATCCAGGATATTCTTTAAAATAGTTTCTCTCTCTCTCTCTCTCTCTCTCTCTCTCTCTCTCTCTCTCTCTCTCTCTCTCAGTCTTGCTCTCTCCCTTTTTAAGGCATCCATAGCTCCAACTTTCTAAATGAAGATTTAAGTTGTGGCCAAATGTCTAACTCTGTGATATACCTGCCAACTCTCCCTCTAAATCCTGTCCTAGTCCATTTTCTGTTGCTGTAACACAATACCTGATTCTGGGTGCTTTGCAAAAAAAAAAAAAAAAAAGAATAGCTTAGGTCACAGATTTACAGACTGAAATCTCAAGATTGATAGTCATATCTGTGTGGCTTATACTGGGAGGTCTCATGGCAGATAATATCACCATGTGTGGGAGAGATCACATAACAAGACTCAGGCTCAGGGGCTGTGATTCCCCCCTACCCCCCATTTTATTGCTATGCATAAGTGGAAAACATACAGTTTAAAGTTTACATTGATCCTGAGTGTTTCATGCACATACATATCGTGGCAAAGTTACAAATCCTTCCCCTCTCTCTTTTCAATCCTCTCCCCTCACCTCCCCTCAAGTTCCTATTATTCCCCACATTAAGTTCTAAGAAATAATTGTGATCAGGTTTTTTTTTTATAAAAATCTGTCTCAAGGGAACTAACCATGGTCCTGCACACAGTACATTAATCTCTTCTATGTAAGTCATTTTCCATTGGGTTCCCCCTCTCCAAGCTTCCCTAACTTTGCACATTGACACATCAAGGACTGAGTCTCGAGTACCTGAATCTGGAGTATGAACTGAGGCATCAGGAGAGGATGGAAAATCAGGGGGAGGAGGGTAAAATGAGAGCTGCCATTTGAAGGAAGAAGGATGTGGCCAAGGATGTGGATATCAAGTAGCAGATGAAAGGAACCCATGTGAAGAGTAGCGCTGCCCATTTTTGAGCTGACTGGTTGGTGGGTGTGTGTTGCTTTAAGCACAAATCTTCCAAAAATCTCACATGTAAGCTCATATCGCCCCTCTGAGAGGCAGGCTGGGAATGGTTTAGATGAGAATCGGAATGCAGTTCAAGTCAGGGTGTGGCTTCTCAACTTACTAAATATGAGTGTTTTGAGCTTATTAATAAATATGACAATAAGTAGTGGAAAGTCACCCCTGTGGTTCCATGGGGGATTGGTCCCAGGGTGCTCTGCAAATATCACATCCACAGATGCCGAAATCCTCTGTATGAACTGCAATAGTATTTGCTTATTAACTTATACATTTTTCTCTGTACACCTTAAATCATCAGTGAATGACAAATATTATGGAAATGATCTATAAATGATCATGACACTACATTGTTTCAGGAAAATGACAAGAAAAAAACCTGTAGGCATTCAGTACAGAAAAAAACTTTTTTTTGAATAATCTGTGCTCCCCACCTCCCACCCACAGCTGGTTGGATTCATGGATGCAGGACCTGCAGACACAAAGGCTATCCTGTAGCTGAATTCTCTGAAGCCAGGGGCTTTATAAATAATAATAACACAAACCCTTTAAATGGGAGGATCTAGTCCCCTAGGAAAATGTATCTCAAAAAATCTCCTGAGCTGGAGCATGGCGGCCATTATCTCTGGCCATGATTTTTCCTTGATGCACCATTTGTGAGTTTTTTCCCTGTCTGGCCTACTCCTGTGTCACCTCTGTGACCACACCTGGACAGGGTAGTCACCCCTTTCCAGTTTTACTTCCTGTACTACTCTGATCATGGAAGTGACATGACAGCGGGATACTGCACTGGGCTACTTACAGGGGTGCCACCTCCCCCTGTGAGGGTCTGACTTTCTGAAGGATCGGAGCTTCTGTGTCCACCCTTGTCACTCTAGTCCCTTCATAGCATACAGCAGCTGCTTAGAAGGTACGCACGGGATAAAACTTCTGGAAGGCAGAAGCAGCACAGATAGCAATTTCTTTCATATGTATAAAGGTCTAGAAATTGCTGGAAAAGCCAAGGATTCAAATAAACTCACATGATAAAAGTAAAAAAGAATCTTTTATCATGACATAGATTCACACAACTGTTGAGATTTGTTGCCAACAGTTTCTCAGCCCATGGAGAAACATAAACATTCCTTGAAACATTACATTCCTGAGTTTTCATTTGATAAATTCATTTTAGCCCTTCCCAGGGCTGTTTTATTCCTTTCTGACCTGTACTTTCTTATAAATGTGGAAAGATTCATGAACACGTGCAAATAAGAAAGGAGAAACGACATTTCTTTCCGTTGGAGGGCAGTTCTCTAATGAATTAAAGAAGAAATTGAAGTTTTATTATATATGAGTGAGTGTAGCTTTGTCACTTGTACGATCAATTCAGAAACACAGGACACCATGAACTCTGGTTGTATCTTGGCTACAAAAAAAAAAAAAAAAAAAAAAATTCGAACTGGATACAACAAACCAGACATCCTCCTTTTTTATTTTTATTTTTTTGGGGAGGCAATCACTTTAGGCAGGAAGAGAGTGAGGATTGAGCCTGTTTGTGTGAATGGGTGGGACAGGTGACAACCTCGTCTGAGCTAGCCTTGGTCACATTCTAGTCCTTCAGCTTAGCCAAAGGACCATGCCATATTATTAACAATGATGCTGCATGTAGGCTCATAATGCCCGTCCTCTACATCTTTACGTCAAACATCGGGAAGACATGATCACACTATTACATGATTCAGAGACTCAGGCTGACGGAGCTGACTAGGTCTTTCCTGACTGCACTTCTCCAATTGATTTGGAGACATTTCCTTCCAGAGATTTTCTTAGGGGCGATGACAGCCATCGCAAGTCCAGGGTGCTAGAGAGGGGAACACTCCACGTAACAGGTGCATGCGACTGAACAAAGCATGCGTGGGATCTTTTAGCTCTGGAAGAGTTTCATTTCTTCTGATGTGGCAAGAAATTTCTGAAGGATGAGAGAATTTAAGAAGTCATAATGTGGAAGCCACAGCAGAGTACTCTGGAGAACTGTGAATGTGGGTTATATTAGGAACTATCCAGAGACATCATGCCAAAAGTTCATTATTTTGTGACCTGGAGGTAAAGTAAAATTGTCAGAGGACTCCCACTTCCGCCTGTGCGTGTGTTGATATCCGCAGAGCCCGGCACTTTATCTCACTCTACACACACACATCCCCCCTCCAACCCCTTACAGGCTTTCCCCTCAACACTGCAGGCTGACAGCATTTCCATGAATATTCATGAGACGATTATTAGTAATGTCACCGAGGTGATTTTGTTCCTCCTCAGTGCAGACTGGATTTTATACCTAGAAAATGATAAATGCAAGGAGAACTGGCACTTCTGAGCCAGCCCAGCCACAGCATTTCTGTGCACTTTGGTTTTTAAAGCACAAATTATTTAGCTAGGTGTTTTGAATCACTTCTTTGTGTCCCCATTCCCTTATTTGTTTAATCTGTGAGATTTCCAACTTGGTTACAAAACACAGCATTCTTGGGGAGGCACAGGTTCCAGAGTTTAGAACTCTTGTCTTCTCTCTTAAGAGAAAAATTAAGCAGGAGACAAAGAAATCTCAATAGATTTCTGGGGGATAATTTTCCTAAGAAATCTCCATAGATTTCTGGGGGATAATTTGTATAAACATGCATAGGGAGAGAATTACCACACATTTACAACTCTTACTTTTTTTCAAAAAATTTACACAACAGGTCTTATTAAATAACTATTTCTAAGAACTGTAGACTCTTGCAATTCCTAGGGAATTTTTTAAAAAAAGAATGAAAATAGCTCCTGTTGCTTCTTCCCATCCCCCAGCTACTTGTGAGGGTGGGGAGGAGAATGGGAAGTAAAAATGATTACGATATAATATGTATATGTACCAATTCCCCAAGGTGAATTCAACTATTATGTATCATAAGCATATATTAATAAAAATAACAACTATGGGGAAAAATAAAAACCACACAAATAGCTACTGGTGATGGCTAAGTTGATCTCTCCAAATCTGTTGCAGACCCTTCCAAGAAACTGGCCTGTCTGGTTATTTTACATGCATGATATTACACCAAACTGCAAGTGACCTATGCGAAGTTGGAGCTCAAATACCTTTTTTTTTTTGCCCTAGACTTAAGAAATGAGACAGGCATTGCCACAGGTGTGAGGTAGTGGAAGCTACTTTGACTGGTTTTGTACATGATTAGAAATGTTTTGGGTGTAGCCTCTTACGTGCGTTGCCACCTCAACATTCATCTCTGCACAGCAGGTCTGATCCTTAGGAAAACAGTAATTAAAGTTACAGAAAGAAAGCGTCTGACACCAGGCAGGACAGGACAGGTGGCAGGAGGTCCCCACCATAGGACTGACCTTAGGCACCCAGTGGCATTGCGCAGCACCTGTGATGAATGTAGCTGTACTTTGCGATCATCCTGAAGAGGTGAATTTTCCCAGCCCGAGTGAGGGATAATCACGGCATTGGTCAACACTGCCAGAGCGTCCTGGATGATTGGCATTTTGAGTGCATCACATGACGAGAGGTTCCAAAGGACTCCTGCAAGAGACACAGAGGGACAGCTGTTGAGTGGCTGCCAGTCTTTCTCATCTCAAACTGCTTTCCTTCTCGGAGTTAACAGAACGGGCAGGAAGGAGTAGGACAGTTTGGACATGTGGTCTGGAGTGTGGCCTTAATTTGAGACCATGTGTATGAACCCACCAAAAACAAGCTGTGAAGATCCGAGGAATGAGCAGAGGAACCATGACTCAATTATGTGGCTTGAGAGACCTGATTGAATGGAGGCCACCCAGTGGGCTTCTGTTCATGACTAATACTCCAGGACCAACTTCCCAAATACCAGCCTATAGCTACAAGATGGAAAAAGTAGTTGAAATAGACCAGAGGAGCTGTGTTTTACCCAGTGAAGGACAAGACTCAACCTCGTTAACTCAGCATCCACACATAAACAGCCACCGTTGGGCAGGACCCTCAAAGAATCCAACATCAGATCTGACAAGTACATCAAAACGCAATTGAAACATATAGTCACTTGTGACAGCTGTCAGCTTCTCTTTGAAAGCTAGGCTCCTGACAACACAGGCTGAAGAGAAAAGTGGAGGCATGTTTGCAACAAAGGGAGTGTGACAGCAATTAACATGGCAGAGTTAAAGGAACGACTTGGGACACATGCAATGTCTTAGGTTTTAAATATGGATGTTGGGGCTGGAGGAATAGCCCAGTAGTAAGAGCCCTTGCTTAACAAGTGTGAGGCACTGAGTTCAATTCCCCAGTATCATATAAGTTGAGTGTGGTGGTGCTCACCTATAATTCCAGCACTCAGGAGGCCGAGGTAGGAGGATTGCTTTGAGTTTAAGGCCAGCATGGACTACATAGTGAGTTCAGGACCAGCCTGGACTACAGACTGAGACCCTGTCTCAAAAAGAATAAATAAATAAAAATAAATGTACATCTTCTATAATGAGGCTAATTCTAAAATAAGACATAAACATTGCATCTATGCTGACACGACTTGAAAGTACTTTTAAAATAATTATTCTCTTTCTTCCAAAACTGTGCACATAGAGGAAAATGAAACAGAGAACGTTATTGTATTTTCTTATTAAAGGAACCTTCTTTGAAAGCTAAACAGCCATACGTGCTGCAGATACTAGGAATGAAATTCTGTACTTGTTGTTAGAAAAAGACTTCCAGTTCATGTGTTAAACAAGTTTTCGATTTACTTTAATCACGTGAAATTTTGTCTCATCTGCTGTAATGTGAAAAAAAGACACAGGATACACTTCTTTCTGAAAATTTTGTATTAAGTCCTTATATTTCACATGGTGAACTAACCAAAGGTACAAATAATACAAATCTGTCTGTCAATAACTAGAAAAGTCACTAGGAAGTTCTACAAAAATATATGATTATGGAGACAACACAAAATGTCATTAGAAACAGAACTTCATGGGAATTTTACTGAAGTGAATGCAACACACATGAAAATGTGCTCAATGCCTTGATGCACAATCATCCCTTAAAAGAAGGGAGTCAACTTGAGGGCAAATTTGGCCTGCCTCTTTTTGTAAGAAAAGTTTTATTGAAACACAGACATGCCTGTTCATTCACATATTTTGCATGTATGCTTCTATCCTCATGAGAGAGATTTTATGGCCCCAAAAGCCTAAGTAATTTACAAAAATTTGCCCAAGTTCCTTTTAAGGCAGGAACCATTTTATATAAATTTTGTGTTTTTATAGCTATTAGTATCTTAAATCGAGCATAAAAAGTTCTTGCTAATGTACAGAAAGTGCTCAAATATATTCTGACTTGGATGAATTTAGAATCAGAGGAATATAACAGATGCATTTATTTTTATGGGAACTAAAGTGTGAATCCCTTTATTCATCTATTATGAAATGTTTTAGTAAATTTTGATTATCTAAATAATTAAAATGTTTTCCTTCAGTTATTTAGAATCTCACAAAGTGTTATTTTTATAGCAAACTAATTGAGCTTTTCAGTTTTTAACAAGCACATTAAAAAGAAAGTAGATTTTCCTCCGTATTTGAGGATAACTTAAGCACACGACTTTAAAGCATTTGTGCCTATTCTTCTAAACATTCAACACAAACATTCAGGAAACATGATTATTTTCATTCCTAAGTTCTGATAAGAAAGCACAGAAGTTTAATGCTTGTAAATAAGATTTCAAAATATGGGAAATGTTTTGCTATATATTTTCTTTAAAAAATAGATTATTTTGCATAATATTAAAGAATCTAAAGTTACCATTCTGTGATGCAGAGTAATTTTACTGTTTCCTAATGAACAGAAAAGAGTAGGGAAAGACAGGTGAAAAAGCCAGTTAATTAAAGGCCTAATCTAATATCTGACAAGAAATGAGAGCCTGAAAAAGAAGAGGTGACCCCAGTGTCCCTTATAGGCTGCTCTATCTCCCTCAAGTTCTCATTGGTTCATTAACTGGTTCAACCTAATTCAGACTCATACAGGGACAGAAGTTTCTCAGGTCACCTTCATCTGACCTTCCAAGCTGGCTCCAGCCAGTGAACTTCTCACAGCTCTTCAGCCATAGCTCTCAGGTTTCTCAGTGCAGATCTACAACCCAAAGCTACTTCCCGAGCCTACATCTGGCACAAGTTCATCACCTTCAGATGGACAAAGAGTCGGCAAAGTGCATGGCCTGTGGTGGAATTCCTCCTGGAGACATCAAGCCAACCCACTGCAGGGAGGTTGGGTAGATTATCTGGGCACAGATAATTTGAGGGTAGAAATGGCACTCTTGAAGAAAAGCTGAAATAAAGGTGGATATGTGTAGCACAAGTCAAAAGTGGGAAACAGCTGTCAAGGCCTCATCTGTCTGCTACACGCGTGCGCGCGCGCACACACACACACACACACACACACGGCTGAAGGGGGGATTACTAGAGGAAAGTGGACACATCTACACCTTCTGTCTGAGTAAACAGAAAGTGGCATTTTGCTCTACTGTCTCTCCATTTCTTCTCAGTGGCTTATGATACACCCACAGACGTGCTGCATGGTGGAGTTTAAACCTTTCCCGTGATATGACCAACACACAAGGTGGAAATGACTGAGGGACCTGAGACTGGTCATGAGCAGGCACTGCTGCTTCCTGCATTCTCTCTCTGGCATTGCCTGTTAGGGGAGAAGCCAGGTCTCTTGCCACGGAGACCCTCAAGTCACCTTGTGGAATGGCGACTGTGATGACGCCTCAGTATTCTGGCAAATGGCCACAGGAGGGCGCCATTTTGAAAGTGGACTTTCCCAGCCTTCGGAAGACTTCAACCCCGTGAGCGGCTTTGAGCCAGAATCACCCGCACCGGCTGCACCCACAGTCCTGACACGTAGACACGGAGTTAAGCGTTTGGAGCTGTTGAATTTTTGGGTCTAATCTGTCATGCTGCATGGCCGTGTGATAAGAGCAAAGGAACTGCTTTTTTGACCTTTCATCTCCTTTCTCCTTTCGCTTTTTTCCTCCATCTTCATTTTTGCCTTTTGGATTTTTACAATAGTTTTTCCTACTCGCTTCTCTCTTTACTTAGCTGCGCACGTTCTCTTATTCCTTTAACTTCTCTTTCCTCTTCCTAAATTTCATTGTGAGAGAACAAAACTTGCAGGAAGAAGGAGCTGAAAATTTTAACTGAACTTAAAGTGATTTTTAATATAAGGGACAATGATTAGTTTTAAAAAAATGCATCACTCATCACACACACAAATTACTAGCAGGCCAAACACTTCCTTGAACTTGGAATAATCCTGCGTTATCTTCCTATTGTTCATCTAACATACCGACATATTAAGGAGCACAGATGTATTTTTTGCAGCCATGGAAGTAAGGAATAGTCTCACATGAGCTGGCACAGAAGCTCTAGGAAGGCACACTTGCTTGTGCAGCCAGGCTTCTAGAAGCTGCCAGTGTCGTTGGCTTGAGGACCAGCATACCCCGAACCCACCTTCGACATTCACATCTGCTCTGATCTGAGAAGATCTGTTCTTGGATTGAACTTCCGGCCTCCATCTCCCAAAGACTCATGTCATTATGCTGAATCCACTTGGGAATCCAGGGTTGTCTCCACATCTGGAGATCCTGACTGAATCAAGACAGTACAGACCCCAGTGTGGTCACACCGTGAGGTGCCACTCACCAGCTCTGGGAAGTAGCACTTGCGTATCTTTGGATATTGTTCAGTTTAATACTGATCCTCTTAAAACTACTGTTGTAAAAAAACCTCCAAAAAACTATTGTTGTTGTTTAATTAGATGTAACAGCACACCTGTGATCGCAGCCCTAACGGAGGTGGAGGCAGGAGAACTTGCTGAGACTCTACCTCAAAAAAAAAAAAATTCAAAAAGGCCTTGGGGGTGTAGTCAGTGCAAAATAATAATAATAATAATAATAATAATAATAATAATAATAATAATAATAATTCTTAGGGTACCGTTTCCCCAAATCTCCATGTTCATCTCGAATTTTATTTCCTCATTCACTTGTTTACACTTCACATCTACATAAGGGACCAACTCTGCCCAGGCCATTCGATGGCTGGAGAATGGATACACCGGCGACCACAACAAAGCCCTGTCTCCTGCTGCACGCAGCTTTGTAGCACTCCTTACAGCCTTATAAAGGGGATCTGTCTCTTCTCCTCGGATACGGATCTGGTCTACACTGCAGACCCCTTGGGCCTTCCGATTCCTCACTCGGAGACCTTCCTTCCTCTCTCCCACGGCTGGTCCTTCTGCTTCTCGCCACATCACCACAGCGTGGTCACGATCCCACATACAGGTGGGCTATGCCGATGGGCTTTCCTGACCTGCCCACACAGCCTTCCCAGGAACGTGCCATCATCTCTCCTGGTTCAGCTTTCAGCAGAGACCTTGCCGCCCACTGCCGCTCCTCATTACTTGTTCGTTTTTCTCTCCTCCGTCTCGTTCCTGCACACGACAGGGTCCCCGCCTCGAAGCGCTAGCAGGCGCTTGTCTGAATGTTCGCCGCACCTGCAGCACCCCCAGCCCCAGAGGCCCTGCACCAAGAACAGGCTCTGGCACCCAGGAGGCACTCACCAGAGAGGCGAGCTGTGAAAATAGGAATCAATCCCTGCAGTGTGATCCTCAGAGGATGCCATGGGCACCTAGCCTGTGCAATCTTAAATTATTATAGCGTTAGCAAAATGACGTAATGGGAATAACATAGCAAGATGTAATTTTACAAGTCAAAGCCAGGTGAGAATATGAAAACGCCACCTTTCCACATGATATTACTTACTTCGACTCTGTAGAAACTCTATTATTTTTAATAGTGAAGAATTTATATAACTGAAAATTATTACTCAGCTTAACATTACAAGGCTTATCTCTGGTACTGCTTAAGGGTAGTTTTCCTATATGAACTGGGTAATCCTAAATTGGCGAAGGTAACACCACAATTTTAAGTTGGGGAAAACTTGTGGGATACACTGTACTCATGAGACGTTCCACATCCATAGCGAATTACCCTGGTAATTCTTATCTGAAGGTAACAAAAATATTTTCATATTTAGGCTGATGTTCATTAGCAAATTTCAATTTGCCTGAGGAAGATATACTAATTTCATATCGATTATGAAGTGTAATAAAATTGTTTTATAGCATCTGTTCCTTAATTATGTGTATTCAATAGCTTCCCTTTATCACTGTAACATTATTGCTGTTCCAAATATAATTTTGATGGTAGGTCTAGTTGAGAAGACATTTAAAGAACTAATTGCATATACTAAATATGTTTAAAAGTACTTTATTTTTATTTCAGGCATAAGATGGTTCTTTTCCTTGAGATTATCCATATTCATGAGCAGTAATTGGTTTATTAATATTTCCTTAATAAAATCTTAATTACTTTCATTTGATTATTTATTTTGGTCTAATAGGAGGTAATTGTAGTTTCTTTTACCTAAAAAGAATGAAGACTATCTTGGCTTAAAAAAGAAAGGTTAAAAAAAGCAAATTTTAATAATAGCAAGTCTTAAATTATGGTAGAATCAAACATGGCCTCAGGCCTACACAGACTTTCTTATGGTTCCTCAGCTACTTTCAGCTATAAGACCCAAGACCCAATCCTCCAATACAGGCGTCAAATCAAAGTCCAGCAGGCTTCACTCATTTTACATAAATATTTTAAATTTTTCATTTAAAAATAATCAGTAAAAAGTAATGTATTTTTGAGGATGATTTTAAGCAAATCTTCCATTTATCTTGAAAGTGAGTTTATGTATTGGATAAAGAGAAAGGAAAAAAAATAAATGGGGGAAAAAAGTCCACCTTATAAAAATGTCATGTAGGCCTCCTTGGTAGGGATCCCACTCCTGCCTCTTTTACCCCAAGTTATTCATGCTTGTAGTCTGAGAGTGGGTGTAGGGTGGCTTGGGTTCCAAAGATGACGGGATCCCAAGTTGTTTTTTCTTGGGTTGTCTTGTATGTGCACGTGCATGCACCTGCTGTATACATAAATACTGGATGCACATATATTTGCATTCCTGAGAAGCAATGACCCTCACTGAGATTGTCTTGAGAATCTGGCCAGATGGAAAAGATTTATGCTCGACACTTAAGTAATGTTTAAAAAAAATAGAGCAAAACTGGCTTAGCGGCACTAGCCTGTAACACTAGATCTCTGGGAGGTTGAGGCAGGAGGACTGCAAGTTAGGGCCCAACTTGGACAATTTAGTAATGCAGTGAGACTCTGTCTCAAAATAAAACAAAATGACTCAGAGCTGTAGCTCACTGTGAAGGCCCTGGGTTTAATCTCTAGTACTCTTTCCAAAAATATGCATATAAGTATAAGGGCATTTGCCCTGAGCCTATCTTAATAAAGTTTACCAAAATGTTTGCTACAAGTATGGGGAATTCCTGAGGCTCAAACTCCTCAAACCTGCTTTTAGGAGTCCCAGGCCTGGTTAACCAAAACAAATGACTTCTGAGTTCTCCCCTGTAATATTCCTGAAGAGAAAAGACCGCGGCCTCGGCAGTGGCTGTTCAGTGAAGGTTAAATCCTTTTCCAATTTCAACTCACTGACTCATTCGCAATAGCCTCATGGAGAGATGAATGGGCTTTTAGAGGTGATTGAGGAGAGGAGGGAGAATGAGTGGAATGCCATGCTCCGTAACTGTAAATTCCCATCCCACAACTGCCACATGGGGCTTCTGGTCCAAATGCAGAATAGTTTCTAAATAATTACTTAGACATAAATGCTGAGGGTGTTTTTTTTTAGCATAAGAGTGATATATCTCTATTTTCTTTCTTACATTTTGAACAAGCAACACATGATGCCAAATGATTGTATCCCTTTAATAAATTTTAGATAAGGACACTTTTAATATGAAGTACAGGTTTTTGGTCTCTCTTACGAAATACACAAAAATAAAAAAGGTCTCAATGTCAATGACAGGATAGAAAGAGAGGCAATGGTCAGACAGGAAAGGGGTGAACCTCTGAAAAAGGGGTGGACAGAGACACTAATTCCCCAAACTCCAAGATTCTACTGTGTTACAGAATTTGGAATTCATGGATTTACAAAAAATGTTAAATTTTATGTCATATAAATTTCTTTACCACAAAATATTTTTGAAAAAAGTGGGATTATTCTTGCTTGTTTTCAAAATATCTAAACAATTTGATTCTAGAATGGAGAAAAAGTGAGTTGTTCTTCTCATATGAATGAAAGTCAGATCTTGGCTGTTAAGTAAACTAAGCAAATTCTGTTCTAATCTGAGTAAAGCTACCTAGTTCCCATGAGATGTTTTAATTGCTGAGGTTCTGAAGCAATTCTGGAAAGATACAACCATCTACACTGAGCCTGTCTTTTCCCAAAGCCAAAACTGATCCCAGTAACACCTTTATATTCAAATTTCTACACCAATAGCTTACATTACAAGTTCACACCAAGCTGGTACAAGATTAATATCAACAAGAGGTCTACCCTCACCCATACTTTTGATTAGTAGTTCAGAATATTACCTTCAGTGTTATTTTCAGAGCCTGATTGAATTTAGTTTGAAATCAAGTAATTTTTACAGGCACAAAACTATACGCTACATTATTTTTCTAAAGAAAGACCAAAGGTACAAGTTTCTCTACAATCTTTCTTTCCATTCTAAACTGTGTATTCATATCCTAGTTTCTTTAGAATTCTTCCATTAAATGTTTAATATAAGAGAGTCACATTGCAGATTCTCTCCACAAAAAGAGAAGTTTACCTTCCATTGGGGACAGAGCAAGGCATTTACTACCCAAGAAGGGGAAGTTTTCCCCATGATATTTTTTTCTTTAGGTAATTGAACTTGAAAACAATTTGTATGTCAATGTCGGTAGTAGCCATCTGTGAAAGTCGGAGGTTTGTCTTTGATCACAACATTTTATAAATAAACCATAGAATTCTATATTTCTCCATTCCCAAAGGGCCAACAGTTAGGAATATAAAATTAGGTGTGCTTAAACTATAGCCTTCCTCAATGACCTTGGATCTTCCAGAACTCTCAAAAAATGTCACCAGGGCCCCAGGCTGAGTTTTGTAATCTGTAAAAAAATGGTCCTGAGAGTCTTTTTCTAAATGTTACAGCATTTAAAGACTATGTTCTTTTATGTGACAATTTCTGTATTCATACATGTGCTGAAAAAAGGTGACTGCTTATACCTTGGTCATCTTTTTTTTTTTTTTTGTAGTTTTGAGCTTTCAAATTACAAGAATTAACAAGAATTAACCTAAGTTTGTCCCTTTTGTAAGTGGCATGATTGTAGGAGGACAGAGGTTGGGAGGATAGGGAGACATTCGGGGGCAAACATCCTCACAATTAGATAATTAAAAACACTACTGCAGGAGCTGATATAACCAAACTCCATAGTTTCTGGTCCTAGATTACCGATACTAAAGCAGATATAGTTTGCCTTTCCTATGTTAAACAAGGCTAAAGTCAATCAAAAATAACTGCTCACTCCAGAAAATCCAAGCCTGTGATAGTTTAGACCATGAACTAAACAGCTGGCTTGTCTACTCGGCCCTATCCCCATGGTTGCCTGGCTTGTAATACTCACCTGAAATTACCCAGCCAAGAATTGTATTGATATCCTGCACCAACTCACTCATTTGACCCTATTTCTCTCTCTCTCTCTCTCTCTCTGCTTCTCTGTTTCCTCTGTCTGAATCTCTCATTTTCTGAAGAAGGGACTAGTCCAGGATAGTTCTAATATCACTATGTAGCCCAGGCTGGCCTCGATCTCATGGCAATCCTCCTGCCTTAGACTCTTGAGTGCCAGGACTACAGGCTTGAGCCACCATGCCCAGATTATGTGGTGCGAGGGAACCAAACTCAAGACCTTGTGCTTACTAGGCAAGTGCTCTAACTGCTGTGCTATTCCTCCAGCCTGCACTATTTCTTGCAGGATAGATAGCATCAGTCCATGTGGTTACAAGCTTAATATACTTGGCTTTATTGATTAACAAGTGTTTCCTACTGGTCTTTGTTGGAAATGAGTGGATAGTGAAGTTCATCTTTAGCAAATACAAAACCTGGTCAGTCCTTGACGGTGAGGAGTATCAGTTAATCAAAAAGGTGAGGTCTTACTTGGATGTAAGACAACAGACGTTAAGCTGTTGGCAGGTCTATTAAGTACTACAACCTAGAGATCACACAGCAAACACACACACTTTGGCCAGGCAACAGGCAGCTGTTCCAGAATGTGTGGGTGAAAAAAGAGAATGACAAGATGAAATTATATACTCTTGTGCAAAATGGGATGGCAATCACTTTGATCCACTTCATTTATCCTGTTGGTGTCAACATTAGATTTTGAAGTGCATTTGCTGGGACTTCCTTGGCTTCTTGGCTAAGGTATTCTTGTGGTTTGTCTCCAGAATTTTTAGGTATTGGCATCTGGGTTCTCTGCATGGGTGGTGGGAGCTTTAAGAGGTAGAGTCAAGCGGAATGTCTTTAGGTTATCCAGGAAATCACTTGGGAATGGATTATGAGACCCTAGTGTTCCATCTTGTCATGTGATCTCTTGCTTTTGAATGTATTCTCTTTGTGATACCATTCACAGGAAGCCATCACCAGAGGTTGCTTGATTATGGACTTTCAAACTCCAAACCTTTGACCAAAAGAAGCCTTTTTTTCTTTAGAAAGTTACCCAGCTTCAGGTATTTTGCTATGGTTATACAAAAGAGCCAATGCACTGTTCAAAAGTGGGCAACTGGGAACATTCTTCTTTCCTGGGGCCATTTGTAAGCATGTCCTTGGCTCCTACAGTCCTTAAGGAAAACAGTTGTGATGAAGGTAGAGGTAGAAGGATAAAAAGATGATAGGAATCAACGACTAATTTAAGGTCTCACATAGTCAGGACTAAAAACACCCTAGCTTTTAGTAGGTCCTTAATAGGTGCTCAATGGACTGGTTGAGAAATCAAATGAAAGATGTGCTCTGTTGGATCACGTTAACAAGGATCTCAGAACATCACAGATGACAGTTGAGCTAAGTGGCCAAAAGAAGATCACACTGAAAATAACCCTTACAATAGCCCAAAATACCTCACATTTTGAGTTATTATGTGTGAGGGTCTTTGCTTGTCACCTGATATATTCTGACTCAAGGAAACATTCAACCATTTTTGTTTGACAGATGAGGAAACTGACACACAGAGGAGTTGAGTCACTAGTCCAAAGCCATTCAGCTTGGAGGTGAAAGTGAAGGTTACATGACAGTACGACTCTGATGCATGTAAGTGCTCAGACAGATGCCAGGCACAGATATTTGTGACTTGGAATTGGAGAGAGGCGCTGTGGTCTGTGATCCTTTGAAGCAGACAGGATCACAGGGGGATGCTCTGCTTTTCTTACAGTGCCACCTTCTTTTTTACACTCAGGATATGGAGCCTGAGAAATTTCAAGAAGTCATTTGAGTTCAGAAAATAAAGAACACTCACTTTTGGAACTTCTTTTAGAACTACTTTTGCAAATACTTTTATTTTAGCCACTTCATTATGTTCACCTCTAGTAAAAACAATACAAATTGAACAAACACCAAACTGAGATGAAGGATAACTTTAAATTCTCCTTCTATTCATGACAATAACTTCAAAACTAGGTCTTCATTTCAGTTCAATGAAAATTGTTTGGTACTGTTGCACCATGTGACAAATATAAACTCTCATTCACTGGCCCATTACCATATCCCTATGTGCTATTGTATAAATCCAGATGACAGTTGTGGTTTAGATCTAAAATGTCTTCTGCGAGGCTTTTGGGATGTGATCAATCAAAGGATGCTACACAGTGGATTCATTCCTGAATGTACTGTAAGAAAGATGGGTCTGGTTAGGGGCAGGTCACTGAGGGGCATGACTGGGAAGAAGAGCACAGTCTTGTCTCCAGAGCTTCCTTCTGTCTCTGCTTCGTGGCTGTTGTGGTGTGAGCAGCCATCCTCTATCATGCCATTCTGCTGTGCTGTTGTGTGGTAGAGTTGGCTGAACATAAGTTGGACTGAAACCACTGAAACAGTGACCCAAAATAAACCTCTCCTCTAAGTTGTGAGTAATGGCTCTTTGGCCTAGCAGCAGAAAAATGATGAATAAACAGGAGAGAAGTAGTACTGCTGTTGATTTCATTTTGCATGTAGATTCATAACTGGGCCTTAAAGAATTTAGAAAAATCTCTCAAGGACAAAGGAGACAGAGTGGGCTTAAAAAAAGACAGGCTCTTACACTCCAGACTCTGTTGCCTCTTAGAAACACACTATCTAGAGGCTAAATTATGAAAAAAATATAATAACACTGGATAAGAACCTCAAAATTCAACTGTAATTTCCATTTACCACTCTCAAATTTATACTTCTGAGTTTCAGTTATATAATCTAAGTATGAACACTAGTTTTTGCAAATTTTCCTCCAAATATATTTTCTTCCTTCTCAGATTCTGCAAATTAATTCACTATTTAAATCAGAAATTTGGGGATATTTTCTTTTTTTGTGCAGTTCTTATGGTTTTAGTTATTCAGCAGAATTTGTGAGTATTTGTAAGAACAAGGCACTGCTAGTCAAGCGGAAGAATAGATAATAAATGTAGCAGAGTTCACCTGAGTAGAAAAGTAAGCACATTAAACACAGTGAAAAGTGAGACTTACTCTGTAGGGTCGCATGCTTTAAAATCCACTAATTGTCAGAGCTGGGGCCATAAAAACAGAGGTAATGAAATGGAAGAGACCACAGGAGGCTCTGGGGTGGGAACAGACCTTGGGCTGGCTCGAGAAGGATGGGCAGAATTAGCCAGGGAATGAGAAGCAGACGTTCAGATACAAAGAGAGAGTGGCTGCAGCTCTTGACGGGTAGCAGGTAACACAGGGTGTCCTGAAAGTTTGTTAACTTTTCCTAAGTATGTCAACTTTTCAGACACCCTCTATATTGAGTTTTGTGCTTGCATAATTTTTTTCATAGCATTAGCTTTATGTCAAATATTGTAATAAATTAATTCTAGGTCATGAAAATTTTTATTATATTACTCTATGTGCATGGAGACCTTTGAGATTTTTTTATAGTCTTAAGACCTATGAGCTTAAGGGTACGGTTGACACCAACTAAAATGTTGAACCAACAACATACACCTCTTAGCAATCAAAATGATGCTTATTACCCGGGCAATCATGATCTTACAGCACAATAGTAGTTATTCTGAAAGATACTTGCCTGGTCTTTGTCTCTGGAATTTATCCTTTTTTTTTTTTTTTAAAGAGTAACCAGAGTGATGAACCACTGGGGCTCTCAGTTACTAGGTTTTGTTCTGGTTAACTTAACAGAGTTCATTAGTATCTGCCTCTTCCCCTGTAATGTCCTTTGAGTGAGCACAGTGAACAGTTCTGACCAAAGGGACACAGTCAGGGAGGCAATCTGGATACACAGTGTTGGCTAGTAGCTGAACTGAATGAAAGGGGAAATGGAGCCCTTCTGGCCTTGGGCACAGAGGGGAGGGAAGACAGGAGGCGGATGGCAGGAAGCACTGGGTTCCAGTATGCACAGTGTTAAATCCGCACTGCTAATTAGACGTCCAGCGGCGATATCAAGAGCCAGCTGTGCCCAGAAGTCAGGAGCACAGAGCTAAAAATAGCAAAGTAGGAGTCCTTGATATTTAGGTGGTATTTAAAGCCACAGGACTGGAGGAAGTCACAGAAATAGAGCTCCGATGAAGAGCTGGCCGCCCAGGGCTGGTCCTAAGTATGCTGAGGAAGGAGAGTCAGAAGAAAGGCAAGATAAAAAATATTAGTTTCACAAACCGTTAGGTCTGGGATGATTTGTGCCTCTAAGTTTCAGCAGATACCTCCTCCATTTGTGGCTGAGAATTTTTTTTTTTTAAATATTTCAGGTAACTTGAAAGTCTAAGTTCTTCTTTTACTATGGACATTGCCAAATATAATCGTGAGCTATAGCTTTCATTTGAAAGCGTCTGTTTCAGCCCATCAGTGGGTTGACTGAGGACAAATGGAAGTGAATTAGCCGTGGGACCACTGGGCCAGGTAGCCCGGGACTATAAGCAGGACAAATGACAGAGGGGCACAAAAATCGCTTATTTCTGGCATTTCCTGAATCAAAGCAGGGGCAACATCACAACCAGAGTGTGGCAAAGCGTGCATAATGGTAGAGCCTCTATTATGATTGGAATGTAAAGTGTAATAGGATTCTCAGAAAACAATTTAGGAAAAGTGACAATCTTGCTTATTTAAATGCAGTCTGACATTCAGCATTACTCCTCCAGGTAAAATCACAAAATTGATAAAATGACTTGCCGAGATATCATTGAAAATGTGGAACACGTGTAATGCATTTATCTACTGGCTTGCCCTCAGCTGAGCACAAAAGCCCGTGGGTTCCTGACAGCAGGAGGCTGCTTTTCCTGAATCATGATGCGAAAAGTTTGGAATTTCTATGTTTTGCCCTTTTTGATTTTAGAATGCGTCTAGTTTTCAACATTGTTGACTTCTCTATGTGGACACATACAGTATAAAATACATTCCATTTTACATGACAATTCATCTTTACCGAATTTTAAATTCACAAAAAAGTAGACATCCTGGCATATATTTTAAAGTATACATTTGCTTCTAAGATAATAATAAGGTCATCCTTCTCTGATTATAAGATCAATACATCATAACTTTAAAATCTTCATCCTATGAAAAAGTGATAAGAAATGGAGTGGAAAAAGAACTTATCCTTGGATAACCAGATTTGAGGGAGTGCCTTACTGTCACTGCTCTGATTGTAATGATGCCACACATCACCTTCCAGGAACAGAATCACAGCACACATGCTGTTCTGTCACCTTGCTGTCAGCATTCAGTACTTCCATGAGCATATTCTGATGCCCACATGTATCTAGCCACATCTTACTTTTTAAAGTCTGATAAAGGTTTATTGGGTGGACCATTTTTTCATTTTTTATCCCAATTATACATTGACAGATATTTAGGCCTTACCAATTTTTTTTTTCTTTTTTGCTGACATTGGCGCTTACTATGTACCAGAGACTGTGCTAAGTATTTTTCACACTTAAACATATCTACTTTGAAGACTGTTCTTGATAGCTTCTCAAAATAAATTCCTAAAACTTGAGTGGCTAGGCGAGGAGTGCGGATGTTCTCAATAAGAAGGATAATCACCAAATTGCTTTCTTAAGATTGTCCTACCACAACTCCACCTGGGCGGGGGGACAGCAGCCATTTCCATGGGGAGGTCTAACAGCCCACATGGCCTCTCCTCATTGGCCTTCCTTTCAACTTAACATCTTGTCATGAGCATTTTAGCTGCCTGCAAGCTGTTTTCTAGAATGCTAGTACCTGTCTATTATTTTACTTCGCACTGGGTATAGCATGGGGAATAAACGCATAGGTCAAGCTACCAGAGGTCACAGAGTGGGGGTGGGGAGTCCCTAAAGAATTCAGAAAGCACTGGAATTAAGCTTCGTGTCCACCGTTAATACTTTTTTTAACATCATTTTTTTTTTTGGACTCAGAGTCTACTACCACCTACATTTCATTTTTTCCACAGTATTCTTATTTGTTTTCTACAAATTAATCCTTCTCTTGGAAAAAAAAATCAGGGCACATCTGTCTTTGCTTTCTACTGACACAATCTTCAGTCTTATAAACAGATAAGAACAACCTAAAGCACACACAAACCCAGCTGGCATACCAAAGGCTCTGGAGATGTGTAGCAGCTGACTACAGACGGACACGGTTCACAATGGACATTGACATCTAAACACTGCTTCACGGGCAAACTTTTTATTGCCAGAGTCAAGGAGTATGCAGCTCTGAGCCAGTCTCTCTCTTGTACGTATATCCATGTAAGTGGCTTGTAGGTTGAGGGCAGTAGCCTAGATACAGGTGAAAATATGCTGTGCTTTGCTCATCTGTGTAGCTAATTCTGTTTCTTTCGCTAAGTCACTTTCCTCTGAGAAGCTGGGTAACCTCATTCTAGCTTGGAACAACAGAAACTCAGGATCCATGATGACCTTAGCTGGACGTGTGCATCATGAGTCAGATTCATCATCTCTGGCTTAGAATATCACACTACTTCCAGCTTTAAATACCACAGTAGCCTAACTGTTTCCACCTCCTCTGTTTATCTCGTCAGGCTATTTGTTCCAATCTATCATGTCAGTGCTGTCAGATTAATGTCCCTTCCCTTCAGGAGGGTTTCATGTCACTGCCCTCCTTAACAACCATCTGTTTGTCCTATCACCCACAGACTTAAGAACAAATGACATACTAGCATCTAAAAGGCCAAATTGGCAAGATTTGCTGTTACATTTATCATGCAATTTCTTGCATAAATCTCTAATAAGAGTAAGGGTTATAGCATTAAAACATAACCTCTCAGGGGTCTGAGGTAATGAGCCATAGGTACATAATACTGAGATTATAAATGTTGTAAATACATGAAGCATATAAGCTTCATAAAGATAAATGAGTATCACATCTTTTAGCTAAACTCCATGAATCCCAATGCACACTGGTTTTCAGCACGGGCCGTAAGAATTGAAATAAAGTCTCTGTAGAGACAGACAGAGTAGAGTGGGAATATTCTGTGCTTCATACTCAAGGAAAGTCCTGGTGCTTGTGTTTCTGTATGTCTAGATGGGAAAATGGAAGTTCAGTTATGAAACTGAGCGCATCTGGTTTGCAGCTTCCTACCAATTCCATGTCTTCCACATTATAGATGTCTAACCACACTACAACCAGAAGTGATTGCCCTTAACAATTTTATAAACAGAAAACAAATTATTGATCTACTCAAGGATGTAAAGCACCACTCATTTGAGATGTCAAATTGTATTTAATGTGGAAAAATGAATCAAAAGATATGTCCAAATACATGTACAAAACATAGATACTGCAAATTGTTAGAGTAGCTTTCATCTGTTATCTCCTAGCTACTTAAAATATTTATGGAATGAGATTTTGAAGTTTTAATTTTCAGTCTCACTCAGAGCCATCAGATTTATAATATACTCTCACTAAATTACAAGGAATTAGCAATACAGATAGAAAAGTTTCTATTGTCTATTTAAATACCAAAAGATATTTTGCAGAAGTAACCTTTGCGACCCATAATATTGACCTATTCTTCATGGGAGTGATTAGAGGTGCCCATTATTTGTTCAGATGAATTACGGATCATGTTGACAAAATCTATCATCGAATTAAAAATTATCCTCAATGGCATTACAGGGAAAATGTATCATCTACTTTTAAAACTATGCCAAATAGTTTATACCAGACACCTGTACATTCGGTGACACTTGGTGATTCCTGAGAACTACTGGTATAGTGGTAGTGGCGGAGCTGGGACTGACGAAGGTTAAAAACAAAAGTTGAGGCAGAAAATCGAGGAAGACAAATTTGGTGAGTATTCAAGTTGTGTGTACATTGTCTGAGATGGAAATGAGTCTTTTGGCACTCATTTCAGCCTGTAACAGTACCAAGGCACTCTCCACAGAACTGTCAACACACCGTCACCTGTGACAATTCACACGCAGGCAAGGTCTCACTTTGAGATTCCAGCAAAATGAGCAAGCAGCAAAAACAGTGAGACTGCAACTGGCCTAAAACTCTCTCAGGAAGCAAAAAGAACATAAGAGTGGGTAGGCAGCCCCATCAAGGCAAACAGAGGTAGAGTTTCCAACAAATTAACCCAAGAGTGGGCTGGTCAGCCCTTTGATGCAGGGACAAATCCAAAACCAGCCACCTGACTGACTAAGCAAGCAACCAAACCCTGGTCGACATAATGGCAAATAGGAAAAGCATTTGGGTTCCTGGTTTCAGAAGTGCTACTCCATGGTTGGCTGGCTCCATAGCAGAGGCGCATGGGGGAGGAAAGCTGCTCACTCAGGACAAGGCAGCAAGGAAGTGGGGAGGGAAGGGGCCGCAGACAGAGGGAGACCTGTGACAGGACACTCCTTTCACAGTTACGTCTCCAATGATCTACATCCTCGAATTTGACTCACCCCCTCATACCACATACAGCTATGATGTCATCCCCAGGTTCACCCATTGGTGGAGTTAGCACCATCACCCTCCAATCTTCTCTCTAGGCCCAACTCTAAACATTGTACTGAGGATCAAGACTTAAATACATGAGTCTTCTGGGTACACTCTATATTTATACCATGACAATGAGCGATTTATTAAAGTCCCATGACAGTCAAGTTGAGCATGTGCTTTCACGGAGCTTAAGATAAATGCCCATAGAAAGACAGAGATGATATCAAATATCTGTAGTATATCCTGAGCAGAAACGCTGTCATACCCACCCTGATGGGAAGAGCATAATTAATGATGCCTCATAAGGAAGGCAGAACTGGCAGCCCGGAGGCCAGACAGTCAAGAAAGCATGAAATACTGGAGAAGAGAGAAATCCGTAGAGCCTCATAGAAGTCTACTCTTTTTAGAAGTGTATATAAAATTTGAAATTTATAGTACACAAATTTTTGTTGCTTAACTTAATTAGACCAAGAAGGATCACAACACAGTCATTTCAAGCTGGAGTAAAACAGGATGACTGTGAGCTAGTTACTGTGCAAGCAAGGCAAATGCAGCACATTCTTGACCTTACGCTTACATGTAGCTGGTAGAGAGACATACGTCTCAGTGATGTTTTGGGGACTCTAAGACCACAGTAGCTGTGGCTGTAACATGACCCCACTGGGATGACAACCCACATGCTTCACAACTATTAATTTTGGAGCTGGAATGTGCAGAAATAAGCAGATAACTTTTCATAGACAAAAGTTTTCAGGATTTGGTGGCTACAATCTCCTGCATGGATACTTTTAAACATAAGCCCTGTGGGCATGTATTTTTAAAAATATGAGCATTTTAGTGGGTTCTAATATAAGCTATAATTTAAAATATGAAATATCCTCTGACTATTCACAGTTCCCTAAATGCTAACACTGACCTCTATAATGTATCTGGTTTTCTATTCTTTTCACAAAGGGATGCTTTCTTATAATAAATATGGTTTAAAAAATTGGATTCTGACATCCATTCCTGAAAGTTAGCACATTGGATGTTTGAGAACATATCTAATTTCCACCTATCATTAAAGTGTTCAGAATAGAAAACACCAGCTAACGGTCAGCATTTTAAAAGAAAATTTGTAGTTGGCTCTGAGAATGTATTTGTATTCTACAATGGTTCTGGGTATTCTGATAAGCCTTTGTGTTATGTGTAAGCAAGAAAGATTTGACGTTGGGACAGATGACATTAATCTTTCAATGTCTCTTTATCTTAACATACGGATAATCACAGCGACATACATTTCTTCTACCAAGAACAATGAAGCAAAGGACCTGCTCTTTGAGTAAATTAGTTAGAGCGCTGCCCTTCACAGAGAGGAGGCTGAGTCCAGAGAGCTAAGTCTGGAATTACTACGGAAAGTTGGGTTACGTGGCCCTAAAAACTAAGAGATTTAAATTGTCCTCGTTTCCCCCCACAATTATTGCTTTTATTAGCATCTTTTTGCAATACCTAGCTACATTCAGCTGGGGTAATGCACATACACACACGCACATACACATCACGTCTAAGCCATTTCTCCTGCCACTTCTCTGTCCCCCTCCCTAGAATCCTCTCCCATCTCATTTCTGCAAAGTCTACTTTCCTCTTTCCTACCACCTCTCTTCTGTTTTTCTCTGTAAATAATTTATATTTTGAGTTTTTCACAAAAGAGAAGACATGTGATGCTCCATCTGTGTCTACTTCTCTTAGCATTTTGGTCTCAAGGCTCATCTATTTCCCAATATGACTCAAATAAATGCACCTCTTTTCATGCCAGAGTCAGGCTCCATTGTGTATATATTTATTCTGGAAGTAGAATTCTTAGTTACTACGTAAAGCTTTAAAGTGCTAAACTATTCAATACATATTAATAGGTTTAATAAATATTAATATATATAATGTGTATAGACTTGTGCTTGATTGAGACATCAATTTAAAATTTCACACTCAAAGTATGAAAGAGGCCTGTGTGCCTCCCCGGGTGCAGAATCTCTGCACTGCAGTGTAGGGGGGGCCTCAGGCTGGGCAACTAAGGCTCTCTGCAGGCAGGATGCAGGGAAGGGAGGGACCTCGCCTCGGCTGAGAGCTGGGGCTGGTACACGGGGATCTTCTCCCATCTCTGGGCCTAGCCACCTCTCACGACACACTGCAAACAGGGCCTGGGCCCTTAGAGATCCAAAGCGCACTTGTACTAGCAATGTCATCAACTGACGGTCTCCATGCATCAAGGATGCTGGCTTCAGTCCAACCTGGTGCCTCCGTCCATGCCGTAATCACACACACTGCACACCTGGCAGCCTGCAGACAGACACGGGGCTGACAGAGTCTGCTGCAAGCTAAGCACCCCTTATCTGAGAATCCCAAATCCAAAACACTCTCAAATTGGAAACTTCGACCTATGCCACGAATAGAAAGTTCTACCTTTGGCCTCCTATGACACACTGCAGTCAAAACCACAACACACAGTGTCCTCGGCATCCCAAAGAAATAATCTCTCAGCCCCCAAAGCACCAATGCACTATTCGGTGCACAGAATTACAAAAGGCATTGTGTCACACAATGAGATGAGGTGTATAGGGAATACATGAAACAAGGTAACTCCTACATGTACGGAAGCATGGCCAGATCTGAAAAACAATCCAGTCAGCACTTCTTTGGATCCCAGGCACTTTGGGTAACAGATTCTCAACCTGTAGTGTGTGGGCCTTGGAGTCCTGGGCGAGGAAACTCCCTAGAGTGGGAGCCACGCACCAGGAGCAGGGCACAGGGGCAGCAAGGGTAGAATCTGGGACCAGAATGGGTGCTATTTCTCCAGCCCAGCCACTGGAAATACATATCTCCGGGTCAGGGAAAGAGGCTGAGTTGGAAAAGGCTATTTCAGAAACGCCTGGTGCCTCTTCAGGGATTCCAGTGTAAGCTGTAATGCAAAAAGCAGCAGGGCAGACAGGGCCTCACAGCTGCAGCCTCCTGGGGACTCAGTGCAGACACCTGGGGGGCTCTTGTTCTAGGGAGCAGCAGGCAGAGCAGCAGCCACACGCCCTGCGGGGCAGGTCAGCCAGTGAGGAGACCTGCAGCCCTCTGGGGGCAGTGCAGAGGCTCTTGCAGGGCCTGTGTATAAACAGATGGACAGAGAAGCCAAGGGCATGGAGGCGGCCATCCTTCAACCTGGAACTCCCCCTGCGGAGGAGGGCAGCTGGGAGGACCGCGGGGGGAGCATATGTGACTGAAAATCCCCACGGGTCGCACAGGTGATGCGTACATGTTGGTGTGTGCACACTAGCACGCACATGAATGGGAATGCACACCTGTGTGCCTGCCTGTGTGTGTCTGTAGCGTGCAAGCCCTGTGTGTGCCCCCGTGTGTACACACCTGTGGGAGGTGCCCATGCCTGAAAGTGCAATCCAGTGACTCTGGCTTTTGAGAGAAGAGGCTTAGATGGAAGATGCCTCCCCCTGCCTCTGCTGATGCGCATCTGAGTGGCCCTTTTTTTCCCCCCAAAACTCACAGATGCCCTGAAAACTCTTACTGTACACTGGGTCTTACGGCACTAGCCTATAATCCCGGCACTCTGGGAGGCTGAGGCAGGAGGACTGCAAGGTCTAGCCAGACTGCACAATGTAGTGATTTTGTGTGATCCTGTCTCTAAAATCAAAAATAAAAAGTGGGCTAAGGATGTAGCTAAGGATATAGGCTCAATCACCAACCAAAGAGCCCACAAACAAAACAGAAAGCCTAATTTCTTACTGTAGATGAGGCCCCACTTCCTGTCCATAACTCTTGCTGCTGGTGGTCTCTATGTCCTTTTATGACTTGTTACTATAGTACCTCTGCATAGAACAGAAAAAGTACCCGGGGTCGGCTTGGGGGAGAGAGTGCCAAGGGCGGGTCTGATTTGGAGTACTCATGCATTTCGCCCACCAGCCAGACTTCTGGAGACCTAATGATTTTTTTAAAAAAGTGTTATTCGCATAGATAGTGTTGTTTCCATAGCAACTCAGACAGGGTTCTGTTACATGGCATCCCCAACGGAAGCCTTAGCAGAGCTACCTGAAGCTGGAGAGGGGGCTTCCTGAAGGTTAGGGGACTTCTAACAAGACCCTGGTGTTTGAAAGCTGATCAGCAAATTTCAGAGAGGTATTGCTTTCCAATTACTGCCCATGTGGCTTGCTTAATCACACTTAGTGCTTGTTTTCAGGACAGTTCCCATCCTGGGATCACAGGATCCCTTTTTTCGATCACATTCTCATTAGATTCAAGTTATAAATACCTAGTCATCCTCAATGTGAAGCTTTTCCATAACAATAACATTTCATCTGCTTTTATACACTCTGGTAATTGAGTTAATAGCAGAAATGGTTTTGTAGAAAGTTATTAAATTGATAAGCCGCTGAAAAGCCTAAGTGATTCATCTTGCAAGCACAACTATGTGTTAAATACAAATGGCTACTTCCTGTTACTGTCACCCAGAGGGCGGAAGCCCTGAAGACGGGTATGGGAAGTAGAGAACAAGGGTCCTCGACGATGTGACGTGGTGTGCTTACACATCTCAGGACGCACACCTACCACTGGAGCAAGCAATGGCAAACCGCTGAGGAAAGGCGCCCTGCGGTCAGGGCCCACTGCCAAGCAGAGCAAGTGGTATACTTCTGTCTTCTGTCTCCTTTCCCAACTCTTCTTTTTTCTTTGTTCCTCACAAATGCTTAGAGTCAGGACAAAATTCAACATCTGCTACATCAAGACTACAAAACCACTTAAAAAGAAAACGAAGAATGGAAACACGATAAAAATGTCCACACTTAATGTTCAAAGATCTCTTTTATTAATAAAAATGCTATGGAATCTGTCATTCTTGACCATAGATCTCTAAAGCATATGTTTGCTTCTTGCTAACGGAGGGAAATAATTGGGACAACGCGTAAAAGGATGAAGAATCATTCTTTTTCACCTAAAAAAGTCCCTTAATATAAAATTGGAGAAACAGGAGTAGCTAAGAAGCAGCTTGATATATATTTGTGAATGCTAGCCCACTGGCATTTGCATGGTAGTTGACAATTTAAAATTAATTAACTTTCCTTAATTCATATACGCTTGTGAATCCATAGTAGGTATAATGTCTTTCTCACTGAAGAGGGCAGTGATGTTGATGTTGACAGCACTGCTAGTAATATTTATGAGGAGTGCGTCAAGTTACGCAGAGACTTATAAGTACCGTCCTCCCTATTTGGTCCACTCCAAGTACAGAAAGAGTATCACATTTAAAGGCAAATATTGATGGGGAGAAAACATCATGTTTGAAGCATGAAGTATTTGGCCTTGTAACAAAATGGGATGATGGAGACATACAGAAAGACTTACTTGGAGTGGGAATGAGTGTGTGTATTTTGTGTGTGTGGGTGTGTGTGTATGTGAGAGAGAGAGAGAGAGAGAGAGAGAGGGAGAGAGAGACAGAGACAGAGACAGAGAGAGTGCACTTACGCACATGCCTACCCAGGCAAAGAGGGGGCTGATTCAGTTTGAATTTGCTCTCATTAAAGGAGTGTGTATGGCAGAGTTCACACCCACAATTTTCTTGACTCACGTTTTCTTCTCCTGCGGCTCTTACCTAACAGCCAAATCTATGTCCATCGCTGAAACCTCTTTCAAATATGAGCCCTTCCTCAGGACTCATCCTGTACAACAGGCATCTATTCTGGGTTTGTATCTGGAATGTTCCCCAAATGCCTCATGTACGTGGATGGTGATTTGATTATGAGGCTACTTAAATCAGTGGGTTGATCTAATGATTTCATGTGCTGTGGAGAGATGGGTCTGTTCAGGAAGGCAGATCACTGAGGGTGTGGCCTGGAAGGGGTTACTTTTGTTCCTTTTGCCTGCTCTCTCTGTCTCCCCTCCCCCTTCCTTCCTGGCCATTATAGGATGGGCAGCTAGTCTCTACCAGACTGTTCCACTATAGCTTGTAAACCACATAAGGATTTGAACGGTGGGTTTAAGTATACCTTTCCTGCCTTAAGTTGTGAGTGTCAGATGTTATGTCCCAGAGCTGAGCATCCCCCTCTCATACTCTACTGGTCACTCCTTGAGGACAGAGCTCAGGTGTGCACCATATTCATACTAACCTTCACACCTTGACCACAGTGTTGCTCAGCCACATCTTGGGGACACAGGAAAGAAAGAACAAAAACAGGAAGACTCATTGCTAAACACAATTTCGACATTTCCTTGGGATTACAGGTCTGGCAGGACACCGGTTCCTGTGTTAAGAACTTATTCCAGGCTGATTCCTTTTCCACCGATTCCCTTAATGGCACCCAGGAGCTACGATGGTATATACACCATTAGGACGATGGGTGGCCTACTGGAAGACCCAGTCATGAAGCGAAATTAGCTTAAACATGCAAGACTGAAGCTTCTCCTCTGCTAAGCTTCTCTCTGACACAACTGAGAAGACAGTTTACTCATTGAGAATAACAAATAAAAACATCTGTTGGAAAGGGAACCAGGTGTTGGGCAAGAGATATAGTCACTCTGTAATTTGCGCTTCTCTTCCAGGATCCAGTGGGGATTTCTATGCTGCGTTTGTTAACACTAGTTAATGTAATTTTTGTGATAATTGTAGAGCAAATAGAGCAAACTCTCAAATATAATTAGGGAAAAGTGTTTCTAATTAACTTGTAGCTCGTGAGTCACAAAGTAGAGCCACACATCAGTTATGCATTGTCAGACCTAATGAGCAAATCTGCACTGTACATTTCAATATAAGCAAATAAAAAACCCTATCCATACTTTTATTTGAACTTTTATATAATTTTGGCATGCTCTGAAATCTAAGAGCACGTACCACCAATGTCAACGGTCATGGAGGTAAGTAATGACAACAGCTTCGAATGGCTCAGGAATCTCGAACGTTTCATCTTGGTGGTATGGGAAACACATCAGGATCCCAGAACACACTCTGTTGGGTGCAGCGAGGGCTTTGGTGAAACCTCACCAAGTTCTGTAAGGAAGTATCAGGCCACAATAATTGTGAGCACCAACTCTAATTACAGTATCCTTAGTAAAAGTTGCTTACTGCTGGCTGTAAGTTAGGGAGCTGCTACAGGCAATATTTGTTATATTCATTAGAAATTATTTCACTATTTTCTCTTTCACTCAGGCAAGCGTGTTGGTAAATGAGGTAGCCTCAAATTCAGTCCACTTGCAAAAATGACAAAAAGTTGAATATTTTCATTGGATAATTTACTAGCAACAACTCGTTTGGGCATCTGTCAAAGATACAGTTCTGTGTCCTCCTCACAGTGGTTGGTGTTAGGAGAGTAAAAAGTGATGCTCCCTCCAACACAGAGATCTAAGAGCCACCAGAGGATCTTGCGTAATGTGAGGATTTGCAAGCTCATATCACAGAGATTTCAAGCACAAAATCTGGGCTTTTTTTGTGTGTGTGAGGTCCAGTTTCTTAAAGATGTCCTATGATCGGAGAAATGGGAAAAATCACTGCTATAAAGCAAACTGACTTCAGAAACAAAGGACAAGGAATGTTCTCCAAACCAGACAATTTTGACCAAGAACCTTGCATGTGACCTCCAGGGCTGTCAGGAATACTGAGGGCCATAACACACATGAAGGGAAACAGAAAAAAAAAATCATTAAGTATGAGCACTTGGGAATGTTCATTTATTCCTTCTTGCTGTACTATACAAGAAACACAGAGAACACCTTAGTTCCAAGGTTAAGCATCCCGGGAAGGGAAAAAAAATGGAAACCATAAACACCAGTATATCATATAAGCTCTAGAAGCAGGTGCTGTGCCATACTCTGCAGCATGGCTAATGAAGATGGGAGGTAAGATTGACTTATCCAGACCTAAGCTAATCTCAGCAAAGGGTAAACCTGTATAAACGACACTTCTTTTAAAAACCAATTTATATCAACATGTCTTGATCACTGAGCCATAGGTACCATCATCTTGGTCATTAATAAGAGAGTCATAATATAGGGAAAATGTGCTACAGGGGGAGGGAACTTTGGTTTCTGGAGATCCAACGGGACAGGTCTGTGCTATCCCCCCAGAGCACTGAACTCTAACCATCGGAGTGGGAGAGAAAAGCTCCCATCTAGGTGAACACACTGTTGCATATGATTTTATATTTCAAGCTGAGCTTCACTGTAGGTGATAAAACTCCACCCATTTCTAATCTTTGCTCACTTGATTTTTCTTCCGAGCTGATACCTCTCCCTGGAACTACAGATTTACTTGTCTTGGTTTATTTTCTATCTTGTCCACCACAAAACAAGCTCTGCAAAGTCAGGTCCTCTGAGTTTGAAGCGTCAATTCTTTTACCATGGTTTTGTTAGTGGACTAAGAGGTTCCACTTACAGTATTGATACGACTGACACCCTTACAAGTCAATCAGCTGAAATATTAGCAGTCCTTCCATCTGTGCTATCTTCCTTCCTTTTACTGGTTCTCTGAAAGTTAGTGCTATGGTTTAGGTCTGAAGTGTTCCCCCAAAACTCTCCTATGTTCAGCGACTGGGCTTTTCTGGAAAGTGACTGGACCCGAGGGCCTACACTGATCAGTGGATCGGTCTATTGATGAGTTCAGGGGCTGGATGTGCTGCTGGGAGGTTAGAGGACATCGGCCCCTGGGACCACGTCCCCTGCTCCTTCTTTCTCTGCTTCCTGGCGGCCATGAATTGGGCACTTCTCTATCACTATGCCCTCCTGCCGTGCTGTTTATGCCGCTGAGCCAGTGACTCACGAGCTAAATCCTCTTATACACGAGCTAAATCAACCTCTTCTTTAAACTGCAGAACCACACATCGAGGCCTAGCAGCTAATACAAGGAGGTACCACCGTATTGGCCACTAAGAATAAAGCCACACCCCAGAGAGAAAATGGCTAGAAGTGCTTGACTCTTCAGCCTTTTGTATTTCTGGCACTTAAGCCTCACTTCTGTGTGCACACTCTCAACAACCTGCATATAATAAAAAATGGACAAAACCCACTCCTACCTCTACGACTGAGGAAGAGACGAGCAGGAAGTCAATGATGCGGATTTTCTAATTGTATTAGACTTTATCCACTTGGAGAGAAAAATCAGAAACTGTAACAGTGCCGAGAATTCTTTTTTCCCTCAAAATTATTCTTTTTATCAGTATGTACTTATGATACATATAATTACATTGAACTTGCCAGTGCTGAGAATTATAAGGCTTCGCCCTTTCCACGCAGACACGGCTGAGGTAGTTGCTAGAGACATGGCCTGAAAATAGTCAAGATGATGGGAGGTAAGAACGGGCAACATCTATGCCACGACTCTGTGAGATGTGGTTTTAGGGTCTGAAACAGGAATAGGAGAGTCGAACATCTGAGCAGAAGTGGTATGTGAGGCGACACCCTTTGGCAGCCCCAGAGGACCGTCAGCTCCACAGTCAGCTGAGGGAGGGCGACTCTGCAGCCCTCTGTTGGGAAAGGAGTTTGAACCAAGTCGTCAGTTTAAAGGCAGGTAAGCCGCTATTGTGGGCCAGGTGGAGGAATGTCTGCTAAAAAGGGATTCCAGAGCAGACGGCCTATCCACAGACAGCAGCACAAGACCTTATACCCTTGCACAGGAGAGTCATGAAATCTGACTCCGCCAAGGGATTTCCTAAGTTTCAGGTGTGCACAAAGGAAAGATGTCGCCTTGCGCAGGGCTGGTGTGGCGGGCTGGACTGCACCTTGGAACTGATCTGAGCTGCCAAAGGAGATGATCCCACAGAGGCATGAGAACCTTACTGGCGGAACCTATGGAGAATGTGAAATGTGGAGATTTTTTCTCTCTCTCTCTTTAACATTTAGTTAACTTTACGAATTGTGGACTTTGAACTTGAACACACAATGCCAAGAGATACTAAATTTTTTCTTACTTTAATTCATTTGAAGTCGAATGTCTTTGGATTTCAACTTGAAAGGGGACTTAAACTTTGATTTCAATTTTTTCTTTGGGCATTCGTTATCTAGTAGGGTTGATATTAACATTCATGGCATCTCTACCAGGCTGGCATTTTGGTATTGGAATGTCTCTGTTCATTTTTATCTTTGTGACATGGCTTGCTTTTTATTCCAGACCCACTCACTCACCATGTTAAGGTATTGCCGCTAGATATCACCTGAGATAAGAAAAATAATTAGGATTTAATTGTAAAACCTGGGAGCAAAGTGGCTCTGAACTTCATTTAAATAATTTGTTCTTCTGACCTGCTTCGGTTCCTTTTGGCTTGAATTACCTACCGGGTGATCATGAAAATCCATGAAGATGTAAGAAAGACCATCTCAACAAGCCTCTTTGGGGAGAGCAGCCCTGCCTTGGGGTGACTGCAGAAAACAAGGGAGGGAGGAAAGAGGAGTGGGAAAGTGTGTGGGGACAACGCTTCTCCTCTGCCCTGATCCCGTCCATGCAGGGCTTAAGCTGATGTTCTACTAACGCTTCCCTTGGCTGACAAAGCAACACCTGCCTTCCATCAGCAAGACAGACAGCAGTCAGTAACAACCACAGCTTGCTGCATTTACCAAACTGCTCAGAACTTGTGCAGGGCAGGTTTTTTTTTTTTTTTAAATTAGGGATATAATGGGATAAGGAAGAAAGACAAGGATGCAACTAAGCAGATGAGAACTTTCATCCCATTTCTGCCAGATGCAAACAGATGGAGGTTAGCTGAGGGCTGGAGCTAAAGAGAGGCCAAGGAGCACAGAGGAGGCTTCACCCAGTGGGTAGCTGACTGTCCAAGGGAACTCAGGAGAAGTTTCCTACTCAGAGAGTGCAGGCACGAGGGTCGAGAAATGAGACCTGAGGCTTCAAAAGGTTTGAAAAGAAACAGTCACCCACCTTCCACCTTCTCATCCTCCAGACCCCAAAAGTGCAAACAACAGTAGGTGGCCAGGAAAGTGCCAGCCCCTCTCTAGGACAAACATTAAGCACAACTAACAGCTCAGAAAAATCTCAGAAGAAGTTGACCGCAGCAGGCAAAGCTACAAAGCTACCACAAATAGTCTACGCCTTGAGGAGAAGCCCTCCTAGTGAAGACACTTCCGGGACTCTGCACCCTAAAGCTCACCCTGCCTCCTCACGGTGAGGAGGCAGGGTGAGCTTTAGGGTGCAGAGCTGGAAAATGTAGCTCTGAATGGGAAGACCTTGGGCTTAATTCCTAGGGTCCACCCCCCAAATATATACATGAGGAATAATGCCAGAAGTTCAAAATTTGTTTCAATCTAAAAAGAGAATGCAGACAGAAGGGAGCATAGGAAAACTGTTTCTTCAAAGATACTTTTCTGATACTGAGGAGGTGATGCTTTAAATCGAACGTGTACAATGCCCCATTGTGTACATATACCACACTTGCTTTGCGTTCTTTGGTCTGTTGGTGGATAGTTCAGCATCTTCTACATTTTAGCTATATTACCTATTGTTAGTTGTGCTGCTATAAACACGGGGCACACGCATGTGGGTTATATGCTGCTTCTAGCTCTTTGGGAAGGATATCCAGAAGAGGTATTGCTGGATCAAATGGCGTATTTATTTTCAGTCTGCTTTCCAAAGTGGTTATCCCAGTTTACAGTCCCACCACCAATGTGAGAGTTCCTTTTCCCCACAGTCTTGCCAGCACTGACTGCTGTTTCAGCTCTTGACAGATGCTGTTCTCTTTGGGTTAAGATGATAAGTTAGTGGTGTTTTGATCTGCATTTCTCTAATGGCTAAGGATGTTGAGCATCTTTTCATGTATTCATTGGCCACTTGAACTTCTTCATCTGAGAGCTGCCTATTTATTCTAGTCCCATTTTTAATTGGGTCTTTGATTTTGAGGGGTCTACTCTTTCACAAAGACAGACAGATTTGCAGCTTTTGTGGGTAAATGGTTGCAACTTGAGAGCATCATGCTTAGTGAAGTGAGTCGAATGCAGATGGTTAAATATCACTTGGTGTCTCCAGGAGGAGAAACGCAGAATACAGGCATTTTTATAGAACCAAATGGGTGAGACAGTGAGTGTTGGAGGGGTGGGAAGGGAGCGGGAGATTAGAGGAAGGGATTGTAATGCTGATGCAATATACACATGTATAAAATACCCAAGCTCACTGTCACCTTGATTTGTTGCATGTATGCATTAATAAAAAAGAAGGAAAAAATCAAATACCAACAAATTTAGAGATAATGCACACTGAAATGATCCATCAGATATCTTCAGAGAATTTTATAACGTCAAAGATAAAAGTACAGAAAGTATTCCTGAGAAAAATGATTTTCTACTCGACCTTCCCCGCTTACTATATCTCAACCGTGTGGGAGTTTAAGATGGACTTTTCCTGAGTTTCACCTGCTAAGTGCTTTTATCTAGAAATAAGTGAGTGGGGACATCAAGAGAGAGGAGAGCCCAGGATCTAGGAGACAGATGCTCCAACTCAGGGCCACTGGGCAGGCAGTGGTGTAGACAGCAATACGCAAACCCAGACGCAGAGGCCTTTGGGAAGAGATCCATGGAGAGAGAAGGAAACCGACAGCCGCTGAAACCATGGGCAAGGTCAGGGCGTTGCCAGCCACCTTCATTAGAAGGAAAGACCTTGTGGGCGCGGGAGGCGGAAAACGAAAGGATGCTCCCCGCCCGGCAGGGAAAGCCCTCAAGGACGTGTGCCTTCAACCAAAATAAAATTTGTTTATCAAGTTTTACGGTTTAATAAAAACTGTTTTATAATTTGTAAAGCATTCAGAACTTTTCAGTTGGGCGTTTCAAAATTTAGCTTTATTATTTCCATATTTAGAGAGAAAGAAATCACATTAGTCAAGCCTGAAGGACATGCAGCATTCTAAGCACAGCTTATTTGCTTAGGAGCATTCTGAGCAGAGGCACAGCACAGCCTCAAGTGGATTTAAATAAAATTCTGATCCTCATCTTGCAGCAACTACGGCACAGAGAGAAAATTACTTACTGTACGGCCCACAGGGAGGGGTGAACTAAGCACTGCTGCGGATGCGCACTGCAGTGCAAACAGATAGCGGGGTTGCTTTCAGCACTTGTGCTTCTGTGTTGGATGCAAATGTATGTAAGTACTTCTGTTTCAACATTCTATTAGTATTCAAACAGTTTGCCAAGAAATGTTTACAATATGTGGTAGGTCACAAATATCTAGGGAGTAACTCAAAGGAGAATTTCAGCGTCCCTCCTCCTGGGAATGTTTTCAATGGACATAGGTCCCTGTACATGGCCCAAGGGACAATGAGAAAGTGACAGAAATACTACTCCCCGCACTTCCTAGGATACACGAAGTTCCTGCTCCTCGCTGAACTCTGTGTAAGGGCTGCTGGAGAACTGCAAGGGAGATTAAAAAGCATAGTTTTTACAATTGTTTGTTTTGTTTACTCCATGGGTGCCTATCTAATCCAATTCTCAAAACGATTAGTCGTAGCTGCCTGTGACAAAAAAATGAAGTGACACCTTCTTGCCCCATGTTCTACCCTTCAGTCATTGCCTGCTCATCTAGTAAGTTTATAAAACGTGGACATGTTTGTCAGGGACATGTCTTAATTTAGCAGTCACTGATACACAACGATGGCCACTCAGACCAGAACACCGCTCACTGTGGCAGTGGGTGCTGGCCTAGGCACCACTGTGGCTTAGTGCTCAGCAATGTGACACCTATAGAAACTCAAAAATTATTCGAGAAGCTGACAATTTAGGGTTGAATATAATTCTGGAGTCACACAGGGAAGGCTCACTACACTGGAGTCCATCAGACTAGAGCACAGACAAGAATCTCAGAGGACTAGAAAGAGAACAAAAACTAAGAGGCAATGACGATTTCATGACCTTGAGGTTAAACCAGGTTAGCTGTGCTAAACTAGATGAGCACAGCTGGATTTCAAATCTGTAGGCGCCAACGCAATCCACGTTTCACAGTTCATTTTGACACAGATCACGGGCTGATGCTAAGGATGAAAATGCCACGTGAAGGCTCTCTATTAGGTGTCTCATCACTGAGACACAATATCCAGCTCTCACAACGTAAAGGAGGAGAGGCTTAACTCACTCAGGGTTTTAGTCCATGATCAGCTGGCTCTGAGGCACAGAAATCATGGCGAAAGGGATGGCACAACTGCTTAGCCACGGCAGCCAGGAAGCAGAGCAGGGGAAGAATGCCCAGGAAGAAGGGAAAAGGGAGGGACACAGGCTCTGCAGACATGCCTGCAGGACCCACCCAGACACAACTCACAATGAGCTCCACCAGTCCCCTGGGGGTTCCCGAGGCCAATAATCAAGTTAAAGCTCCACACAACCACCACAGGCCCTCTGAAGAGAATCTCTTTGGCTTCCGGCAGTGGAATGAGCTCTGGCTGGGTCTGCATCCTTCCTGGGGTTGCAGGTTTCCAGGCACCTGAGAGCTCAGCCCATATAGAAATGCAGAGCACCCCTTCCTCAAAGCAGCAGCCCCTGTGCACCGGAGAGTCCTCAGAGATGTTCCTTTCCTCACCTTCTTCTCCAGGGTGGTTGGTTGGCCACGATGCTTTTGATTTTCAACAACATCCATGACGATAACCCCGGCTACCATGAACTTCAAGTTCAAAGTTTTCGGACAACATGTTTGTATTTGGGACAGATTAGCTTCCTGCCTGAGATTCATCTGAGCACAGAAGATCCCTCTGCTTCTGGAAATACAGAGACACCTACTGAAGTAGCAACCCTGTCACTCTTATCGATTTGGCTGTTGCAGCATTTCTTCCAGGAAGGGAGGTGGACAGAGCCTTGGCCACCAGCAAAAACTGGTGAGAAAACAGAGGGTCATGACATGACTATGGGGGCAAAACTTTGTTCTTCTCAGAAACAGGATAAAGAGCAAAGGTCTCTTTCTGTCTAGGAAGTACTAGCATGTTTCCTGCTGTGCAGGCTTCACTGGAGAAAGAAACTTCTTGGTATTTTGAAGGGTTATTTGCCTTTGAGGTTTCCAAATGGGCTCACATAGAAATTTTTGCTGTTCCCAGTATAAAGTCCACACTATTTAGGATATATCAGAAGCAGTGCCGTGTAGCTGATGTCAGGTTTGTTTTTTTTTTTTTTTTTCCCTTTTCTCCGTCCTGGGGATAGAATACAGGCCTTCATACTGAGCTCTTACTTTCTTTTTGTTTTGAGGCAGGACATCACTAAGCCACTCAGTTGTCCAGGCTGGGCTTGAATTTGTGATCTTGCCTCAGCCTCCCAGACTGTTGGGATTCCAGGCATGTGACAGCACACCCAGCTTATCAGATCTTTTATAGCTGCCTCAAGTCAACAGAAGCGCAGGACACAGGACTGTCCTGGATAGGGTCATGTCATGGGGTGTTCTATTCTCTTTCTCTTTAGGCCACCAAAAATTTCAAGCTTGCGAATGCCACTGAATCTCCTTGGCAATGGGTTGGGTTTTTGGACCAGGGCTCTGAGTTGAAAGAAGCCCAAACTTTAGTAAAATCTAGTTCTTTCTGAAACGTGAAATAGATGCACATAGGTGCACAGACAGAACTCTGTCCAGCCTCCGTCTTGCAGGCGTCAAATGCATCCATGGCAAAATTTCAGGGCACGGAAACTTCCTGGGTCCGTCCCAATCTCTTCTCCCACAGGACCTTGCAGCTTACAGTCGATCCAAGAAAATGAGGACAGGCCTTCATAACCATCACACCAGGGAACCTGCTCCCTACGTAGCTCATCTCAAACTGGCATACCAATATATGGCTGATAAGCTTTTACCTGGCCCAAGCCATACGGGTTTGGTGCGAAACATGACTTTAATAACACTATAACCCTCAACAAATATTTCTCCTAAAGATGATTCTCTACTTCTAGAAAGAAAAAAACAAGACAAAAAGTGGTATCTATTTCTAATATCAGCTAACAGAGACAAAGAAATGAAACAGTCTTAAAGGGTAAAGAGTTTTTTTTTTTTTAAATAGTGAAACTGAGTGTTGACAGGACTGAAAAAATATTTATGGATATTGTGGCTTGAGTAATATATTTTCAGCTAATAAATTTGCATATACATCATCACAGAAAGAAAAAAATTGTAATGGAGACAGAAGTTATGTTGGGATAGTAGCTAATTAAAAGATCTTTTGAGGTGGACCTGGTGGGGTAAGCCTGTAACCGCAGGACTCTGGGAGGCTGAAGCAGAAGGATCACAAGTTCAAGCTTACCATGGGGAATTCTGCAACTTAATGAGACCCCAACCTGGGCAACTTAGCAACTGTCTCAAAAAATTAAAATAAAAAGTGGGCTAGGGATCTAGGTAACGACAACTATGCCCTCCAGTGTTTTGGCGAAGGTATGTGCACTGCTCAGTTCAGGTGTGCTCAATCCTTCAATCCTCCCATAAGCACTAGAGGTATTTCCACTTTACAAAAATCAAAGCTCCATGATCATAAAGAGGCTTTCACATTAACTTTTTAAAAATTCCTTAATATATAAGAATATCACCCTGGAGTTTTGAGTAGGCGCAGATACTTTACTCAATTAACTTCTGGGTATGATAACTATTGTTAACTGCACTATAAATGAGAACATATACCTTATGACCATAAATTCTCATGCCTTGTCCTTTCCCTAATTACTTTTTAATGTTATGCTAATGATGATGTGTGGGTATTGTCAGATGCTCAACTATTTGAAATCAAATGACAAGGGCTCAATTATCACAGATCTTAGTGAGGGCCGCACTTACTAGTTTCTAATTTATTTAGTATGATCCATCCATGTGTGTTACACTGGATACTATTTGATTCACTTGTCTGCTCATTTGAAAATGCAAATTGAGACGGCCTATATCATGAGCACTCTTACAGGGGTCCCAAGGCCATGTCACGTGCTTTGTATACCTGTGACTGGGTGGAGTAACAGAATGTGTATCTCTAGATGAAACCCCATTCTTTGGAAACACGCCTCACCTGTGACCAGCTCGCGGATCTCTAGGTCGGCGGTCTTGCGGAGCAGCCTCACCAGCGCCGGGATGCCACCACAGTTCTTCAGGGCGATCTTGTTGTCATCGTTTGCCTTCCCGTACACCAAGTTCCTCAGAGCCCCACAGGCACTACGGTGGACCTCCGTCATCCGGTGATCCAGCAGGTCCACCAGGAGCTGAATGCCTCCCTGTCTCCTTATCTGAAAGAGCAAAGGACACCACGGTGGCCTTAGCTAGGGAGTTTTCACTATCTAAACCAAAACATGCTTCCCAGGAGGGGAATTAATTAATTGCATGGGAATGAACTGAGGCATAAAATGGGAAAGAGAGCAGTCAGTGTTTTCCTTGGGTTTTATTGCCTGTACTTGCTTTCATAATGTACCAATAAAAATTTAAATGTATTTCTTTCAAGCTACAGAATTTTGAAAAACTGATTTTAACTTCATAATGAGGGTCTCAGGCATGTCTTTGTTTAACAATATGCCACATACTCGTGGCATGAGGCAGGTGAGCTTGCTCATTCCTTAGAATTAATAAACATACCCTGTCTTAAAGGTATGAAATGGTAAAATTACACCAGTTAATAGGGAAAATCCAAACATTTCAAAGGAACCAGGAGCTAAATGAGCAACTAGGAGAACCGACAGGAGAAGTTTTGTCTCAGGAGACCTAAATGTATAGGAACGTCACTCACAAGGAGACAGAACACACCTGACCGTGGAATGTCATGCTTAGTGTGGGCATCTTATTGAGAGCAGCAACAACAGTAACCACATTAAATGTCAGTATACTTTTTGTCCAAACTCTAACCCTAACCCTAATTTTAGTCTCTTATAAGCCAATGCAGAGCGATTATTATAAGGTTTTCCAAAACTCATGTTCTATTTGCTGCCCTTCGATGTTGGGACCAATTTGGAAACCGAAACGAAAAGTAAAATGCAATGGCAAGTTAACACACCGACTACATCGCAGATGGTCTCTCCAAAGCTGCAACTGGGTACTTGTGCAGTGCGTGAAGGAATAACATGATTGCTTCAGGAAGGCACTTAGCCTTTCCTTCCTTTGAACACGAGTGTTCTCCAGGGACTGAAGAACTGGCCCCCTCTCTCCACTTCAATTTCCTTTTTATTACTGAAAGGGCATTCATTGCGGGCTTTTCCCAGGACACAAGGCTAAATCCTCTGACTCTCTCAACAGTGCTCAGGTGCCACCTTCTCTGTGAAGTGATGCTAACCACTACGATCCAAACCACACCTCCTCCCCAGCCCACATCTCTGTTTTACCCGCATCTGTTACAGAACTCATCAGAGTCTTTAGCGTGCTCTGAATTATTTCCTAAGCTTACTGTTACTGTCTGCCTTCTCCTATCCAAAGGCATTCTCTGTGATGGCCAGTCCCTTGGGCTTGCTGATCCAGTCCTAGCCTAACTCCAAGTGTCTAGAACATAGCAGATGCCAACTCAGTATTTGTGGAATGAATGAGGAAGGTTAATTAAAACATTACTTTGCCACAGTAGTATTTCTCAGATTTGCTAAACCGTGCTTTTCACGACTGAGTAATAACCCTTGTGAAAGGAGAAAAGGAAACTCTTGTGTAAAGAGACAGGAATGTATTTGGGGGCTCTAAGGCAGACTAGAAACAAAATGAGGGTATGCCCCCCCACTTCCCCCCCCCTCCCCCCACACAAGGGAGCCAGTGAAGATAAGACTGTTGTAGCCATTACAGTGTGGGACTGAAAAGTGCAGTACATATTTACATTTAAAAAGTATTACATTAAAAATACATTTTTATTAATCGCCCTCAAAATATTCCTCCCCTATTTGAACATACTTATCCCATCATTCTCGCCACTTTCTGAAGCTGTCCTGGGAGCCCGCTCACATAAGAGTCCTTCATTGCACTGTTGTGTTTGTTCTGATATTCAGAATCAACTCGAAACATTGACCTGGTACAGTCATTCTGATTTTCAGGACAAACCAGAAGTCCACCCAGGGCCAAGCTGGTGACAAAGATGGATCAGGACATGGCATTATGTTCCTATGAGCATGGCACTCGGCAGGGCAGCAGAGCTCATGTTTTTGGTCACACCTCATCAAGTCCTCTGCACTGTCCCTCTTCCTTGCACAAGTTTTAAAATCTAAACACTCACAGTTTGCATGGATTTTCCCTCTTATTTTTACTCATCAACAAAATGAAAGAGGAAAAGAGGAAAGCCTCACAGAACTCGAGGACCTTAACGTCTTCCTTTCAAAACCGAGAGGATGATGTTTTATGCCTTGACATCCCAGGGGAAAATGCAAGGGAAGACACGGGGTGGGCTCAGAGCTCAGCAGGGCAGAGGGGATGATGTCTGCTTCCCTGTGCAGCCTGCAGGTCCTGCAGGAGATAAGGGCACCCGGAAGGAGCTCCGTGGTTAGTGGGCCAAAACACAAAAGACAGAAAGGCCCCAGAAACCACCATGTCCAAATTACAGTTGTATTCAGGGTTTTAAGATACACACTAGATGTGTGTCCTAGATTACAGCACGTCCCCTTATTATTATAACACCTCCAAGGGGAGAGAGAGTCTGTTAGTATGGAAAGGATAAACCCCAAATGTCATGTTTTCTACATGTGTGTTTTAAAGTTTCACTGAGCTTAAGTTCTGAATGATGATGAAGATACTTAAAAAGGTTAACAATCTATTCCTACAGCGAACCAGTCGGTTAAATACTAAAAGCAGATGTCCCAGTAAATCCATAAATCAAACTATGTACCCATCTCTCTATATGTTAGCCACATTTGAGGTTATACTTACTTGATGTTATTCCTGATTTATGATAACACATTTCCCATTTATATGACTGAATAAATTAAGATACTAAAATATTATTCCCATTCATTAAAAGGGAAAACAAGTTCAGAATGAATGCAATACAAATTCTTAATAATGCAATGAGAACACACTGTTTTCATTATGACCCTAATTAATGCCAAATAACTAAATTTATAATGAGACCGCAAGTCCTATTTTAGTCTATTTAGAAAAGCACAAATAGAACAACAGCCTTCTTTTCTCTTGATCTTATTGGAGTCACCATATCATCTATATGAAAAAACTGTCAGCAAATGAGAGGACCCATCTGTTTCCAATTTTCTATAGGCATCCTTAGTCAGAGTTGGTGGATAAACAGTCAAAAATATGACACAGGAAAGGTGAGGCCACTGGTCTTTCCTCTTTCTGCTTCTGCTTCCCTCTTCCAGTAGGAGCAGAGGGACAACCTGACCAGGAAGTTCTTGCCCCTTCCTTCCGGTGGCTCTGAGGTACCCAGTGTTGTCCTCTGCTCTGGACCTCTGCTTTGCTTGTTTCTTGGCTGTTGCTTCTTCTTGCTTCTTCCATCAGCCATTTTATTAGTGGCTCCATCTGTTAGCTGATCTGAAACTCTTTTAAGCCCCTAATTATGCCTACTCTAATAAAGTACAACTGAAAAATAGATCTTCACAATCTTTTCAGGGTGCTTCTGGGTTTATCCTGACTCCTCCCCTTAAACTTATTTTTCCTACAGCAAGTTACTTAATGCCTTTCCCACCTGAGTAAAATGTGAACCTACCTCGTATGATCATTTTCGGCATTAAATGAGATTTCTAGTGGGAATTGTTTAACAAAGAGCTCAATAAGTATCATCTGTCAAGGAACTACTCACAGTATCAACTTGTTAAAGGACATTCTTAATTGATTTATCTGGTCAATACATAAATTAATGCAGTAATATGCTAATATAGTATATGACAGTCAGTGAATGGAATAAAATTCAGAGTTATAACTTCATAAATTGGTTTTAGAGTACAAATTACACATTGTCTAATAAATCCTGTATCCCATCTGGTATATGATTAAGGAGATTAAATGAGGGTATATTTATTACAGAATCAATGATAAGAGGATTGTATTGTTATTTAAGGAATAATTTCAAGGTGTAGTGAATCAATATTGGACCAATGAAATATTTTGCTAAATATATTTCTAAGGCAAGTACAAAGAATTAATTTATATTTTAAAAAGGAATGCAATTTGGCAGTTTTTTCTTGTTATGATGATTTAATTGAAAAAAGACATTTCAAAACATAATTTTGAGAAAATATTAGTTCTTAGAAAAAGAGAAAATGCTTTCTTTTGAAATTGCATATAGTATTATTAGGCAAAAAGAGGAATTTTTCATTTCATTAACAAAGTAGCTTCTCATACACAGATGAAAAGTGAATCTAGCAGGAACTGATGGACTGGAAACTTCTACTCTTGCTTGGGTTTTCCCAGATGCTGTCTGTGTGTGCTGGTGTGGGATGTGTAGGAGTTGGGATTTTATCTCTATGTCTAGTAGAAAGCTATTGCTTTTGAAGTTCTAGGCCAGCCTGTGCTACACAGTGAAACAGTGATTTCAGAGGGAGACCCTGTCTCAAAAATGTGTGTGTGTGTGTGTGTGTGTGTGTGTGTGTGTGTGTGATGTTTTCCACTAAGTTACAAAGTGTTGGTTGAATCAGTCATACATGGGCCTTGAACAGCTGCTCCCCTGGATAAGCATGCAGCATGATCACTGAGAGGTGACCACTGCATGAATATCTCCTTTACAGGCCATGATCTCAGGTTCAAGGACTGCCCTTAACTTCTCTCTCTTTTCAACTATTATTCTGTCTTTGCAAATCTGCCCTCACAGTCTACTCAACAGATATATACTATTTCTCAGTAGGAGATTACATCCTTTAGACCTTTCATAACAATACATGTAAGGCCTGTTATCTGAGCGATTTGTGTAGATGAAATATAGGAAATATTATAGCCCAAAACAAATGCTACCTAAAAGATGGACATCATTTAAGATATTTAGGAGACGTCTCTGGACAGCAAGAGCCAACACAGTCTGCCTCTCTCACTTTCTTGAACTCTGATCCTTATGGCCTCTTTGGAATGTTGCTGGATAGCTCAAGTTCTACCCAATCAATCAAGCAATGGTCTCTCCCCGGAGTTCTGATTAGATTCCTTGTCTGAACTGCAAGTCAAGTCTATCAGCAGTTCCAATTCTGGCTCTCATTAGCCTTTGAGAATACTTTCTTTACAGTTAGCTGAGCAGACTTTTTGAACCTGAACTTGACTCAGAGAAAACCTGAGACTACTGCGGCACTTGAGTAACTTAACACATGAATGGTCCTTACTGTAAACCCAGGATAAAAATGAGGACACAGCTACTGGCTTTATTTTTTAACTTGGTTGCAGATGTGATGATCAGTAGGATAAGACTGAAAAACAGAAATACGGAGGTAATTCTACTAGAGAAATGATTCATAGTTATCAAAATCAACTGAAAAATTTGAAATTTATAAGAAAACCCAGGACAATATAACCTTAAAAATTTTCAAAACTAACAAAACTGTATACCTACCCATTTTAGTACAAAATTTCATAGTTTTGAAAATGCAATAATCATTCAGAACTGTTCATTTGTTTGTTTGGGGCATGGTTGGAGACTAAATTCAGGGTACTGCCCAGCCTAGGCAAGTACTCTACCCCTGGGCTAACCCACCAGCTCACTATCAAAATTTACCAAAAATTAAGCTATTTAAAAAAAATACATGTAAAATACTTAGAAAATAAATACCATAAGAATTGGGGACTTAAAGACAGTTGTGAATATTTACTAAAGTCAAAGAGCAGGTGCAAAAAAAAAGACACCCCCCACCCCCAGGCAGATACAAATGGATGAGGATGGAGTACCACATTTCTGAACTCCTTCAATACTGAAAAGATCTCTCTTGGGCACCAAATTAAATTAATAAGAAATCTTTCTAATTCAAAACACATCATATTTTAAAGTTGCTCTGCACATAGTGACACTAAGGATTATCTGGAAGAATGAGCATAGAGAAAGAATCACAGGAGAAACAAAGAATTAGAAAAAGATAAATACACTCTAAGGTACCAATACATAGAACAGGATGACAATGGCCCAAGAATCAATGACAGAGAAAACATGAACAAGTAAATCATCAAATCACAAGCAAAACTGGCGAAGATCCACAGGCTGACGAGATGTGAGATTTCAGACATCGCGCAGCACTGGTGAAAACAGACTCACCGTGTGAGGCTACTCTCATCCTGTGTCTTCACACTTACTCAAAGGGGGTTAGAAACCTAAACATGAAACCAAAACCAGAAAAGTGGGAGGAAGCCAGGCCTGGCGGTGTGGACCTGTAACCCCGGCTCTCTGGGAGCTGAGATAAGAGGACTGCAAATTTGAGGCCAGCCTGAGCAACTTAGTGACTCAGTGAGACCCTGTTTCAAAATCAAAATAAAAAATGAGTCCAGACTGCAGCTCATAGTGAAAGTCCTGGGTTTTATCTCTAGTGAGAGACAGAGAGAGGAAGTGGGGCAGGGAAGTACTAAAAGAATGTATAAATAGATAATTACTTATTACTAGGAGGATCTGATATTGATATAAAAGCTAGAAGTCACAACAGAAAGACTGATACATACTCACAATATTAGCAAATTCAAGCAGCGAGGAACATGTTGAGAAAGTTATTGACTGTGAACATGGTATATGACACACACAAGGTTTATGTTCTTCAGAGATGAAGAAAGGCACAGAGATGGTACAACTGCCAATGTCACATGGTAACAGGTGGCAGAGCCAAGATTAAAATCCAGTCTGTGCTCCCAACCCTCACTCTGCAGAGCCTTACTCTGGGGCTCCACCTGAAGAGAGTGCTGTATGGGTGAATTTTCCGGGACCATATCCTTGACATTCACAAGTTCAAGAAGAAAATGGTTTATTTGGCTCATGGTTTCAGAAGATTTGGTCCATGACAATCTGGTTCCAGTGCAGAAACCTCATGAAAGAAGCTACTGACTTGACGGTGACCAGGAAGCAGTGCACAGGGCAAGAGCACCAGCAGGAGACACACCCCCATCCAAAGGCATGGCCCTAGTGGCCCTCCTCCTACTGGCCCACCTCATACCACACATTCATCTACGAGCATCAGTGGATTCATCCAATAAGGCCTACAGCACCCAATCATCTTTGAGGAGTGTCTTCATCCAGTCAGGCTGTTAAGTAAGTATCCAGCCATCTCAGCTCCATAGAAGGTTTCCACAGCTTTACACAACCACATAAATGGTACCATACTGCACGTGTCACTTCACACAATGGTATACCGGTGATGCTTATCCAAGCCAATAAATTAGTGGTATTTATCCAAACATCAAGTAAACACGTGTTCACTCATATTTACTATCATGCTTTTTTAACCTTTTTTTTTTTTTTTTTGGTTCTAAAGATGTAATCCTTGGCCTTCACTCTAAGCTATATTTTATAGCCCATTTTTAATTTAATTTTTTGATTCTGAGATAAAGTCTTGCTTTATTTGCTAGGTTTCCCAGTCTGGTCTCGAATTCATATAATCCTAGAACTAAGCCTGCACCACTGGAATTGGCTCCTTTTTTTCCTAGACTTATGTTGGTAAAAATTTGTTTGTTTCCAATGTTTTGCTGATATCAGCAATTAATTTGTTTGCATTATGCATACAGCCCAAAAAAGCCTTCTTTAGTATTAACACTTTGGGTTAGGGGGTTACAGATTTTGTGAGCTCTACTACGTGATGTAGCCAAAACGATTGCACTAATTTATATTGTAAAAACTACCCCAAAGATACTGTGCATTGCTGGATTATTCTTTTGGTTTACCAGACTACTGGAGTAAAATGATATCTCTTTTCAGTTTTAATTTATATTTTCCTGATCATTGGTGAGGTTGAGTTTTTGAGTAAACTCTTCATCGAAGAAATAGAGAATCTATACAGATAAAACTGAAATTACTGCTGAACGCTGCAAAGCCAAATGTCAGTGTGAAATGCCTTGTTCATCGACTGAAAAGAGTGAACACTGAAAATGCAGTGCATTGTCCAAAATTTATTTACAGTTTGAACACAATTTAAATCAAAATTCAAATGGGATTTTTCAGAACAATATATAACAAAATGATTCTAACTCTTGCCTCATTGCTTTGGCAAGGGTTTCAAGGACTAAGGTCAGTGAACAGCCTTGTTGTGCTCCTGATTTAGGGGGAAAAGACTTCAATTTCTCCCCTTTACTATGATATTTGCTATAGGCTTGGCATTTATTGCTTCTATCAGTTTGAGGTAAGGATCTTCTATACATATTTTCCCCAGAGTTTTGGAATATGTACCAGAAAGGAGGAAGTCAAACTATCCTTATTTGCAGATGACATGATTATCTACATAGAAGACCCCAAAAACTCCACTACAAAACTCTTAGAAATAATGAACAAATTCTGCTAAATTGCAGGCTACAAAATCAATACTAGAAAACTAGTAGCATTCCTCTATACTAACAATGAACTTCCCAAGAAGAAGCTCAGAAAAATAGTTCTGTTCTCAATAGCCCAGCAAAAAATTTAATACCTAAGGGTAAGCCTAACTAAGGAAGTGAAGGACCTATACAAAGAAAACTAGGTTAACCTGAAAAAAGAAATTGTCTAGACATCAGAAAATGGGAAGAGATCAACTGTTCTTGGATAGGCAGAATTAATACAGTCAAAATGACTATACTACCCTAACTGATATAGAGATTTAATGTAGTTCCTATTAAAATGTCAATAACTTTTTTTTTTTACAGAATTTGAAACAATCCTTCAATTTATATGGAACCAAGGGAGACCTACAATAGTCAAAGCCATCCTGAGTAACAAGAGAAAGGTAGAAGCATTTCTACTACAGGCATCAAGTTATACTAAAAAGCAACAGTTATATAAAAACAATGCAGACAGGTTGACCCGTACAAGAGAACTGAGGTTGCAGAGTCAAACTCAAATACCCTCAGCTACCTGACCCTTGGTAAAGAAGCCAAAAGCATACACTGGGAAAAGAACAGCCTGTTCAGCAAATGGTGCCAGGCAAAATGGACATCCACATACAGAAGAATGAACGTAGAAACACATCTGTCACCGTGCACCAAAAATAAAACCAAAGTGGATTGAGGATCTAGATATTAAAACTGAAACACTGAACCTTCTGGAAGAAAAATTAGGCAAAAATCTAAAAGATATAGGTTTAGGGAAAGACTTTCTTAATACGACACCCATAGCAAAAGAAATAGCCCCCAGAATTAACAAATGAAATTATTTCAAATTAAAAAGTTTCTGCTAGGCAAATGAAATTATCAACAGGGTAAAGAGAGAACTGACAGAATGGGAAAAATATTCACCAACGATACCTCAGATAGAAGGCTCATAACTAGAATATACAAGGAACTGAAGAAAAACCCTTGAAAATCAAAGACTCGACTGAAAAATGAGCAAGAGAAATGAATAGGTAGTTCTCAGATGAAGAAGTTCAAATGGTCAACAAATACATGAAAATACATGTTCAACATCCTTAGTCATTAGAGAAATTGAAATCAAAATATCATTAAGATGCTCTCTAATCCAGGAGAGATTGGCGTATATCAAGAACTCAAACAGCAATCAGTGCTGGCGAGGCTTGGGGGGAAAAGAACCCTCCTGCACTGCTTGTGGGAATTTAAACTGGTACAATCACTGTGGAAAGTAATATAGAAGTCTCTCAAAAGACTGGAAATAAATATCCCCTTGGATCCAGCGATACCTTGTCTGGGTATTTTTCCAGAAGAGTGGAGAGCATCATACAACAGAGATACACGTGTACCGCTGCCTACAGCAGCACAAGTGACAACAGCTAAAATGTGGAAAATACAGAAATACTCATCAACAGACCAATGGTTACATAAACTGTGGTATCTGTACTCAATGGAATACTACTCATCTATAAAAACAGAAAGGTTTGAGGCCTTTGTAGGTAAATGGATGCAACTTGAGACCATCATGCTCAGAGAAGTGAGTCAGAACAGTTTCTCTAGTATGAGAAACTCAGGTAACAGTCAATGCATGGAACTAAACGGGGGGAACAATGGAAACTAGTGGGAAGGGGGTAGGTGTTGGAAGGTCGGAAAGGGAGAGGTGAAGGATCTGTAATTTTGCTCGGACATTTATATGCAAAAAATAATCACATTCAATGTAAACATGATGAATCACATATGTACATATCAATAAAACGGGGAACAAAACAAAACAAACAAAAAACCTGCAAAATGATTCTAATTGTTGTTTATAACCTTAAGCACACACTAAAATGAAGAATAAGTGGGACATGAGTGCGTATGTCTGTAATCTCAGAACTCTGGCAGGCGGAGACAGGGAGGTTGCAAGTTAAGACCAAATATGAGCAACTGAGTGAAAACTTGTTGTAAGATGAAAAAGTAACAATAGGTCTGAGGATGCTGCTCATGTATCCTGATGTATGCACCCCAGGGCCAAGAACCAGAAACAAAACAGAGCCAGAAAAGAGGACGGGAGAGTGCAGGATGGTGTCACAGAAGGCTGGCTCACTGGAATAGAGATTCAGAGACATGGGAGAGTGGTGAGGGGTCCCAGAGACAGAAGGTCACTGTGAGGAGCCAGAAGAACAAGGTTCTGAAGCAAAAGGAAGGAGAGGCAGGAGAAGGGGCATCAAGATGGTCAGTGGGGCAGAGCTGCAGGCTCGGATCTGGCCAGGCATCATCAGGGCACTGGGTTCACCTGGAGAGCACAGGCATCTGAGTTGTCCCAGCTCACCAGTTTAGACTGCTGCACATGCAATCCTCTTGTCTTGGCCTCCCAGAGAGTTGGGATTATGGGTCTGCTGCGAAGTCCCTTTCCCCTGCCAGAGACTGTTGAAGACGCCTTATGGAAGACAGATGGGGCCCGAGGTAGGGCCACTGAGACTGTGTTGGTAAGAGTGCCACAGCAGCTTTCCATCTCATTGGTGGGAAGACAAGCACTACGCTCTGGTCAAATTCCAGATCTGCTTGGCAAGTAGGGTTGTAAATTGGGTCTAACCCAGAGAATAAATTATGAATGACTATGATTTCTGGCCTTTCATTTTTAACAAACACGTGCATTGGTAATCATCGCAATAGTCATTTTCGGCTGACGGACAGATGGCAAAGCATTTATGAAACACACAGTGTCTTACTGAAATTTCACTTGTATTGGCATTATGGAAGCACATATTTAAAAATTACTGTTCTTTTGTTCATGCAAAATGGAAAAATAACATCTTTCAAAAATACAAAATTATGCTAAGTATAAACATAGAAATAATAGAGAAGTTGGTTGTGTTTGAACCCATAGTTGGTACTAATGTGAAAATCACATAGTCCACCAAAAGGCATTATAATAAAGGAGTAGAGAAAACTTTCCTATGTACTTACGTTATTTTCTAAATAACATATTTTTAAAAAATTAAGGTGCACTTCCATTAGACCTGCAAAGGTTGAGCAGAATCTAAAATTTGCTTTATCACGAATGACATGACTGAAAGTGTCTGTTTATTATGTGCATGTCTCTGCCTTTCTATTTCAGGTTATGAAGCATCCTACATATTTGGAAGGTGTATTTCCTTTCATTGTAACAAAAGCCAACACTTAAAAGTCTAAACTCTGGTAGACAAAAGAATTCTAATTTTGTTCAATTTAAATGCTATTTACTAAGCACTGATCTACATTTTTGAGGGTTCCATGGTTTAGTGAAGAAAGAAATAAAGCGCTATGATGTCCCCAGGAAAGTAGCCAATTTGGTATCTGGAGGAAACAGATGACAGAGGGCCAAAAGGTCTAGAAGGAACAGCAGCACAATTAATTACTCAGAGGTTTAAAACAAGGTCACTGTTCTTATATCTCACCAATGAACTCTATGGTGCTTGGGGTGCAGTAGGTCAACTCTCTCTGAGTGGAGGACATGTAGGAGAGGGTTGGAGGGAAGGGCTGACATCCCTGTGTCAGGTGGTGGTGTATCTTCTTGGCCCTTTAAATTTACCCAAAAATCAGAGTTATCATCTTTAATAACGATCAGATGAAGACACTATTGAGTGGAACACAAGGTTTGTGAGGAATATAAAGAAAAGGCACAGAACTTAAGGGAAGGGCAAGTTTCTAGAGAGCTTCTCTGGCCAGCAGTCACCCAGTTTCTGCAGCCCAAACCTATGAGGGTGGTTTATAGGTCAGAGGAACGGTAGAAGGGAAAAGGATGGAGGGAGGCAGGTGGAGGAGTCACTACCTGCATGGAGCACTCCCCAATGCAGGCCCAGGAAATGACAGCGAAGCTAGAAACTCCACGGACTGGAGACGCTGCTGAAAACCACACACACATGGAGACATTGCACGTGGCTGGGGATAGGAGCCACGCATGGCTTCTGAGCAGCGGAATGGCATGGGAAGTTCCGGCCTCAGAAAAGGGAGAACGAAGTTCAGAGAGCACTCAAAAGAAGGCCTTGTGGATGGTCTAAAAGCATAAATGAGAAGCTGGAGGCTTTGCTCGGCGATTAGAGCTCTTGCCTAGCAAGCACAAGTTCCTGAGTTCAATTCCCCAGTATCACACAAGTCGGATGTGGTGGGGCTGGCCTGCAATCCCAGCACTTGAGTGGCTGAGGCAAGAGGATTGCTGTGAGTTCAGGACCAGCCTGGATTGTAGAGTGAGGCCCTGTCTTAAAAATAAAGTAAAATAGAGTGAAATAAAGATAAAAGTGTGTCCTAGATGCTAAGCATTGTAGATACTTAAATATTTTTGTGCTAAGGGGATGCAATCCAAAGCCGTCCCGCTGAGCTTTAGGTCCAGCTCGTTGTTTAGTTTTATTTTGAGACAGGTTCTTGCTAACTTGCTAAACTGTCCAGCTGGGCTTGAACTTGTGTTCCTCCTGCTTCAGCCTCCCACAGTGCTGGAATTAGAGCTCTGCAAGTCTGGGCCTGGCTTCCACTAACTCTGACTTTGTTCTTGTTTTGTTAGCAGTGTGCTCTGAGCTCAGCACAGCATGGCAGCTGTGGAGCCTAGATGGGATTCTGCAGTGAGCTCTGAGCCCAGGCTCAGAAAGTGGAGACTGCAGGGAACTCCAGAGGCCAAGCAAGAGTGAAAACCCACCCACCACTCCACCACCCATCGCTCCCTGGGGGCAACCCCGGAAGCCAAACCCTGCCAAGGGGAGCAGCTGTCCTGAGCATGCACAACTTGGAACGTGGCACCCTTACTCCTCCTGCGCCCTTCCCCCCGCCACTGTTTCTTCTGAGCACAAAGCAAGCTGTTACCAGGGAAATTCATCCTTCCACAGCACAGGACCTTGAAATAGGAGCTTTTCGATGATATTGCTGAGCTGACTAAATAATACTCAGTCTTCATTTTGCCCAGGCGGAACATTTTTACAACACGTGGTTGTTGGTGTCAGGAGAAAACACATTTGTTTACTGCACAGGTGACCTTCGACAGGTTAAACATTATGTACTAAGAAACCCTACCAGGTGCACTGCAGTGCCCCCCACCCTCCATGTCACTCCACAATGACGGAGGAACTTCTATTCCAGGCATCGCTTGGAAGGCCACGGAAAGGATCTTGGTGGCATAAGAATTCTTCTGTGCGTTTTAAAGCTAGTAGTGCCAAATGCACACATCTCAGTAATTCAGTGTCCAGGTGTAGTAGCATGATCCGGTATCCCCAGCACTCTGGGAGGGTGAGGCAGGAGGTCTTCAACTTCCAGCCCAGCTTAGGCAAATTACTGTGACTTTGCCTCAAAATAAAATTTAAAAATTTAATGTGGAGGCCCTGGGTCTATCCCTGGCACAAAATTAAAAAAAATTCATATACCCACATAAACATAGTATAATATTATACATACATAATATACAACATGTAATGTCTATAAACATATGTATTAAGTACGTAGTAAAGAGACAGAAAGAAAAGTCTCTGTCTCTTTCCCACCAAAATGAAATTCATTCAGTTATTTATTTTATTCCAGTGTAAGTTTGCTAATATTTTTCCCTTGTTATTGTAACTTGTCTCTTGTGGGGTCAAAGTCATGTAGGTGCAAGACTGTCCCATAAATTAAAAAATCACAGAGGCTTGGAAGACTGCAATTTCTTTCAATTGATAACCTCAGTTCAAAAACTTTCCATTCTAGATTACATATCACCAGAGTAAATGGCTGCAATTCAATTATAAAAATAAGATTTAAATTTCTCTCTATTTTTAGACTTTGGCTCTTGACACAGATTATCAATGTACTCTTTTTAAAGAATTCTTTAATGTACGAAATCCCAGATTTTAGAAACACCCTATTCTATTTTACTGATTTTTCTAATTATGCATTTAAAGGAATCGTGTCTCTATGAGAGCCTCATTTTGCATTTTTAATTCTCTAAGAGTTTTCAAGAAGGCTATGTGTGCTAGTGTGACCCCCTCTTAGCCTAGAACCAGGCAGTAGTGACGCTCTAGCTTGTCACCAGGATGGTAAACTCCAAAAATCCTTAATAAAGCTGAGTCATAACACAGAAGGATTTTTTTTGTTTTGATCTTAAATTCTCTATATATTATAGTCAGATTTGTTTATTTAAAAACACACATAGCCCATGCCGGCTCTGATGACCATCTCACGGTGACTTGATCACATCCAGAGGGTCATTAACCTCAGCCTTGTTCCCGAACGCCCCACCCCTGGCCTCTCGGTTGCATCTCTCATTTTTCTCTCTGCCCACTCGTGGTTCTCACTGCTCCGGGCACCTAGAAGTGGCCGAGAAGCCTGCAGTCCTCTCCTATGTCTGGAGAGTGGCTGTCTTCCATCATGCAAGATTCTTCTCCCACCTGCTGGGCCATCAGTAATAGTATGGCCTTCTCACATTCCTTCCCTCTCTCCTGCTCCTTCTCCCCTTCTCAAGAACCTGTGTAGCTCCCTTTCAGCATCTGATATATCCCATGAGGCTACTGATTGAGGGATGTTAGATACTGGGAGAGCAGAGATCTTACCTGATTTATTCAATATTGAATTCCTTAAAGCCGAGAAGAAGGCCTAGCACTCAGCAGGCATACTTTGCCACCTTTTATTTTTACGTGTGGTATTTGGTGTTGAACCCAGGACCTTTGAACTAAACTACCGTCCTGGCTTTTTAATTTTTAATTTTGAGGCAGTCTCCTTCAGCTGCTAGGCTGCCCTGCCGGGGCTGGAACTTGTAATCCTCTGCTTCCTAGAGATTACAGATGTGTGCCTCCACCACCTACATGCCAAATTTTTGAATGTACATGTGGCTGTAGACTTTGAATTTTACAATAAGGCCAATTTGCATAGTCTTCCGTTTAAGAGAAATGCCAGAGGCTGAACAAATACATAGTTGCTGACAAAGATTTCTGATGCCTCAGGAGATACCACAGAACCTTAGAATATTACAGAACCACAAATTTTATGACACTAGTTCAGACAAACATTATGCATATCTACAAAATGCTTTTCTTGGAACTATGTACTCATTTCACGAAGCAAAAGTAGGTTTTCTCACAAGATAAATTCAACACTATGAATAAAATGCTCCTTCACTATGTACACCTGCATCTTGTTTATAGACACTGATGTTGCATATATTAGCTAATCATAGATATGCAGATGCCTTGTTTTCCTTAATGCAAAAAATATATAAAGGCATGTGAAATAGTGCAGCACTTGGCCCTATGGCTTAATATCTACTTCTATTAGGTGTACTTGGGTTAAAAGATAAAGAAACAGATAAAAGTCAGAACAACGAGGGAGATTATTCATCATTCAAAATCTTCACTTTTTGCTGTCACTTTTCTGGATGGAAGACATTAAAACAGAAAAATTTGAATTGCAAAACAAATTATCATCTATTGATTCATTACTTGGTATGTTTATTGCAGAAAAATTAAATCTAAAGCCCAAAAGACTAAGGAGAAAGCAATAGTTTTCTTCTGAGAGATAATATGAAAAATTGTGAGGTCTTTATTAATATATATGCACTTACAGTAGTAGGAAAATGACAAATGTGAGTGAAAAAATTAAAGAAGTCATGACCTACACCGATATTTTTGAAAAGGGATTTTCATAATGAGAGTTGTGACTTGCTCATTGCATAGCCAAGACACTTACTGTGAAGAACATGTGGTCATCCAGATGCACAGATTGATTCAAGAAAGCTAACCACCCACTCGGAAATTAATGCTGCATTGGTGGTAAAGAATATGCACCCTTAATGCAGAAAGACAGCCCCGCAGAGAAGGGATAATGTGGCATCCTTCAGACACAGGTGTAGCTCCCCAGAGTTCCCCAAACTCACCCTTGTCTGTCACATGGCCATGAAGAATTAAGGCTGCGATAACGATCTTATCCTGGATTATGCTGATGAGTCCAATGGAGCCACCAAGTTTATTTAAACACACAAGAAGAAGACATCAGTATTAGAGCCAGAAAGATGACAACACGAGGAAGAGTCGATTAGCCTCAGCTGGCTAGGAAGATAGAAGGGGCTCTGAGTCAATGAGTGCCAGAAAATTTTAGAAGCTGGAAAAGGCAAATGTGAATATTCTGCTGTAGAACTAGAACTTTCACAAAGGAAAACGATCCTGTAATACTTGAATTTTAGCTCAGAAAAACCAGTCTTGAGTTTTTGACCTGCAAAGGTATAAGAAAGTAATAACAGTGGCTCTGGCCATCGGGTCCTATTTGGTTGCTTGGGGAGGTGTATCTACAAAGGCCAGAACCACATTTAAACCTGAAAGAGTCAGGGCAATCTCCAAATCCTCCATGTATGAACAGTGGAAGGTTAGGATACTCCTTGCTGTTTTTCCATTTTCTTGACTCAGTAGCTGAGTCAAAGCTAAAGGATTCTCTTTTCAGGTAATTTACATTTGAAATGACAGAAAAAGTCTTCCCCAGGTTGAAAGGTTACACAAAGTGATTGTTGAAATTATCGCAATGGACACTCCTTTTCCTTGGCCATATCTGGGCATCCTAAACAAGCTCTGGGGGTTAGATTCCAAAATCACGTTTATAGGAGAAATCAAGAATAGGAGGAGTCCGGTAGCGGAAACCATAACCCAAGCCCTAATGACAAGGAAGATGGGACAGTTTTGGATACATCACAGGTTTTAACGACTGGATGAGCTCCCCTTGAGCCTTGACCATACATGGATAAAATGTAGAAATTAAAAATAAAAATAGCATCTTGCAGGGTTTATTTACTTTGGCAAGTGGACTGCCTGAGAGAGGATGACATACAGTGATGGACAATCAGTGGAGGCCTGGGAATTTCCACAGGAGTGGCCCTAGCCACTGGCAGCTCACTGTGGGCACCGCTACTCCATTCCCTCCTACAGACATCAGGAACCCGATGCGAATCCAAAAACCCACATATGGAAAACCAGCACTCTGGGGCCAAAGAAGTGGTGCTTCCCATGGCAGAACTGCCAAACATGTATCTGAACAAAGTTACTATCTTTGTAACGAGTAGAAATAAGCATGTGTGCCTCTGTGTGCATATGTGTGTGCATATGTGTGTGCCTGCACGTGTGTGTGTGTGTATGTGGTGAAGTGAGGGGAGGGCTGGTTCTGAGTTTCTCTATTGGTAGAAAAGGCAGCAAAGTAGGTATTCATATTCATCTTTTACTAAAAGAACTTTGATGAAGTGTTTAGCTCTGGACTTGCAGGGACTCTGCTGACAGCGAGTTCCTTCTGTGATGTAACCTCAGTCACTAGTCCCCCATAACAAGAGCTTTTGCCCCATTGTTTTAGTTCCCTGTGGTTGACCAAGGTCCAAAGAAGAGTGAGTGCTACAAAATAAGATATTATGAAAGCGAGAGGCAGTACATTGAGATAAACTTCATTATCATGTATTATCAAAATGGTTATAGCTTACTAATGGTTGCTGTTGCTAATCTCTTACGAAGCCTAAATTATAAACTAAACTTTGTCATAGGTATACAAGTGTAGGAAAAACCTAATTCACCTATCAGCAGTTTCAGTCAGCCACTGGGGGTTTCGGAACACACCTCCCACGGAGAGAGGCTACGCAACCTGTGAACAGAAGGCTCGGTCCCACTCTGCCTCGCCAATTCCCCCTTCCTTCTCACCAATGGTCCGCAAATAGTTGGAAGACAGAGGAAAGGAAGCTGCGAGACAATCGAAAGGAAGCCTTCTGCCCAACTGTACCAACCCATATTTGATCTTCATCTGTGATATTATTTATCTTTATGATATAAAAGAAAAACAGAAAGGTGAAATTTGTGAAGAATAATTATTTTTTTTATTCCTGGTAGGCTTCTTTGTCTGCTTTGAAGTTGGCAAAGTTCTGTGTAAAACAGAAATTGAGAGTGTGCTTGTATTACAAATAAAAGAGCAGGGGATGAATGGTTGGAGACGGCTTCCTCCTTAGCAGACAGAGTGAGGACAACAGCCCGCACACCTTAGATGACGATAAGAAAGGGCCAGGAGCCAAAAGAAAGTGAAGGGGCCTCCAGGCAGTCCCTGAGGCGTGAGAAAGCCCCTCAAGTCCCCTCAGGATTTACAGCTGGCCTCACACCTCTCATTCTCCTGCATTCCGTTCATACTCGGTGTCTCACAGCTGCCCATGATGCCTCACAACCGCACTGCCATTTTAATCCCTGCCTGTCCCTGTATCTTCACTGTCCATGAGCCCCTGCCCCAGAGAAAAGACTGCATTGCCTGTGGCTGGTGCTGTGATGGTTCCCATTCCCACTCCAAAGCCCATAGAGGAAATTACGGGGTGGGGGGGGGCATGTCCTTTCAAGTGATAGAATTCTGGGCCCAAGTTCCCAGCAATCCTATTGGCACACTGACTATGCCTGTGAGTTCATAAATATTGAATATTACAATATTATTCACCCATTGCTACAGTTCAGGGACATTTTAACTTAACAAGGCTTTTGAGAGCTGTCCTGGGAAACTTGTCTTGTTTTTATCACTGTTAACAGGGGAAACACGTTTCAATAGTAAGGTTTTTTTCTTTCTAACAGGCTTAGAAATTGAACACTGCTTCCACTGATCCACAAAAAATACTGCAGCCACTCAGTACATATAACAAAATCCAAATAACAAAAGAGTTAATGCCTACTCAGTGTTTTACATGTCAGGCAAGAGGCAGATTAAGCAAGATTTAAGTACAGAAGAAGAATTTTAATTCTGAAGAGCTTCCAGCAAAATACATAGTTTTTCTCTTGTACCTACATTTGGGGTTTGGTACACAGTGGCTACCCAGTGAGAAGAGTCACCTTATCACAACTGACTATAGTTTTCCTGGAAAGATTTAAAAACATTTGTAATAATGAAGTGTACCTAATAGCAAAGATACACTATGAAACATCTTTGGGATAATTTGGGTTTGAAGATGTATTTTGATGTATTTTTTTCTGATCAGAATATGATACTAGATAACTAAAATGTGGCTACATAAATCTATGGCAACTGTAGTTCTCTTTCGATTCAGGGTAGCTCTTCCCTTCCCTGGTACCTGGCCTCTGCTATGCCACATTGAACATTTCCAAGATGGTAGCCACAGGACGTAGAGAGAACCATCATTTCATTCCTGTGGTATCACCATATCGAAGAGATCATAATCTGTGGATTTAGAATATAGCAGGACAATAATATTTGTGAATTTTGCAAGAGCTCAAAGTGGTAAGACTGAGATCACTGTTATGTAGGGTGGAGGAAGAAAAGCATGTTGCAGGAATGTAGCACATGAAACTGTCGACAGAAGTGAGCCTTATAGTTTATGCATGGATCTCCCATGGTACGAAGGCTCCCTGTGCCGTTTCTACTCCTATTTTGCCAACATGTTCTGTCTGGCTTCAGGAAAGCCTGAAGAAAGTTTGGAAAGGGATACTTAAAAAACATGACAGCAAATGCCTTTAATTCAGGGATTTAGAGGTTCTTATTTTCACTTAGAAATAAAGCCAAAGAATAGCAGCTAGTCGGCAGTAATAAGCAAAGTGGTACCAAGAGGAGAAAGATTAGGGGTTTCCCACCACTTCTCTTGAAGACTAAAGGAAAGGAATGAATGAAAAGCCAGTGCAGGAGGTTAGGGTGGGGCCATGTCTCTGAGGAGGAGCTAGTTCTTCAGGTATAGGTCTTTCTTCTTAGAAAATATGAGATAGGATACGGGAGCCAAGAAAACACAGTGGGGAGAACTCCCAGGTCCAGGCCTGGTCCTCCACATGGGATGCACAAGGGCCTGAACTGCAATGTGGGCAGGCCATTTGCTTCTTTTGTTCATTACTGGAAGGATTTCAAATCCTTTCAGGAGGCAGGGAGATGAAAAGAACACCCAGAAGAATAGCAGGAAAGGATGGCCCAAGAAGGAAAAGTCAAAATAATCTACAATGAAATTTAACAAACCCACCCCCAAACCTCAGAGATGAAGAAGAAAACTGCTGTATTGTTGCTCCCAAGTCCTGATCAGTTTTCCAGGTGGCTCTTGACTCACCTCTATTTTGTGAAGGAAACCTGCACACCAGATGGTTTTAACTGTCTTGGCTCAATCTAGGAGACCTAAATGTCACCCAACTTTGGTCAGCCTCCTTCCTTAACTTCAATCCACTTATGAAAAATGTCTTGTTCTTGCTATGCAGAATTAAACCTGGACATATCACTCCTTGGCACCTTGGTCTTCACCCATCCTGATTCCAACAGCCTATCTTGTGAGTAGGCCGGACACCAGCTCCAGCCCTGACATTCTCCCTCCTTCCTCCCTGTTCTTCCTTTTTCTGTTGGGCTGATAGGGGAAACAAAGAGCGTTCCCTCACAGCAAAGCAGGCCACAAGGCAGCCATTTCTTCTCTGTGCATCCTTCTCTGCCATGGTAGCTTGTGGGCTACAGAAGGGTCCGCTAGAGGCCTAGAGCTCTGTGCTTCCAGGCAGCAAGTCCTGGCGCGGTGTCTTCTGATGCCTGAAGTAGCCACAGCTGGAATGCATGTGAATCTCCCATTCTCCTGCCCAAGTTTCTCCTCCCCTCCTAACCTGACAGTCACTTGGGGAAGGAAAAGACAGTCTCCCAAGCTGGTTATCTCCGACCGTCTTCAGAGCTCTCTCTTCTTGACGGCCAGGGCGGTTTCTGCCTCTCCCCCACCTGTGAAAGGCCTCAATGGACAAAGCTGCCGAAGCAGTGAGATCTTTACTGCTAGTAGAGAGCCTACGAAGGAATAGTTCTTCTATCAAGAATTGAACCTTTTTTTTTTTTTTTTTTTGAAACTTGATCCTCGTAGCTATCAACTCATTTTCCAATGGGTCTCTGTACCTGTTAAAGTTCCTGCTGAGCTCTTCTCTGGCACCTCCCTCCCACCAGGCTGCTGCACCGTGCCTGAGGCTTCCCTGCCATCTGAGATGAGGAAGCATCCCACTTGCCCTCTATCTCCTTAGCTCTTTGGGGCAACCACCAGGGCCAGGCGAAGTCTCTGGTGGCTGAACAAAGGTTAAGACTGGCACAGATCATAGAAGGACAGGAGGAGAGGGAAGAAGGGGCAGGAAGGTGCAAGAGGAAACCATGAAAGTGATGGCCATGGCAGAAGGGACGGAGCACCACCAGCCCCAGGCCACCTGACGGCTACATCCTCGCCTCTGTACCATAAAGTGGAAACCCATCGCCCTGGCAGGAACTTTCAGTGTCTCTGACATCACTGTGTCTGCTGCTTTCTGCGTATTGGAAAAGATCGTGGTTCTGACTTCCCTTCTCGAAGATAAATGTAACTGTGGGACGAGATGTGTCCTCGTGAGTTGTAACTCTGCCCCTGCCTGTTAGCTATATTGTTCTTTTGCTGCCTTCTCTCTGGAGGGTGACTCACGGCCTTTTCTGGGTGATGCAGTAGTACCATAACTCTGCCTCTGCCTTTTCCATCATCCTTCACCTGTGAATGACCAGGATTTTGGGATTAAAAAAAAAAAAAAAAGGACTGTGCTGTCTTTGTTCCTCCCTTAGCATTATCCCTGGGTGGGATGGTGTTGTTTGAGGGCACATGTTGTCATTTCCCTCTTTGTTGATAAAGGCTGTCATCTCTGAGACACTTAAGCTTCTCTATGGAGACTGAGCTCTCCAACTCCCCCACACTCTTGGCTTTCTCTGTCCTTCTACCCTGGTTGCACGCAGGCATTGTGAGATCAGGAATCTTGGAAGAAACAGGTCTTACAGCTCTGCTAAGTTCCTGCTTTCCTTTCAGCCACCCCCTAGATGACACCAGCAGATTCAAAAGAACAGTGGACAATACCGGTCTAGCAGAATATGAACAAATAATCTGTCCATATCAACTGTAAGACTGGTTGTACATTTAACTATTGGAAAGGCAGTTTCCTAATTAATATTTGCACCATATACTATTAACAACTCACACCCCTTACCCACTTGTTCTGTGCTGGCAGTTTCTCTGAAAAAATAAGAAATTTCTGCCATGTTATAGTTTGGGACACTAGGGATCAGAGAAGTAGCTCCAGGTCACAGAGAAAAAACACATTACAGTAGCCCTGGTTCAAATGTTGGCAGCTTGGTTCCACAGTCCTTCCCACAAGTTCACAAGCTCAGTGGATGTTGCCTATGGCCAGCTAGCATCTCAACCTAGGCGCTTTCCTCCCAAAAGGTATAGCAACTTATCATAAAGTATGAGAAGAAATCATTCAAAGGCAACCAACAGAAAAGATGGATAGCATCTTCTCCTGAGCCATATGGGGCAGAAAGAATCAGGAATAAAATAGAAATTATGAAGCACTTTAAGTGCAGTAGACAGGAACAAGTCTCAATTTTTTTTAACATATGAAGTGTTCTAAGTTGGTCTGAATAAAATTAAAATTATGGAGGAGGGAAAGGTATTCATGTTTTCATACACAGAAATCGATTTCTATGGTCTAGCAGAAGAAAGATAATGTCAATTAAAAAACTACTGTGAAATATTGTCAAAACATTGACATTATGTGAACATAAGAGAACACAGAGCGCGCGCGTGCGTGCGCGCGCGCGCGCACACACACACACACACACACACACACACACACAGAGAAATTTGAAGGAGAGCGATCCTTTAATCAGAGACTCACTTCACCTGTTCATGGTGAATGTGCCTTAGGTTACATTTTTCTTGCAATTTCTGATTTTTAGAGTTTCAGTGTTGTCATTATTATAGAAAGTAAGTGGCTTTCTGATATTCTATGAAGATGGATTTTAAGCATTTGGTAAGACTACATACTGCAGTTTTATCTTTCTATATGCTTAATGAGCTGTATTATAATGTCCTGTTTATATACTAACTGACTGGTAGGTTATGGATTCCTTCAAGGTAGGATCTATATATCAGCAATATTTGGGCCCATTACTAAAGCTAGTACTAGGTTGTCAATAGACATTTTTTAATTCCTGCTAGAACTGAAAATACTACTCAGTTTTAAAAATACAATGCCAAATAAAAGTTGAAATGCCACAGTAAGGGAGAAGAGATCCGTCAGACAGGAAAAGACAATCAGGATTAGCTTCCCCAATAATAGTGTGCATGCTGGGTCCATTTACTACATCAGATTGTCAGTGCTTCCACTGCACATCTGACAATGAAGCTTGTTTTTCATATAACAAGAAGTGATCAGGTCAAAACTGTAAATTGAATCTTAAATCATCGTTGAGCAATGGCCCAAAAATATCACAAAGAAAAGTATGTGAAGTGAGTCAGAAGCAGAAGGTGAAACATCGAATGGTTTCTCTGACATAAGAGACCCAGATCACAACTCTTAAGGAACTGAAAATGAAAAACAAAGTGAAACAGGGGGGTAGGGTGGGGGAGGGAGGGTCGGGAGGATAGGAGGAGAGACAAAAGGAGAGGGGGAAAGTCTTCATAATCTTGACAAGATACATATGTGCACAAAGTGTTCAACTTCATTGCAAACCTTAAATCTTGCACTAATACAGATCAATAAAATGGCGGGGGTGGGTGGGAAGAAAAGAATATGCTGACCTTTTCTACATACAGATCCCTGGAAGAAAGTCTGAACTTTTGAGAAAAGGCATATTGTTTAAGTGAATGGTCTGATGCTTAAACAAACAAACAAACAAACATGTATCTTTAAATATTTTGGACATTTTAAAGTTTTATTATATTTGTTTAAGGTTTTCACTAAGCATACTTGATTTGTTAGTGTACACTAAAACAAAATTAGAAATTAAAAATAATCCTTTATGTCACTTGAAAATACTCAATATTTTTTAACCTCTAGGAGACCTATTACCATTAACTCCACTACACAGTGCGTTGATGCTTTCAAAAGGTTGCTCAAAAACTATGGTGTGTGTTTAAATGAAAAAAATCACTACAGAAACAAAAACCATTGATACTGATCTCCCTCAAAATACCCCCCCCCCCACCTCACTTTGAACACACATCTCCCGCTGCTGTCTAAAGCAGTTCCAGAAGTCATCTTTTCTGAGTCTGTTTATGGAGGTACAACTAAAAAATGCAGTGAGTGCTGCTTCTAACCACCATCCAATGGAAAGCAGGCTCGTAAAAACACGACGGTGTGTCCCTAGCCAGCTTGGTCACCTGCTCTGGTACTGTGCAACTTCTGTGCAGCCACGACAATGCAAGAATTCCATGAAAGAGAACTTCCAGAACTGCTGCAGAAGGTGGTAAGAATTATGGGATCAGTGTGAGGGGGACGATTTTGAGAGGGTTCAATGGCAATGTATCTTTGTAATAACTATTGTAACAAATTAAATATTCACGTTTTCTGATAAGTCTGGGTATGAATGCCAAGTGTCCATCTCTTTGGCTACTCCGATGTACTCACGGGGAGTAGGAGGGAATCCCAGGAAAGAGGAGCAGAAGCGAACTAGGTCATTACAGCCATGTAAGGCACTGAGCATTATACCCAAATCAATGGGATGTCTTTAACATTCTTAATGAAGGAGGTGTTTACAGAAAGGATGAAGGGCTTACAGAAAATCCTCACATTACTGACCTTGACAACATACTAAAGTCTGACATCTACACCCACAAGCAAGTTTCCATGGCTAATCATTCTTCCATATAACATTCATTTTATTCTTACATTCCCAACAGATTAGGAGACACCACAGAGGTGCATAACATTGAAATATTATGGCTATCTACCCACACTGCTCATGCCCCTGCCCATGACATCAGGAAGATCGGACTACATCTCAGACATCCATCAGCCCCTGAAAAGGAGCCGCACAAGCGTAATGTGTCTGCCGTAACAACCCAGATCCTCTCTGTGCCTCTTCTGCTTCTTCTGCCCTCTTTACAATTGTCTAAGCATCCTCACCCATCCAGCTTTGCAGATACTACCTGAATCTTTAATATCTATGACTGACTGCCCACAGTTGGGACACTCTCCAGGGCGCAAACTCCACCTTCGCTCCTGGAGACTATTCAGCCTCTTTCCTAAGCTCCACTGGGAGCCAGGACGTGGACCAGGACAGACTCAGGTCCAAGTTCAGGAGAGCAGCAGGACAAGTGAGAGGCTGGGCTTTCGCTCTTGACTCCTACACGTGAATGCCCTGCTTTGTACCTATAACCTCTGACCTCATTTTGAACAAAATTGAATTTCTTGCCTTCGTTATACAAAAACTGTGCAGAGCCCTGTAATAAGGAAGGAGAAAGGTATGATTTACAGCTCTCCGTGTACAGGAGATTTCATTCTGCCTTCTGCTCAACAGCCTCTCCATTGTGCGAGCAAAGTCAATACCAGTAATGAAATGTAGACTGAAGGGCTAAATCAATTCAATAAAACGCGATAGAAAGACTGCAGGACTGAGTAAATTTGGAAAGGCTGGTGGTGCCTGCAAGATTAGTATTTGGACAACAGGTAATTACAAAAATCAATAGCTGGATATGAAAACATGACAGGCAGCCATCCGTCACAAAGGGAGAAGCAATTACTACACTTGGGGCTCCGAGTTAGGATGAGAGAATGAAATGGGTTTGCAAAGAATCCTTATTACAGTCTGCATCTTTCTGTGTATGTGCATGTGTGTGGATACTGTACGCACACTTCTCCATGTGCCTGCAGGGGAGACTAGAGGCAGGTATTGCACACCCACGCTCCATTTCATTTAGGCCTCTCGCTCTCTTGGTTTCTCTCTGTGACATTTACTAACTTCGATCCGTGTTCTCAGCTTGGTATCAAAGTAGTGTGCCGTCTTAAAACCACGCCTGTTTTCCTCCTCCTCTCAGCCTCAGAAGCACCAAGAGACCATTGGCTGGACTATCACCATGAGGACCTTGCAGCCAAGGAGGTGGATGGGGACTGCCGTCGATAATATGAATTGTGCCGTCTATGGAACAGCACTCCGAGTAGCAACAGATGGCACAGCGATCATGAAGGCTCTCACAGCAAAATGAAAAAATACGCATCTATGTATAGGCGCATGCGCGCGCGCGCACACACACACACACACACACACACACACACACTGACCAATCTTGGACTGAAACTGTGTGCAAATTAAACATCTCTTCTTTCCAATGCAGATGTTGGGCTTTGTGTCTTACCTATGCACAAGGGGACCACAAGACTTTTGACCCAACTTTGTGACAACCGTGAAAGGAAAAGCTTCATGACCTTTGGAGAAACCTTCCAAGCTGTAATCTTCAAAACATCATACAGCATGTGATTCTTTTCTCAGCCATCAGTTCTTTTTACATTGGCATTTTGTTTTCTATTAAAAATCGGGAATGGTTTAATTGAATTCCTTCTGGGATAGGAGTCACTTAACTTTAATGTAATTTAGGTCATTTTAACAGTAGCAGTTTTTCCATATCATCACTGTACCGTCAATGCACGCTAGTTTTCTATGTCCAACATCTTGCAGTAGAGACATGTGGGGCTGGATAATTCGTGCTGCGAGGCTCTGCAGTGTAGAATGTTTTATAGCATCCTGATCTCTTCTCACTGGATGCCAGTGGCACTACTGCAGCCTCATCCAATCAGAAAACCCGAAAAAGTCTCTAGAAATCAAATGTACCTGAACACCAATATCTCACCTGCCTGAGAACTCTGTGTTCATTTTCTAATAATGACAGGCATAAGCCAAGGCCCCTGCAATCCCAGCAGAAGAGACACAGAGCAAAGACGAAAATCTGCTAGGGCTACACACATCCCAGTGCAAGTAAGCAAAATCTATAATAAACTGCAATTATATCTTCAAGTCTCTTCTCACTATTCTGACACTAATTTCGATTCATCTTTAAATGGCTCACAAGCTATGGAGATGACTCATTATAGTTTATGAATTTTTTTTTGAAAATTTTGATTCCTGAGATGCTTGTAAACAAATGCTTGTCTTTTATCTTTAAAAACATCCAGAGTTAGCTGCAGTGACCATGGCGATTTTCCAGAAGTATCGCACATCACAATGTATTATGCACTTGAGAGTATTCCAAATTCACAGGGACTGTGCAGAAACATTGATGTGATGGACACAGGCAATATTCTCCTTAATCGGTTGGATATATCCACATTATACCCACAGGTGCCTTTCTAAATGGCTCCACCACTTGGCTTATAAGACAAAGACAGTTTACTGTCTAAAATTCTCCATGCTAGCAAGGAGTTCTCCAAGGTGTATCAGACTTAGTGTGTCCTGATTCCAATCTGAAGAGCAGATACCACTTGAGGCTTTGTAGTTTTTTTTAGGATTTCCAAACAGAGATGAGTCGCAGATACGAATTGGGAAGAGGAAAAGAACCCACACAGAGCACAGGACTCTGGCGACCTGGCCTCTCCAATTCAAGCAAGCATCCTTGTCCTCCATGTCTCAGCATTCAAACACCAAAGGAGGAAACATGCACAGACGGGCACACCAATTTAGTCTTAATGACAGATCTGAATATGGACCACATAATTTCAGTTTTCCTGTGTCTTTTTACCTTATTCTGAAAACAAACCTACTGCTTATGAATCTAACGCTGCTCGTTTGGGAATCCAAGTGGCACTCACCTCAGCTTTAATTTTATTGTCTCCAAAACAGAGATGCTGTAAGTAGGCTGCGGCGTTGGACTGGACCGAAGGAAACTGATGTTGCAACATCTGGATCACTTCAGGCAGCTCCGGGTCTCTCCATCCAAATTCTCTGAACAAAAGGAAGATGGGAGAGCATGAGCGGACCCCACCTGCCATCCGTGTACAGCCAACACGCTCATGTAATGTACCCAAGAGTTCAGAGGTCAGTAAGAAAGTGATTGCCCTAGCTTCTTACACGAGAACTTACTTAAAACAGGATTTGTAAAAAAAAAGATCTTCTTTAGTAAATAAACTTTCAGTGAATATGTGTATATGCAGTATTGATCATTTAGATTAGTGATGCAATTTTCAGTATACCAGCTGAAGTTACATATTATGAGGACTGAAGACATAACCAAAAATGGTACCCGTTTTTTTTTTTTTTTTTTTGATGCACTTACTTTTCATCTGGCTTAAATGGTAACTTATGGTCACATTTCTCCAGCCTATTATTTTGAATGACCAATTGAGGTGCAGCATTTAGTTAAATTATCACAGAAGAGAAAGCCTGACTGGATGGAGGATGGATGGAGGCAACCCAAAATGTGTGATGTTGTTATCATTGTGGTTTTTATTGTCGGTGGCATTATTTTTGTACTGCTTTGTAAAAATAAGCCAAATACAGAAATGCAAATAAATTTACAAAATTTAAAGGATAAAAAAGATGGGAAAAAAGACACAATATCTAAATGATTCTCTGGTGGCAAAAGCATAACATTGAGATGGTTACAAAAGGAAATCACTTATGTGAAGTCAGGCTTACTCACAGAGCGCACACTCATTGAGTAGGCTGTGTGTTGTCTTATCACTTCCTCCTTTTTACCTTTGAGCCACTTCAAGAAATTGATTGCTGACTTAATTTTAAAATACGGTCAAAAATACTGAACTCTATCCTAGAAGCTTGACTGTACCATTATGCAAACAATTTTCTTTTTAATGAGATCCCTCAGCTCACCTAGTTAGAATGATGACAAAAGGTCCGATTCTAAGGATGCTATTCTTATAGCAGAGAGCCATTTTTCTTTAACAGAGAAGTAAAAAAATGACATCTGAAGCCACAGATAAAAACTTGACCCCGCACACCACAAAAGGGCTTCAGATGATTTCAGCCTATTTGTCTGAAAGATAGGCTAGACGAGAAATAGGATGGCTTTGCAGTGACCACTCCTACTACTCGTGAAGCGGCCCAGAAGCATCCGTCGTCCTGATGCCAGGTCAGGGCTGTCATCTGGGTAGAGGAGCCATGAAAAATGAGAGAGAGAGAGGACTAGACACAGGTTAAAAGTGTCCTTGTGGACTCTAACCGGCTCCCTTTATCTTTCCTTTATCACATCTGGTGGAGTTGTCAAGCCATCCCTGAACTTCCTTTTTAACAATTGAAGACTATGAAATAGGAAGAAGCACAGTTTTTATTGGAAAAAAAAGAGTATTTGACTTCACGTGCATTAAATTTTTAATGAATCTATATACCATCTTAGGCAGATATATACACCATCTCACAAAGACAAACAGCACAGTGACACATGAGCTGAGAAACATCTTTAAGTGATTCCTGACAGTGAATTCTTCCTGGCTATGTGATCATTATAGTAGAAAACAATTATGGATTGAAAAACATGAAGCTGGATTTTCTCTTTAATTTAATTTCCTCCTGTTGCATGATTCCAAATCATCTCTGCAATGCCAAGATAGCACGATCCTTCTTGTAATAGTAGCTCCCCAGAATTACATTCTGTACACAAATTAAATCAAAATCTGCAGTGCCTGTAAGTTGAGAGTACTGTGTAAAGATACTGGATAGCCAAGATGAATTCAGGTAAGTGTAAGTACACGCTTTTTGAAAAATGATTAGTAAAGAATTCACTTTTGTCTCTTTTTATTAACCAAATGGTAATTGCTCTACTAGGCTATGGTTTGTAGACCATGTACCAGGAGCATCTTTTTCACATGAGCTCCAAGAGAGAAGTCTTAGGGACTCTGTGAGCACAGGACTGATGCAAGCAAGCACACACATGCACACAGACACATTCTCTCTGTCTCTCTGTCTCTCTCTCTCTCTCTCTCTCTCTCCTAAATCTTCACATAGTAGCACGATGTAGACCTAAGAGGTCTCCCAAAAGTCTCCAGTGAATTTGGAAGTGGGGCCTGCTTGGAAGAGGAGGGTCACTGAGGACATGACCTGGAGGGCTATATTCTTGTCCTCGGCGGGTCCCTTTTCTGTCTTTTATTTTTTGCCCACCCTAAGGTGAATAGCTCTCAAATTCCATGCTCTTCTGCTATGATGTTTCTTCCTTGCAACCAGCTAGACATGGACTGAACTCACACAAACTGTGAGCCAAAATAAATGACTCTTCATTTAAGTTGCAGGTATCAGCAATGGGAAAGTTCACTACTATATATACATGCACCCTCAAACTGAGGTGAGACAGGTGAGCATTCCAAGGAATTTTAAGTCCAGGACAGATCTAGGATCCTTACTAATAAGTTAAGAAAAAGCTGACTGCCAACTTCACCCTTCTGTTTCTCACAAATCTGTGGAATCCCAAACACTCCTTCACCATATCTGGCCTCAATGACCTACTATTCACCTTTTGTTCCATTTGCCAGTCACCAGCCAATCACCTTCTTCCTCCTGCTAGTCACACTTCGGTCACCTAAACAGGCCAACAGAGACCTGAGTGTGCCACTTTCTTTCTGGAAACCATTTCCCTTCGTGGTTCCCACTGTCCTTTGGAGAGTGGAATACTAAGATATTCCCAGGGCTCTGTTCGCCTTGTTGGGCCATTCCACTCCAGCCTCAGTGGCCTCTTGGCACATTAACTTCCTGGCTCTGACTGGGCCACTCAGGCCAACAGTGCCTATCACTCTTCCAGCTCTATTCCTTGATTACTGCAGTAGCATCACGACAGAATTTGGCTTCAAAATAATCCACAGGGTTCAGAACTTGACCCTCTACCTTTGTCCATCCTATCCTACAGGGTAGAGGGCAGCCTCTTAGTCTTCACTGGCCTTCACTTCCATGACCAAACACAGTGAATAATAAACATTGATCTTACGGTATTTTCTTCAAGTGACACCGTAAAAATATCATACATGTAAGTGTTAAGTAAAATTGTCAGAGGTAGATGTAATCTAGTAATTTTTGCTTTAAGAAGGCTACAAGAGATCTATTTATCTTCTACAATTTAAACAACATCATCATAAAAATACCTTTACAACCTTTTGCTAACACGTAATCATTTAGACCTTAAAGATAAATGCACAGGTAAAGACAGATATTGTTGTAGCTTTTAGTAAAATGTGCCGTACTGAAACAACTTCCTTTCTCCCCACTGTCCTTTCGGGGAAGTATGCTACGGTGGGCAACATTATTTGGATATGGTCAGACACTGTTTGAACCCTGATGCCCTGTGAACTCTCTTTGCAACCATGGGATCAAGTCAGTGTCTCACCAGCAGCTGAAACTCCACGGCTGTCATGGGAGGCACCACTGGGCGATGCTCACTGAGTCAACCTGCCCTAATATTTCCCACCCAGGTCTGCTGGGATAGTCAGCTATAATTAGCATGGCTGACACACACAGCAGACTCTCTAGCAATTGAAGGTATTACATATAACAAAAAGAAGAATAGAGCAAGAAATAAGAATTGTGTATAGCTTACTAAGAAACCAAACCCAACTTTCATTTGTTAGTGGACTTCACTTTAGAGATGTTAATGGGACTGGAGAATATGCAAATGTAACCTTTTCTCTGTTAAAACTTGTCACGTAGACCAACAATATTGTGCCTAAACCCTCACTCATGGACGGGCTGTCTGAATTGTTAAAAATCACAACACAGCTAAATAACAAACACTTTGAAATTCCTTACTCTGCTATGCTGGCTCAGAATTCGAAGTTAGTGGACTGTCACGACATCTGATAGTTCCCCAAAGAAAAGAGTGTGAGGACATCCAGCATCCTCACAAATTTAAAACATTTTTAAACCTTCATATCAGAAGGGACAGGGATCAATTTGTAACCTTTACATTTCCACTGTAGGCCTGCTGGCAACAGGATCATGCAGTCAATATATGAAAATATCAATCATTTATAAACTTTTGGATTGTAAAAGTTTTAAATGCTATATTGATTTCTGAATTCTAGATCTAGAGCCTTGAAATTAGCTGGTTTTTAATTTTGTCTCGACAAAGTTGGAGATATTGAGGGAAGGTAGATATCAGTAAAGCAAAAGGAGAAACTCATTTTATGAAGCCAGTATAACCTTAATAATGAAAACTCGGCAGACCAAACAAAAAAGAAAGCTACAGGTCAATTTATTTAATGAACACAGATGCAAAATATTCAACAAGGTGCTTATCAATAGTGTTTGATAAATCACTCAAAAGATCATTCATCAGGACCGAGTGGCTTCATTCTTGGGATGCAGAGACGGTTCAATATTGACAAATAAATAAATACCTTGCATCAACTGAAGCGAAGTCAAAAACCATATGACCATCTCACTAGGTGCAGAAAAATCCAAAATCCCTCATGACAAAATTCCTGAAGGAAACAGGAATAGAAGGGTCTATGTGAACCTAACACAAGCTAATGGAGTATTACACTACCTAAACAGAGATAGACTTGAAGCGTTTGTATGAAATGAGTACACGTTGAGACCACAATGCTCAGTGGCATAAACCAGACACAAAAGGTTGAGTATTGCATCTCTCACTTATATGGAAAAGACAAAATATAAATGACTAAAAGAGCTAAATGAGAAAGGACAGGAAGTAGGAAGATGGATGTCTCTGAAACAGGAAGGGGATTTGAGGACAGAGGAAGAGGGAAGTGAGATGAGGGAAGGAAGTGAGGAAAACAAGATCAAAAGCAGTATGTGCAGTGTACCAGTTTCCCAAAATGTATACACTCGAGATGTGAATGAATTAGCAGTGCATACATAGACAGATAAAATACATTTAAAAAAATAGGAAAGTAGAAGGCTAAATGATCAAGATACAATATGGATATGTGCCAATCCCCCAAGATGAAAGTAATTATTGTTTTACACAAGCATGTACCTATTCAAAAGGATTTCTTTAATAATGAAAAGATGACACAATAATTCTTCTTGACCAAAAGAGAACTTACCTACTGATAAATTCATGCAAACAGTGATATTTTTATTTTTATTTATTTATTTATTTTTTGAGTCAGGGTCTTGCTCTGTAGCCCAGGCTGGCCTTGGACTCATGGCAATCCTCCTGCCTCAGCCTCCCGAGTGTGGGAATGACAGGCATACACTACCACGCCCAGCTTATGTGGTGCTGGGGAATCTAACTCGGGTACTTAACACTTGACATAGCACTTGTGAGGCAAGCACTTTAACCGCTGAGCCATTCCTCCAGCCCCAGCAAACAGTGATATTTTTAAACCTCATTTCTAGATAGTCCAGAATGAAAAACAAAAAGCTGCCCCAAACTACTAATCATATTTCCACAAATCTTTGCTGTTATACGAACAGTACCACTAGATCGTGACTGTGTAGTAAAGCTGGCTTCACTGTAATGCAGTGCAGTTTTCAGGAAGAAGAGGCTGCCTTCAAGTTTCACATTTTGAGCAAAATGGAATTCCCCTAAAACACATCACAAGCACTGCCTCGCCCCACCATTCAGCCTCACGATGCAGCAGCCCAGCACTCCATGCACAGGCACCTGGCTCACGAGTCACTCTGCACATAGCCCTGCCGCCGGGACACGAGTTCGTAGATGAGACAAGGGACTATTCCTGACAACTAGGCAAAGGCACAGAGTCCTCTGAGAAATCAGAAGAGGAGGCTGCAGAACACCGTGTCCCTGCCCCGTGCATCGAGCCAGCGCACGAGGAGGCTGGACAGAAACACCCACTGCTACCCAGGTGTTGATCCCTGCAGTCCACGGGTGTTGCCTCACATGGCAGAATGCACTTCACAGACGTGCGTAAGAAGTGAGGGACCCTGAGATGCGCGATTATCCTGGGCTACCCTGTGGGCCCTTGGCGTTTTCACAAATGTCTTTAAAAGAAAGCTCAGATCTGAAACAGAAGAAGGTGATGAGCTCTGCCGGGAGGTGCCAGTGGCTGCCTTGGAGGTGGAGGAAGGAGTCAAGAGGCAGAGAATTGAGCTCTTCTAGCTAGAAAAGGCAAGGAAATGGTTTTTCCCCTGGAGGAAGTAGGACACCTTGACTCTGGCTCTGTGCATCTGATTTTTGGACTTTCACCTAGCAGAATTATAGAAAGGTAAGGCAGAAGCCCATTTACTAGAAGGACATGGCCCTTGGAGGCCTGGAAGACGTAACTCCACTGGGGCAACTAGGTATAAAAGGATGCTATTTGGAATATTCCCATAAGTGCCACCCCAATTCCAATTCTGAGTCCTTTGGGTGACTTTTTAATATCAGGCAGGTGCCTCTCAAGGTCACTCTGACCACCTCTCACTTATTTGGCGCCTGACAATGCAACTTCCCTGACCTTCCCTTTATTTCCATAAGTCTTGCTAGCTTTCACTTTCTGTCACGTTCTTGCCCACTTCCTCACTTTGTCATGGGATTCAGGCACAAATCCATCCGCTGCTGCCAGTGTTTACTGGTGGTTACTGTGTGTCTAGCCATACGGCAACACAGCCAAAGTTTCCATCCTTGAGGAGCTTACTTTCGGACGGTGACTGGTAACTAACTGTTAAAAGAGCAAAGTAACGGTACTTCTCAGTGGCATGTTACAGCTGAGTGTCTCCTGAAAGTCTCGTCCACTTGGAACTTTCGGATGTGATCTGACTTGGAAGCAGGAACTTTGCAGATGAAGACAGAGAAGGGGTCACAGTGGATCAGAATGGCCCCTCTGCCCAGAGATCGGCCTAATACAAAACCAGAAAAGGACACAGAGAGGAAAGACCATGTGGAAATGGAGGCATCACAAAGAGCACCTGGGATCCCGGCAGACACGAGGAGCAAGGAGAGATTCGTGGGTCACAGTCCTCCTCAGAGACACTGGAAGGAGCTGATGTTGCCCGCCATATGATTTCGGTCTCCTTGTCTCCGAATAACAGTGGAGTGGTACATGACAGCTGCCCCAGAGAACTCATACACAGGTGATGAGAAAACACAAAGGGGAATAGAGAATACTGGGGTCTGAGATATGGGGGTGCGAGATGCATTGCTATTGATACTGTTACAAATAAAGTGGCCAGGGAAGAGGCTGTGTAAGGTGCTGAGGCTGGAGTACTCTTGGCCTGTCAGACAAGAAATAGGAAGGCCACTGTGGAGAACAGAATGAGCCTCAGGGGCTTTGACAGGGAAGCAACAGGGTCCTGCACCACGCGGTGTGTCAGCCATTGCTGTTCCTCAGCTGTTTCTTGGCGAACTATGGAAGTCACTGGAATGATGCGACCTGGTTCTGATTGCTAAAGGATCACTTTGATGGTGGTCGCATGGAAGTATGTACCTTGTAAAATTCATAAACTACAGGCCTGAAGCGATGCATCTTTGCATATTTGACACTCATTTTTGCATTTTGACACTCAAGATCAAAATCATACCATCTGGGAAAACAGTTCTTGACTCTTTTCTATTTTCTTTTGTAAATGTTTTTGAAAATATATCATTTTATGATGGTAAAAGATCTAAACCATAGCATTCCTTAACAATGATTCTTTATGTATTTAAAAGACACTTCCAACAAAAATTGGGAGAAATAATCAAATTTTTATGCTTCTCTCTCACTTGCATAACTTCCGCTCCCCACCTCCCCCCCCCCCCAACCTTGGCAAAAGTAGCTCAATGGGATCAGGATCATGCAGCAATTGTGGCAAAAAAAACCCCAAACAACAACAACGCCCCCCCCCCCCCCCCAAATTCCACGTTAGGTTAGAGGCAGTGGTGTTACCGAAAACACCTCTTTTATTACATTCAGCATTCTCTTCACTGTATGAAATTGCTCTTAACATCTTCAATCTTGTATCTGATCTCAAGGGACCTTCGTCATACCCATTTCTTGCCCTTTCTTCAGAGCCTTTGTTGGGTAGCTATGGACTTAAATTGCAGAACGAGCAATAACAGGACAAACAGGAGAGCCAGCGAACACAAACAAACTCAGCAACATGAAAGCTCTTCTTGGGTGAGTGTAACAAGTCATTCCTTGCAGATGTGCCACACCGCAGTGATCAGGCGTTGGAAGGACATAATATTTTGCCCGTAGAGAGGAGTATAGATTTGTTTAGGGAGCTTTCTTACCTGCTTCCATAACATTGCTTGATTTATTAAGCCAACTAAAATCTGCTAGTAGAAAATAATACAGATATTTTCTTCAAACATGATCTGATATCAAACTCTCATTTTTCTGTACCCTCAGTATGTTCATTTATTTCCCTAGTGTGATACATGACATGGACTTATTTTCTATTAAAATCTGGTATGATGATCAAAAAATGTTCTGCTTGAACGGGATATTCAAAAACTGATGATGGCAAACTCATCAAATTTAGCGAGCTAAGTTTTTAGCTGGTTTTTGTTTAAATGTGCATAAACGATTTGGCCTTGGTATTTACTAATACATGTGAGGAGTCAGTTCGTTTATCTTCCTATTAATTCTGTGTGTTTGGTTCTGGGATTGTCTTAACTATGAAGACAAAACACTTGAGCTTCAGAAAGGGTAAGTGACTTACCCAAAGCTTATAAAAGAGGAACCTGGAATCACCTGTGGTTTCTCTGAGCCTGTGTGCTCTTCTGCATGCAAGATGCAGAGCCTGCCCAGCATGCTGGGTTCTCAGGGATGGTAAAAGGAGCTGGAGAGGTGCACCCAAGAGACCACACTGGGGCCATTTAGTCACAACGTGGGGCGGGGCGCGGGGCGATGGGGGGAGCCCTGCTCCTGCCTTGCACAAGAGAACTGCATACACTCAGTTTTCCCACTGCTCTTGAGGAGGTGCTCTGACGGCCTCTGGGCAGCTATTCGAGATGCAGGCTGCACTCAGAGCCAGACGTACAGAGTTTGATCTGTGCATTTTCTCAACATATTTCCTACACTCAGGAGAACATTCAGATTTGTTCCTCACTCATGGACAGAAAATTCACAACGAGGAAGGTTCAGTCCAGAATTCCTTTTACTAACTTCCAGGAGAAGTGTCACATTATAAAATGTTCCTCTGAGTTAGAAGAAATAATTCTTATTCTCTTTTGCATTTGAAAATACCTAGGACAGATTAAACTATTATGCACATTTTGACAGCTTAGAAGATAAACGGAAAGAGGCCCTACACTAGGTCAAATACACTTTCAGTTCAACAAATTTTTTTTTTTTGAAGACAAAGTAGCTTGGATATTATTACTACTTAAAATTTGTGTTCTCACAATGTCAGAGCTGAAAGTTCAGGGTAAGTTTTAAAACACCTTGCATTAATCTCTATTATGTAGGTGTCATCTGTGAGTTTTCTTCATAAATATCATTTGACCTATTTTTGTTTTATGTCTTTATAATACTTGAGATTTTAAGTTTACTGTCTTTTGTGTGAGCTTTAATACTTTCTTTATAGTTACATAGAAAGAAAAGAGGTTTATGTTAACATCACAAGGGGGAAAGTCAGAACTAAATCTTATTCAGGAAAAGTGTCAGTGGATCCAAAGCACGGAGAGGACTTGTCACAGGTCAGCTTTACTGAAGATAATAAAGAAGACGCCAAGCCAGACGGGGTGGTATATGCATGTAACTCTAGTACTCCGGGAGTCTGGAGGAGAGTCAAAGTTTGAGACCAGCCTAGACAACTTAGTGACTTTGTGAGACCCTAAGTTAGGGGAGTACCTCACTGAAAAGGTCCTGCGTTCAATTCCCACTACGGTTAAATAAATAAATAGGGCTGGGAACACAGATTAGTGCAAAGACTTGGGGTTTGAGTCGTAGTATCTAATAAAAAAATAGAAAGAAAGGAAAACAACAGAAAAGAAGAAAACAAAATAGAAAAAAAGCGGTCCCAGTGTGTGAGCCCTAAGGCAGCCACCGAAGCCCGGTTCCCCTGAAAGGTGCTTGCTCTCTCCCTTTCTCTTCCCGCTAAGGCCAGCCATAGAAACTAGAATTTTCCTTCTTCAAGGAACATCACAGAGACCAGAACACCTTTGCCCTGAGATCTACCATGAAACTAAACACTGTCACTCTCGACTTTCTGTGCAACAGTAATGGGGCAGTTAGGGAGGAGGGAGTGGCATCATAAATCAGCTTTGGGGTCTGCCCCAAGCATTAGTGGAATGTACTTGAGGGCCTCTCTGGATATGGGCTTGTGATCTATGTTTGGCTCTTACCCTTGTCCCTCTGGGGCACTACTTCCCTGCTCTGCTGCCTCCATGAACTGAACAGCTCTGGCCTGCCATTCCCTTCTGCCAAAACAATCCTGCCAGGGAGCCAGCTGACCACAGGTTGAATCCCCCAACACTCTGAGCCTCCTGAAACCTCTCCTTCTTTAAGTTGTGGGTGTTGGGTATTGTGTCCACCAACGAGAAAGCTAGCTAAACAAGCCGGCCCTAAAGAAATCTTCTAAGCTACTTGCTCGGATAGCAGGCCACAAGACCCTTATTGCAGCGGAAGGAAGCCAAGAGGAAGGAAGGAACGCTGCCCAAGAGGAAGAAACGCTGCCTGGAGAGGCCGAGAGGAAACTGAGCACACAGGCCCGGCTGAGCTGCACCATCTGTCACCCTGAGTTCCCACCCTCTTCGGCCAATTGCATTTTCACATCACTGTGCCTGTTTCATCAAATCTAAAGGTAAAAGAAGGGTAGTTCACCCTGGAGCTTAGGTCTTCAATCTGAAGCCTCCTATATTTTATTAAATCATGTTCGAATACATGGACTATGCCTTTCTCTTATTAAACTGAGAACCACGATCTTTTACGCTGGATCGGAGAGGGATCATCCCCTTTCCATTTTGCAACACTAGGGCCCCCAGCTATTTCCAAATATCATTCTTAGTGCTCAGACTTTGTGCATCCTGGCTTCACACAGAAGCTGGCTGGAACTTTATGCAGGACATAGTAGAGGCATATGAAAATCTCACTATTTCCCGTGTTCACTGAGCGGCTAGGAAAGTTTTAAATATGACTGTGAAAAATACTTTCTCGGAACTAAAATTACTGACTTATTACAACAAAGGAAAAACTCAATCATCTTTGTCTCATTTTCTCATGTTCTTTGAAACGCATAACTCATAAAGTTGCCAAGAAGGTGACAGATTATTCATGAACTAGCATAAAAAATTGTTTTTAAAACCCAAGAATAAAAGGAAGCCTCCTAAGTCCCTCCCAGCACACAGCCAGTCACAGCTGCTGTATGTTCAGAGTCCGTCATATTCCTATGGAAGGCTCCATGGCCCTGGCCTCATTTTTCCATTTTGAAGGCTGGGATGATTTTCTCATGGACACTTCATGGCAGACTGCGCCTCTTCCCTTTGTCTTGCAGGGCACCTGCCCAAAAGGGTTCTAAAGGTGCCCCGCCCCCTGCCCATGTCCCAGCACCGCCCACTTGCACTCTGTCACTCATGGGACTTGACTCCCCCTCTATCTGCACTGCTTGTTGTGTGCCCCTCTGGGCAAGCCCGGTGCCCACACCCAACGGTGTGCAGGTGTGCCACTCTACGTCCTTTCACTTTCTCCTCTGCGAACATGCCTCACTTTCCCGCCAGCCTGGCCGGGGCCCATTCTGCTCCATCAATGGTAACAGTCCTTCCTTGCTGACAAGGAAGGTAATACTATTTTTAGACCATGTTAAAGTGCTGACTCAGGCACTCCTACGGATCAGGCCACCTTGGAGAGAACACCTTCTAGATCTTGGCCCTGTGGAACCTTCCCTGGCCTCTCCCAACAAGTTAGTCACACTGGAACGTCAACTGTAGAACCAAGAGTGGTGCTGTGCTCACTCAGGACGTGACTTCAATGAGCAGAGTTCATGCCATCACTACGTTCTCCCAGTGTCTAGCCCAGGATTTTCTACCTATAAGGCCCTTGGTGAACGATTACAACTATTCCTTGGTAAGAGAAAAATCTCCAAGATGGAAAGCAACACTGAAAGAAGGTGCATGCACCGTACTGTATGCTGTGAGAGCACATATTTCTATGGAAATAAATGCTTAAGTCTTAAGTTATTAAATTATTACAGTAAAAGATGCATTGCTATTAATCTCTCTCAAAATATATATGTACCCCCCCCCCCTTCTGAAGCACTTCTGGATGTCCTCTTTCACGAGTGTCTTTAGTTGTCTTAACATGGCTTGATGTCTTGAATTGACTCAAAATGCTTATTTTCCATGGTCATTTTGAATTGGAGAAGTGCCAAAAGTTACATGATACCAGGTTCAATGGAAAATTTGGATGAAGATACAGCATCATGTTTTTATGAGCTGTCTGTGGGATGACACTTGGTAGGAGTATTCAACATAATTTTGATCACTCTTCATAAACATATTGACACAAGAGGATTCCAGAACTGTCCTGGAGAACAGCAAGAAAAATACGGTAAGTGTGTTTGAAGCAAAGGGGAGTATTTTGTGGGAGACTACTGACAATGTGCCTTTTACTGTGATTATTTTGTTTAAACATGTCATATTTTTTGATGGGCCCTTGCATATGATGGCTACAGCTGCTTGCTCGTTTACTCATCATACCTCCCTGATCCTGTTACATTGATTCCCCAAATATCACGGAATGCCGATGTCTAGGAGGCCTCATGAAAAACAAAAGGTCACTGGCCCCAGCAGCCAGGGCCTCCAGGAGCCAGAGAACCAAATAGGATGCCTAAGAATTAGAGGGGACAGTGTCAACATAAGTCAAGGTTTCCCAGACTCATCATTGGTGCCATACTGGTGACGTCTAATAAGTCTTCTCTGTGGACAAGACGCTGCCTTGAATTATGACACGGCAGTATCTCAGTCCGCTGTAACACCCTCTTCTTTTACATGGTGGTAATTAAAACTGGAGTTGTGTGTGAATGTTGCCTTCCCCGGGCGGTGGCCCAGGAAGGACTAATCCTGGATGAAAACAAGTAATGCAAAGTAATCTGAACTCTCCATGACACTCACCACCCTGGTCATATCAGACAAGCCTCTGTGAACCTACTTCTAACTGGTACTATTACCAAATGGTAGACGAGGTTCCTTCCAGTGGGTCTCGATGAGTTTGGGACTAGAATATGGCTGTGAGGAATGAGTAGGAGAGAGTACACAGCAAAGACCTCTGGTTACCCTTGTTTCAAGGAAGCTAAGGAAATGTCTGGCCATTGGCCCGGCGTGGGACACTGGAAAGCAAACGTGACAGTGGAGTGGAGACGTGCCAGAAGTCCGTCCACTATTCAACGGCAGCCCAGTGGCTGAAGGCCTTCTTCGTGTCCGATGCACCTCGTGGAGAAAATGAATGACAGCCTCCTTTCGGCGTGTCTTCACAGGGAGCTCCACAGTACGTGCACACATTTGCACGAAAAGGTAGCTGAGAGTCCGTGGGCTAAATAACCCTTCCCATGTATTGCAACACCGCCGTCATTCTCTTATTATCCCGTCTGGCCCTCTTCCATCAAGAAATCGAGCTGGGATGGTGTTCTCAATCGTTATATTCCTGTGGCGAGTAATGCTCTTCAACTGCTCTGGTGTCTCAGTCAAATTTAGGTTTCTCTGGAAGGCAGATCCTTTCAGCACAGCAACCAGGAACACCGTGTCGGCAGGAAGCCAGTCTGGTACCTCAGGCCTAATGGATTTTCTCTAATAAACCCCAGACATCACAGTAGCACAAAACTTTGCTCGTTAGGGAATCTGGCATATGCCGCAACTGTGACAACATCCTCAGGCCAGAAAGGCGACAGATACACATGGCTCAAAGCAAGCTGGAGAGCTGGCAAGGGGACATGCTGGGAGGGAGGGCTCTCACGGCTTTCTCTTCTTTCCTCTTCCTAGCAGGACAGTGGCTTTAATCTGGTGACCCAAGAATCCTTTAGGAAACATCCATGCGTTAACACTGCAATTATTCTCCAAAAGTGTTTGCTCAGGTGCACAAGGGCTTCAATGAATTATTCATGGTAATACAGACAAATCTTGCCAAGCTAAAAAAAAAAAAAAAAAAAAAAAAAGATTTCCATGTCTTCCTCCAAGGCAGGATAATCTGCCTCCAGTTTTAGTAGAATAAATTTCCCAATCTTGTTTCACTTTGTCTACTATTTTTATTTTTGCAAAGAAAAATGTTTTAGTTTGCTATTTTTTCAAATGAAGCTATAAAAATCATTGAAGAGTAGCTTGTTCCTTTTTTTTTTCTTATAATCTTCTAGAGTAGAAAAAAAGTGCTTGCATTCAAAATTGGGAAACTTGAAAAAGAATGAAACTCTCCAAATATTGATTATCTTTATCAGAATTCCTATATTTTAATTTTTAAAAGTTATATCCAAAGATATGACTTTTAAACAGAAAAGCTCTATATATTCTCTATAGTCTTTTCCTTACATTTTTAACTTATGATTTCCCTTTGCATCCAAAAGATTAGCTAAGAAGGAGATTCCTGTGCCTCTCTCAAGATTCCTGTGTCTTCACTCAAGCCTACTGCATGAATCAGCATACCTTTTTTTTTTTTTAAATCAAAGGTTCTGTTTTGATATGTCAGCTTGACTGGACTACAGTGCCCATTTATTTAATCAAATTCAACTGCAGTTGTTGCCCTGAGGGTATTTGTAGAAGTGAGTGGGTACCATCTGTGAGCAGCTGACTCTGAGTCCAGAAGATGCCCGTTAGTAACTCATCCAGTTATTCACAGAGGAAAAACAGTTCGGCCTGAAAACTGCAGAATCAATTTCTGCCTGAATTTCCAGCCTCCTTTATACATTCCAGACTAGCTAATTCCCATAATGTAGTGAGTTAACTACTTAAAATAAAGTTCTCTCTTTCTCTTCTCTAACTCTTCATGTATATATACATACACATATATGTGAAAATATGTAGACATATATATTATATATGACATTAATGATATATACACAGTGTGGTTCGGTTTCTCTGAAAAAACTGATCGAAACAGAAATTATTCTTTTAAATCTTTTAAAAAAATTACAGTGATTGCTAAAAGAAAAAAGTTCTACATCTGTAATCCCACTGTTCCAAGAGCTAAGGCAGGAGGAACTGAGTCAGAGCCAAGCCTAGGAAAATTAAAAAGATCATGTTCAAAATAAAAATTAAATTTAAATTAAGGTTTTAAAAATGGACTTGGGATGTAGCTCAGCACAAAGGCCCTGGATTCAGTCCCCAGTAAACACAAACATGAGAGAGAGGCAGAGACAGAGAGAGGGAGTAGAGGAGAAAAGATGAGATCTTCTATCTTTGACCTCAAATAAATCATCTTTGCTGGCTGGTGGTGACTGTATCTGGTGTCGCAGGAAACCTAAGGAGCTCCCAGTGATCTCTGCCTTGGGCTCACACTTGTTACTCATATCAAGAGGTAGAGTTTATATTTTCCTCCGATGAACCCAGCTGACTTGTACTACCGGGATAGAGGTCAGAGTTTAGGTCATAAGAAGCCATGTATTTCTATGTAGTTCTCTTGAAATTCTCCCTCTTCGACTCCAGCTGCCATGTTGTGAGGCCAGTAAGCCACACAGGGCAGGTGTCTGGTCAACTGCTCAAACTGACTGGGCTCCCAGCTAGCTGCACGAGAGTGCGCCATCTTGTCCATCCAGCCCTGGGGGTAATGACATGACTGCACCCCACAGGCATCTTGCTGCATCCCCAAGGAAAACTCTCCACCTACGCCATCATCACAGAGAAGCCTGGGAGGTAAAGAATGACCCGTTGTCCTTAGAAGCCTGTAAGTTCAAGGGTGGTCTGTCCTATAGCAGTAGACAACCAGAACTTGCAGGGACAGCTTTTGTTAGTGTTCCTAAGTCACATTTACACTTAGCACAAATGAGGATACTACTTATGACTTAGTAAAAAAGTAAATTTTTCTTGACACTGTAATGTGTCCAAACACTTCCTTATATCTGAAAGAAAAAATTTCCCATCAACCAGAAACAAAGGGTCTGAAAAGAAGTGTCCAGTTGAGACCATCAGTCTGATGTTAGTGACCCTCAAGGACAGCATGGATGACTCAGCTCACCTGGAACCAGCTGCTGTCGTCTCTTCTGCTTTTTCATTAATGTTTAAAAGTGGCTGGCCCCACCTGAGGCCACCGGGACTTGCCCCAAAGTGGAGGTACTGAGGATGGTACCTAACTTTTCTGCTTTCCCCCAAGATTTTCTGAATGGAGCTTTCTGGGACGAGTGAAGCAACAACACATCAGGCTGTTTCCACACAGCTGTGTTGGCTCTTTGTCAAAGGATGTGTTCATGTCTCCTATTGGCTGCTTTACAGTGACTCAGGGAGCAGCGGGGCAGCTCAGCAGCCAATGAGAATGGGAAGACGTGCAGGAGGCTGCTGCGAATGTATTTCACATACAGACTTCCTTCCGGAGATAGGTGACATGTGCAAAGTCTTATTTCATGTCACTAGGTTTCTTTTGGAAGCTCTGATCCATGCGGATGCTATTAAGCAATAACTTGTTACTATCTTGTACAAAATAATGATACCTTCTAAATGTGTGACTTCTCAGAGGCTTCACTTTTACACTAAGAGAAGCTTAAAAAACCCACAAGGTTTGGGGCTGGAGGAATGGCTCAGCGGTTAGAACGCTTGTCTAGCAAGTGCTTTTGGTAAGCGCTAAGTATCTGAGTTCGATTCCCCGATACCATTTAAGTGAGCCATGGTGGCGCACGCCTGTAATCCCAGCACTCCGGAGGCTGAGGCAGGAGGATTGCCATGAATTCATGGCCAGTCTGGACTCCATAGTGAGTTCAGGACCAGCCTGGGCTTCAGAGTGAGACTCTGTCTCAAAAAAACCAAACCAAAACAACAACGAAAAAAAAAAAAAAAAAACCCTTCAAGGTCTCACATCAAAAGTCAATGAAAAAAAAGTTATCTCTCCAATGTTAAGAAATTCATGTGGTTTGTATTTAAATATGTACAAGAGGATAATCAAGGACCTGAAAAAAATCAAGGTGGCAAAGACAACCATTTTACTGACACACAGTATAAGAATACTGTAAAATTTAGTATTATTAGGAAACGGATGAGTTAGTGGTTAAAATTTCAGTCTATCAAAAGGTTACTAAAAGCATTCTGACATATTTTTAATTACAACGGGTCCAGAACAAAACTCTGAAGATCTGAACTGTCATCAGCTCCTGTACCTTTCAGGCACGTGTCTGACTGCAGGTTGATGCCAGGCGAAGGACTGGCATTTTCAGTGCTATCTATAGCTGTAGTCACACATCACCTGATGTACTTGTATTTCACTGTAGCTCAGAAAGGACTGGAAGGTGGCTTCTTCCTTGAAGACAACTAATAAGCGAAGGCAGAGGTGAAATGACACAGTGAAGCATCAGAGACTGTGACCCTGGGTCTGGCCCTCCCAGCTTTTCAGAGATGCAGGCTGTGCCTCTTGGTACTGCCCCAAGTTAAACGAGCGAAGGAGCTTGGGCCTTCTGATATTCCCAGAGTCCCTTCCTCCAGAACCGCAGAGGGAACACTTTATTTGTTATTTGTTGCCTGCTGACACTGGCCTTAGGAATTGGTGAGGTATCCAGCGTCCTCCTGGTGGGATACGATCGAGACTGACAAAAACCCAGTGATAAAGTCTACCAGTTAACTCTGCAAAGCCCAGAGCCACTCAGCATTTTTTCATGGCGTCCATCTCAGACCTTAAAGCAGCCTCTCAAGATTTTGCTCAGTAAAGTGGCAGCCATTGGTTTCCCTGGCTCTTGGCAGAGGGACACCCTCAGGGCAAAGTGTCCATAACTCCTATCCACCCCTCTGCCCCAAGGCTGGGAGGCGGCAAAGGGGCCTCCTGTCACTGAAAGCCTTGTTTCTTCCAACCTACCACTGGGGCTGGTAAGCAGAAAGAAAGGGAGGGAAGGCAATCAGAGAGATTCCAAGGCCGTGAGAACGAATAGACTCAATTTTCCCACCATAAAAACCAACTTGGATATGAAATAATGGGACAATACACCACGAAACAACTTGACAACTACCCAGGTCACCAGTGGTAGGTCATCATTTAAAGCTTAAAATTTCTCGTACAAGTTCTAACTTAATCAAGATATTAAGGTGTGTTAAATGTACACATATGTTAATTAACTCATAGGGTGCTATGAAAAATGTCAAAGAGTTTCATGGGTGTGTTAAGAAGAGTACTGGCCCCAAGAGGGGTCGCCATGCTAAGGGTCTTCACCACTGCATCGAAACCAAAGTTGCTTATTTGTAAGATCTGAGATGAGAAAGAAGACATAATAGCTACATCCCAAACAGGGCAGTTTAGACCAGTCGAGCCTCCTAGCACTCTGGAGTGTAGAGATAGGAGGAACCCAAGCTCAAGCCCACACCCAGCCTGGGTAACTTAGTGAGCACGGGAGACCTTTCAGATCCTCAAAATAAAAATGGGCTAGGTACATAGCTCAATGTGAAGACACTGGGCTCAGTTCCCACAACCACAAAAACAAAATAAAAAACAACAAATAAAAAACCAAACACTGTTCCTGCAATAAAACAATCACTCCCCTGACCAAGGGATTCACATCAACCCATGAAAAGAGGTCCGGCAATCTGGGCTGGCATAATGGGGAAAGGCTCTCTGCTTATCCTCACACAAGCAAGGTAGCGTGGTGGTAACTAACCCACTTTTTTTGCTCTGTGCTGCGTCCCTGCTCCCCTGGGACTGCCCTACACAACCACGGCTCCTTTCTCTTCTGTCAGCTGGATGTTGCCTGGCTCCTGAGTCAATAGGAGAAGCCAATTTGATCTTTCAAACTAAATTTGCTGAAATTTTTTGTTGGCACACATTTTCTATTCACAGACTGACTTCTTGACTTCTTTGATCCCTTCAATTCTTTTCAACATCGCGGGCTTTAAAAATCTGTCCCTTGAGAAGAGCCGTTCATGTCAGCAATCACTTAATTTGTTTACATAAGGAAAACTCAATGAAAAAGCAATAAAATTATTTTTAGAATATTAAAATATTTAACAAATGCATGTAATGTGTTGTTTAATACAAAGAAAAAGGGCAACCAATAACCTGAAAAAAATCAAGCTAAAAAAGATGATGTATTGGCAAGCAGTATGAAAGTAACCAAGTTAGTGTCCTAGGGAAGTAGCCCAGTTAGTGATTAAACAATTAATCCATATAAAGGTTATTACATTAATTCTGACTTTTTCCATGTTTCACGTTCCAGTGGATTTGACAACACCCTGTTTTAGAGGTGAAAATATTGAAGCCCATGTGATCTGGCTTTCAGCCACAATGAGCGTGCAGGGTGTAGAATAATCATCAAGTTTCTATATATGAAAAAGGAACACCTTGTCCCACTGGCCAGCTTCGCTTTCCACGACAACTCTATTCCAAATTTTCATTTTCTCTTGAGTTCACATGGGTATCTCAATTATTTGGCTCTTTCCCTGACTTTGAAATCTCTGGAGATACTAACATTTCTTTCCTATGCTATGATTTAGCACTTACCTTAGCTTTATTTTAAATACAGGCATTAAAGAGAATTATTAAAAGATGTTATATCCAAAGAGTAGGATGTTTAAGGCTATTAGCATGAAGCTTAAAAAGAATATTTAATAACCTGAGAAATATTTGAGAGTGGTAGTGAATGGAAAAACCAACTCGTGAGTCTATTCAGAAAATATGATCGCAAATACTCAAAGAAAAAGATGAAGAAGAAAGAGAAAAATGGACAATAATACTAAAAATGTGTATAAAAAGACTGGAGAATAAATGAAAATTATGAACAGTGTTATGTCGGTGGTGGTGGTGCCATGAGTAACTTTGAAAATGCTTCTTTATGTTTTTCAAGATAAACGCTGAGTTCATGCCTCTGTAGTCATCGGGGTCTCTCTGTGGCCGCACTCACCCCACATTCTTCATACATAATTTCCCCAAATACCATGGATACCCCCTCCTGTGATCCTGGGGCTTTCATCGCTCCATCAGTTGGTGCATGCACCTCTGTCGGGAACTACGGACACCTCGGTGCAGCATGCTGGGACTGGTGTGCATTTGCCTTTGTTGGAGACACCTGGGCACCGTGTCCGGGTGTGTGTGAGGAGCATCTCGGAGGGGGTGGATTAGGTGCTCCCCTTCCCTAACCATGCTATCCATGGGTCCCAAATCACATTCCCGCTGGTGGCTTTCCTCTCTAATATGTTACCCTAGAGCCAACTAGTCACAGATGTCCTTGGGAAGAAAACATGTGGCTAATAGCATTCTGATTGGTTGCATTTCAGGTGTCAAACTGATAGAAAGAAAAATTTCGTTTCAACAATGTGTTGTGGGGCTGGCAGAAAGGCACAGTGGTTATAGTGCTTGCCTAGCAAATGCAAAGCCATGAGTTTGATTCCCCAGCATCACATAAAGCTGGGTGTGGCACTCAGGAGGCTAAGGCAGAAGGATTTTTATTAGTCCAAGGCTAGCCTGGGCTACACAGTAAGTTCAGGACCCACCTGGGCTACAGAGTGAGACCCTGTCTCAAAAAAGAACAATTTGTTGTGATCTAATATACAATCTAATAGGTAAAGAGAGCCATCGGTTCTCCAAAGGACAGTTACAAGGTGTTACGGTTTGGATAACATCTCCCCCAAAACCATGTTGAAATCTGAATCCCCAGAATTCCAGTCTGGGAGCTTCCAAAGTGAGGAAATAGGATCTCTGAAGATGTGCACAGGAGTAGAGTGGACTGTAATACCTGGTACTGTTCTACCAGGGAGAATATGGGCCGGACACAGAGAGAGGACAAGGTAGAGGCAGACAGAGAGAGTGAGCTCTGTAACGACAGGAAGATAAAGAGCGATGCATCCCTCAGCCAGGGGACACCAAGGACCGCTACTGCAAGAGCTGGAGGAGGCGGGGATGATCCCCCCTGAGGCCTTGGGCAGCTCTGCTTGTCTTAAACATGGAGCCCTGAGAACTGGGAGACAAAATAATTCTGTTTTCAGCTACTCAAATTGGCAGCAGTTCTTCAGGTACCCTTAGAAAACTAATGCACATGGAAAATTGTCATGACATACAGTTTTATAATTATCATGTAATTAAATGACAAAGCCTCTATTTTATTACATACCATCAAAATTATTTTAACTGTCCTATTCATATTTACCATCCCAAGTACTGAAATGAATGCTATTTCATCTAATGTGTCTTTCCCACCTGATGTTCAAACAATTAAGAAAAACCCAACTTATCTAAATAATAGGAAACATGAAAAATATTTGCACAGCCAACATATATTGCATACCTGGAATATATCAAACCTTGTGTAAAAGACTACACACCTATTACATATAAATACACATATGTAAGTGCTGTACATACATATAGATGTTTACATATGATCATGTGCACACATAAACTTAATATTGTAAGATCCAACCCTTTTATCCTTAAGGCTTAATAGCAAATATTCTTGATTTTGCCACCCACGTGGTCTTTGCTGCAATTCCTCAGCTCCGATTTGTCACACAAAAGCAGCTGCAGGACAGTGGTCAGCCAGTGGGCATGGCCATGTTTCAATAAAACTTTATTTATACAAACAGGCAATGATCCAGACACCCTGTGGGCTGTAGGTTGTTGAGTTCACTGAAACTCTTCAAGAAAGACACTGTTCACAGATGATTAACCCAAGGGAACATTACAGTTAACGCGGAGCGGGGAATGCCTGGATTCCACCCCAGTATCCCTGGATCCACGGATGTAAACACCTGGCTGCACTGTCTCACAGTTTTCACAGTTTCACCAAAAGTGTATCGATTATATAAAAAGCTTTAAGAAACTCTTTTGAAGCCCATATAGTCTCGGCATTAAAAAAAAAAAGGTAATGACATATTTGAAACAAAACAAAGTCAGGCTAAACTGTGTTAAGTCAAAGAAAGAAATCATTATAAATGCCCTAAAGAACTTGAAAACATGCCAGAAAATTTTAGGAGCCTCAAACTAGAATTCAGAATTATTGATTATTTATGATTCAAACCCTCTCTGTGGAAGACCAGAGAAGTGATGAACGACAGAAGAAAGCAACGTAGAGGAGTCAGCGAGGGCATCACAGATGCTCAACGTTTCCGTTAGATTTATTGCTGAAAAAGCAGTTCAAGTCATTTCTTTAACAGTTCTGTGGATGTGGCTCCTGCTCCCGCCAGATTCCTCCCTCAGGCCCTCCAGCAGCTCCTAGTGCTCTGGAGGATCTTCTCTTTTCAAGAATAATTCTTCAAAGTTCTACCAGCACTTGCCTCGGTGCCAAGCCATTCACAGAAATCATGTGAGGGTTAAACTTTCTCACATTCATTGAAGATCATTCTCTCTCTCTCTCTCTTTCTCTCTCTCTCTCTCTCTCTCTCTCTCTCTCTCTCTCAGCTAGTGGTTCAGTAGCTCTGACTGATAGAAATCCTTAACTGATTGAACGGAAACAAATAACTTTCCCTTCCTATCACCACAGCAATGTAATAATGCCTCTCAAATAGTTTGAATTGATAACTTTGGCACAAAGGGCACATGTGATTCCCATTCATGCTAGTTTCAGTTCTAAGGAAGTAGAATTTATTTCCCAGAATACAGCCTTAGTGAGGAGGCCGGAACCACGCTGGGCCTCTGAGTCCTCACCTCATTTCCATAATTATCGTAAGTACACACAAAGCATAAATAAAGTATGGAGAATTAGCTTCACAAATAGAGGGGGACACAAAGCTGCAGAGCGCCACAGCATTTAACTCTCTGCCCTAATAAATGCCACCGACAAATGGAGTTAAATGGGTCAATGCGCCACCAGTGGCTGTGTTTAGCTCAGCAGAGACAACAGGGCGGGAATGGCAGAGGCACTACATTACAGTGTTACCTGGGCCTTCAAGGCGGCGATCACCAGGGATGGCGGCCTCTCTACCACGGCGCATCCCTGATTACCTCTTCCCTCCCCTTTTCCTTTCATAATTAGCTGCACACTATTAAGTTAATGCACATTTATCTACAACAATTCAAGTCAGACTGCGAGAGAATCATTCTAGTCTATAATTACACTCCAGCTTAATTATCATAATTTCCACTGCATATATTTAATAAAGAAGCTGCCATTACGGGTTGGGTTCCCACGTGGAAACTCTTGCAGGGAGCATCACGAGGACAGGCCAACACCTCCTCCTAGAGACCCACCAGGCACCCAGAGGAAGCGGCGCTGGCATTGGCGGAGGAAAGGCCTTAGGAAGGGTGTACTTCTCAAAGCCAGGAAGGATAAGCTCTCTCAGGCTCCACCATTCACCAAGGACCCGGCAGGAATGCACTCCCCTGACTGGTCACTGAGGGCGGGGGCTGGGCGGGGGGCTGACTTGGTAATGGCGCCCCTTGCCCGCTGGGTTTCCACCCCTCTGCTAACATATGAGGTTGCCTGGACTGCAATTTCCTCTAGATCTGCCTCTCCATTGGAGAGCCACCTGTGTGCTTGAAATCCGGCCACCACTAGATGTCACCAGGCAGCAACTGAGACAGATAAATGAGGCCTTTATGGGATTTTTATTAACTTGGGAGACGCTGAGCTACTGGGTCTCTTCTTTACAGCTCCCATGGGAGGACCAATTAAAACAAGAGGAATCCTATGGAATTGTTGAGCTCTGATATGGCACATACATACTGCACAAGGTGTGATAGTTTTATCTGGATAAGAAAAAAATACTGTCTGATATGGAGGAAAGTCTTTATGCCTAGCAGTCATTATATTGCACTGGAGCATGTACTTATTAAAATGACTTCACCCATGTTCTGGGGGTGATGCTAACATTTTGACCTAGAATCCTTACTGGTTCGTTTTATTAATACGTTGCTCAGAGAAGAGAATGGAAGGTATCTGCCTCCTTTTGAGTGTGTAGAGATGAAAGGCAGTCAACAGCATTGTGTGCAAGAGCACACGGAAAGAACAAAGACGTGACGTGCGCGTGTACCACTTCCCCACACTGAATGAATTACGATGTATCGCAAACACACACCCATCACTGTAGTAGTTACGGGAAACTAAACATGAAATAATGGCAAAAAATCACAAAGCAGAAAAGCTTCACTACGAAAACTAGAAAATGAAATGACTGCAAAGTCCCAAGGTGTGTAGCTTTGAATGCGAAAGTGGTAACGGCACAGGTGAGACAGAGACCCTGAATGAAGCAGGGGATGTCAGAGACGCCCACGCCCCCGGGAAGGCCACGAGGTACCAATGGGCTCATGTCTTCTCTGTGTCACACATCGCCTTTTCCACACAATATTTAAAAACTGACTGCATTAAAAGCCATGCAGAGTGAGCTTAAGGAGTACTTCAATCAGCTATGTGTTTACTTCCTCAGCTGTTGAAAGTCCAACTCAGAACTAACGGAACAACTACGCGATGTGCACTCACACCCTCCCTCCGATCTGCTTTCTGTCTCAGTGATCCTTTTCAACCATTTATGAGCTCCTGTGACTGCAAACACTAACACTTTTGTTTTTGTCTTCAAAATTATAGGTAAATTCTTCCTTATTTATTTGTTGTGAGGTATTGAATTCAGGGCCTTCACACCGAGCTACATTTCCAACCCATTTTTAATTTTTTAAAAAATTTTGATACGGGGTCTCCCTAAATTGTCAAGTTTAAATTGCCCAGGCTGGGTGGGTCTGAACTTCAATTCTCCTGTTTCAGCTGCCCAGAATGCAGGGATTATGGGCCTGTGCTACTGGGCTGAATTTTTTTTCCTGTTAAGATAGGACTTGCATCTCACGGAGCAGTGTGCACAGGGACCCTCTGAGACCCTCTGCAGCAGGTTTCCAGCATTCTCTTCTGCATCTGAAGAGATGAGGGAAATCAGTTAATAAAGCTGAACTCCCTTCACTTAGGAATTTAACATTTCCTCTGCTCCTTTTCTGTATTCCAGCAAAACTTTTGTTAAAAACTACAAAAGTGGACTGCTGTGGCATGCCCCAGATCCTCCAGTCACTGATTGACTAATAAGGCCCTGTCACCTTCCTGAGCTATCCAGTGGAGGGACAAGAGCAAGGAGCCTGTGGGTGGCCCAGGAGTGGTGCAGAGAGCGCAGGCAATACCCAGCAGCAAGGCCACTTGGCAGAAATCTGAGTATCCTTTGTCCCTTATCCTCAGCTGTCCTGTTGTCTCTCTAAAAGCATAAGAGAACAAGAAAATCCAGAGGATGATAAGAAGCTACTTTGAAAATTTATACTCCAATACATTTAAAAATCTAAAAGAAATGGATGAGTTCCTAAACATATATCAACCATCAAAACTGAATGAAGAAGAAATTAAACATCTGAATAGGCCAATATCCACCTATGAAGTAATAAAAACACTTCCAACCAAGAAAAGTCCAGGACCTGGTGGACTTAGCAGAATTCTACAAAAAAATTTGAGAAGATTTAGTACCAATGCTCACCAAGGTGTTTAAAGAAATTGAAAAGGAAGGAAAATTGCCCACATCATTTCTTGAAGCACGCATAACTCTAATTTCAAAACCAGACAAGACCCAAGAAAAAAGAAAACTACAGGCCAATATCTCTAATGAATACAGACACAAAAATACTCAATAAAATTCTTGCCAAAAGAATGCACATTAAGGTTTCACCTCACTCTAGTGAGAATGACCTACATTAATAACTCAAAAAAAAAAAAAGAAAAAAAACCAATTGTTGGTGAAGGTATGGAAAAAAGGAAGTCTACTCCACCGCTGGTGGGAATGCAATCTGGTACAACCATTATGGAAATCAGTCTGGAGATTCCTTAGAAAGCTGAGAATAAAAATTCCATTTGACCCAGCTATTGTTCTACTGGTCATGTTCCCATAAGAAATGAATTCAACATACCAAAACACACATGCATGTCCATGCTTAGAGCAGCACAATTGATAACAGCAAAATCCTAGAAATTATCTACCTGCCCATCCATGCAGGAACGGTTAAAGAAGATGCATACACAATGGAAAACTATGAAGTCATAAAGAAAGACAGATATGAAGCATTTGAATAAATATGGGGCTACCTAGAGTCAATAATGTTCAGTGAAATGGACCAAGCACAAAAGACTAACTGACTGTAAATGGATGTACCTCTAATGAAGTGCGTGTGCGCGTGCACGCACACACACACACACACACACACACACACACACACACACCATAAAAAGGCCCCAACATGAATGACAGGGTTAAAAGAGAGGCGATGGTCAGATAGGAAAGGGGTGAACCTGTGAAAAATGGGTGGACACAGATGCTCACTGCTTCTCCAGACCCCATGGTTCTAAGGTGTTACAGAATTTGTAATTCATGTGTTTGCAAAAGTAAATGTTATATTTCATGTCATGTGATTTTTTTTTTTTTTACCACAATAAAATGATTGCTCAAAAAAAAGTATAGGGAATGGTCTTAATGACATTTTGGGGCCCTTAATTCGGAAACGGAAATCCTCTTGTTGGAAATCCATTCTACTCTATTATAATGGAAAACCTAGAAAATAGCGTTCCCTGATTTTTGAAATATCTTGGCCAAAATAGATACAGCTTTACATTAAATTAATTAGTTACAATACTAAGAACTGAACCAGGACTTTCACCCTGAGCTATATTCCCAGCCTCTCCCTCCCACTTTTTCTTTGACCCAGGGTCTTACTATATTGCTAAATTGCCCAGGCTGGGCTCCAACTTGCAAGCCTCCTGCCTCAGCCTCCCAGAGTGATGAGATTACACGTCTGAACTACCAGGCCCAGCCATCCTTCAAGTTTGAAAGAGAATAGTCTCTTCACTTCAGAACAACCAAATTTCAACCTAAATTATCACTGTTCCTATATCATATCTGGTAGCACATAGGTAACCAGCACTACAACCATGCCTTTTGGATTGACTAGGATTTACATGTTTTACAGAGGGATGTACCCAGGGCTTCTGGTGTCGCACAGATGATATGTAAAAGCTCTCAAAATAAGGTCGGCATAAATACATGTACTTACAAAAAGAGGCCTCTTTTTGATCGTGCAGCCAGGGTTCCTGTTTAGATTTGCACTTTGTACCCCTGTAGAACCATTTTTAGCATAGGAAGCTCTTTCCTCAGAACACCCAGGACCACATCAGCATCCATGCCACACAGCACAAGCTGACAGGCAGCAGACATTTATCCAAAAAAAAAATCCTGATATTGTAGAGACTGAAAATCATAAACCATGGAGCCTTCAATTGCAAATTATGTTAACCTTAGGAATATTAATCACATGACAATTATTTTTCAAAAGATTCTGCCAATTTTGAGGTCTATGTCATGAACAAAACCTTTGCAATAAATGTTAATGAAACTCATGTCTAAACCTTCAATTTTGAGTCCATTTTCCATGAATGTTGAAATTTATGAAATTACTGCAATTAGTTTCTTCTAGAACTTCCCCAAAGTGAAGCTGTAGATTTTTTTCTTTTGCTCACAAGTGGGGCCATGATATGTTTTACTGCTTAAGATTGTTGCTGAGCTCTAGTATTCAACTATTAATTTGCATATTCAGTGACACAGGGATTAAATAGTATATTATGTAATTAATATGTAGCAGCTAATAACTATTGGAGAAACACTCTACATAACAACTATGCAACTAATCAGGTATAAGATTATATTTCTATAAGCCTATTAGCATACTTTAAAAAATAACATGATAAAAAAAATCCAGCCACTATAATAGTTGGTGACAATTCTCATGATTTTCCAGTATCAGATTTCTGACTGAACTGATTTTTCTCAACAGAAAGACAATAGCTCGTGCCATGCTCATAAAAAATACAGGATCCCTGCGCTAGCACGTGGTGGCATCAGAAGCAGTATTAGAAGGGATCAAGCTCTTTTCTCCCTAAATCAGTGTTCAACATTATACTCCTAGGCTATGTCTCTTAATACTCCCTTTGTTTGGCATTATTGGATTACTGCAACTCAATCCTTAGCCTTATTGTTGCAAGAAAGCTTAAAATAGCAGATAAGAAACCTCTAATAACCAGCACACACACAAAAGCTAGCCAATAATAGCTGATGTGATTGCCAGGTGGGTTCCCACACAAAAATATTTATTGAAAAGAAATTGTGCAAAGTAGCATACTAATTACCATGCTGTAGCACGTACCATTAAAACTGAAAATACCTAGGGGAAATGAAAGGGGCATGTTTATCATTAGTGCCACTATGACCTTAGCAGTATCTTTCAAAGATATTTAAATACCGAGCACTTCCATCCAGTTCACACACACCTAATCATACATATATGTATATGTGTAATCAAATGAAAAACTCATTATTCTTACTGAGGCAGGTCCATTTTGACAGGTTTTGTTTTGTTTTATTCCATTACACTATTTAAAAAATACTATTCATGACCAACAAAAACATTTTACTGCCCAGTAACAAGCCACAATCTGAAGTCTGGAAAAAGGAGTATACACACATTTGCCAAGTCCATTCACAGGAAAGCTACACAGTCATTCTCATCCATCTCATGTGTAACATATTGCCTATAAATTATTAACCACTTGGAATTTTGGATAATAATTAGCTTTACAAGCTACAGTTAGGGCAGAAAAAAGCAGCTTTCTGCAATGACTTATATTCTGTTTAAATTCCTGACTTAGTGATCCTCCCCTCCATTTTTCTGCATACATGAAGTACTTTTCAAACATATATAACAATGATGAAAAGACGGACGTTAATAATACCACCTGCTCCTGCCTGTCAATTTTCCGGACTGGCCTAACTTCCATTATGAAATGTTATAGATGAAAATTAAGACAGAACATCGAGCCTACATGGTACGTTGAAAAAAAGTTAAGCTATTCTTGTAGTTTCTTGCATTATTTTAAAAATTTGGTTTCCATCACCAGATGGATCCTTATTCAGGGCTGGCTGAACTGACCAATGAACAGGAGGTTCACACACACACACACACACACACACACACACACACACACACACACACGTTTCTCTGGCACTGGGGGATGGAGCTCATTGACCCCAGGGCCTTCATGCTGAGCTATTTTGAGACAGGGTACCATTAAGTCACCATGTTGCCCAGGCTGAGCTCAAATGTGCAGTCCCCCTGCCGCAGCCTCACTGAGTGCTGGAATTTTATGCTTGTACCCCGGGTATGGCTGATGTGTGTTTTTACATTGGCACATACATGAGTCTGACATCTTTCAAAAACACCAAGTCAAATGAAATTTTCCTATATTAGACATTATAATCCATTCCATTGCATCACATCTTAAAACACTGATAAAATCCTTTTAAATTATCTTAACTCCTGAATCATGACTAGTCTGTAGTTCAAAAAAAAAAAAAAACAAAAAACTAATGTTATCAGGTCAAGGGCTCCTTAAATGCAAAGCAAATGCCTCACAAAATCATCATCAAATTTCATTTGTTTCACTCAGAATCTAACAGCTACCTATAGGCAAAGTATCTACTTTATAACTCAGACAAAATGTGTAAAATTGTATACAAAATTGTCAAGTACACTGAGAGTTGGTCCATGAGACCAATCTGGGCTTCCTACAGCTTTCATATATCTTGTGATGTTAAAAAAGGCTTTACAGATGATTATTAATAGTGAATTTGATGACTAGTAATACTCTGTTTGAAGTCTAGTAAGGAAAATGTTTTCTCCCTAAAATAATCCCATTCCTTTTGGTAGATACATATTTCAAATCATCTTCATTATTAGTATATTTTGATGTTCATCAATAAAATCTCTGAAAATTGGTTTTCTTTCGTGTTATTGTACTATGGACATGCTGGCCTCAAACTCCTGATCTGCCTGCCTCAGTTTCCCAAGAAGTTGAGATTACAGGTAAGCACCACCACAGCTACTCCAGATAATATTCTTAATTTTACCTTTCCATCCACAGAGCCTAAAATATTTACTATCTGGTCCTTCGAAGAAAGTTCATGTTGACTTGCATATTCGAGTGGCACTTTCTCATAATGAGATAACATTTGTTATATTTAATTGCCAACTGTCAACTTAGGCAAGTGATCTGGCTGCAATCTTCACCAGGCTTTGGTACTCAGGTGCGTAACTGGCTGCGTACAGGGACCCCGCTTCCTTCTGTGATCTGGGTACAAAACTTCCCATTGGTTCAAGGGAGGGAAAAAATCCCTCTGAAAAGGAGGCCCTCTCTTGAGCCAAGGGAAAGCAGATCTTTTTTTTTTTTAATAGCTTTGCATTGTTTTATTAACAGCCATAAGCTCCAAGGAGAATTGGGCTTTTCATCCAATGAGATTGCTTTCCACCTAATTCCCTCGAAGTCACGGGAAGGTGCACACTTCTGCAGGCAGACACGTCCTACTTAACGAGCACTGCAGCAAAGCGAGCAGCTCCTGACGCCCTGACAAGGGCTCTGGCATTGAATAACCACCACTTATGCACCCAAGTAAATCGTATTATTGAGCAACCTCATGTTTATCACACTGAAGAAAGCCTAATTTTTTTTTATGTTGACAATAAGCAGCATGGTTTAGCTCTCTCTGTGTGTAAGTTTTGTCCGATCCTGATGCACACTTAAGTCCCTCTCAAATGATGTTTTGCTCTTTTGGGTACTACGACTTTAAAATTTAGCACTGCAAAAAAACAAAAACAAAAACCAAAAAAACCAAAAAAAACGCACAACCTGAATGAATACATACAATGCCTGGGGAACACAGAGAATCCATGCTTCCTGCTGTTCCTTTTTACAGTGTTTTACCTGGTGGCTCCTCCTCTCCTCCTCCTTCCCACTCCCATAAATACTTGTCTCTTAGAACACACTTAGGTGCAGACCTTAAACAACAATCCACATTAAGGATTCATCACTTGCTGTCACACTAACCAGGCATGGAGAAAAGGGACATCTTGTTTGTACAATGTTCTACTTATCCTGGAAGTAGCATTTTTTTAAACCTTTCAAAATTTTCGTTTTCATGACATACGTCTTATTTCCTACAGCCGTTGGGCTTATGGAAAGTTATATTACTGCCATGAGCCCTTATTAAATTTTTGTTGACTCTATGTCTGTTTCAGCAAAAACTATTACGAAACTGCCACCATATTTACTTCCTTTTTGTGGGAACACACCATGTTGTAAATAACTTGCATCAGTTAACAAATGTCAAGCGAGCCTAAGGCAGGGAGAAAATACATGTTCTCTATCACATCAAACAAACTCTGAGATTAATTATAAAACACAACAAAAAAGAAAACATTTCTACAAAAAATGATAGTTGATTTTTAAGAAAAGCCAAGACCAAAAAACAAAACATCATTAAGATTCCCTTGGGACATGATTTATTTATGTTTTATTATGGCTTTGTTATACAAATTAAATAATATGATTATTTGGAAATAAATTATAAGCTCAAAGAATCAAGTCTAATAATTAATGATTATCATCTTGTATAAAATGGTATAGCCCAATTTTGCTGCTCAACCTTTAGTAAGGATAAGGGTTTTTATCTGAGCAAAAGTTTAAATTATTACAATGAAGTGTTTTTGAAGGACAAAGAATGAGGCAGGTAAGAACCATAGGCTTCTGAGAAGGTCCTAAAATAAACGTTATGTATTTGTCTTTAAATAATACACATTCCAAGTACTTTTGTGTTGAAAAAAAAATAGGTCTGGGGTTGCAGGGGACTTGGTCCTCATGAAGCATGAATGACTGGTGAGAAAGCTGAAAGCGCTGGCTAAGTTGAGAGTGTGAACACAGCTCCCCATCAGGCCTTACCGAGTGCCTGGCACAGTCAATACAACATTGTTAGATGTCACTCTTATCCTCATTTTCCAGATGGAAGATTAAGACTCAGAGACATCTCCAAGCACCCCAACTACTGGGCAGAAGAGGCAGGACCCAAGGGGTACCTGAGGCTGGAGGCGGGGCTTCTAATGCTTCACATCATTGCCTTTGTTTTTCTGTGGTACTGGGGATCAAGCCCAAGGTCTTTGCCACAACCCTCATTCTCAGCACCCCTTCCTTCCCCCTCCCGTTTTTTTGAATTTCAAGATAAGGTCTCAGTAAGTTGTTAGGATGCCCAGGTTGGAGTCAGACTTGCGATCTACCTGCCTCAGCCTCCAGAGCGCTGGGATGACAGGCCTGCACCACCAGGCCTCTCCGTCACTGCTCAGCACCAGCAGCTGCTTAATCATGATGTTCAGGGCGAGAGCCCAGACTTCCCAGTTCTCACCCTTACTTCGCCTGTCCTAACACTAGCTGGCTCGAACCTTGGGGCACCAGGTTCAAATCCCACGCTCTGGATTCCTCACTGGACGATGGGTGTTTACACGCGTCTTCTTCTCAGTCACTTCCACAACAGGAGAGGCATGACGTCACCCTCCTGGCTTGGATCATACGCAAGATGCCATTGCAAGAGCGCCTGAAGTCCGCAGCAGAGCTTCCCTCCCCGACACTGCACATGCTTGGCTCAGCTTTCTCCCACTCGTTCATAAACTCCCGCAGACCATGCTCAATGGAAACAATGTGTTAGGACAGCTAGAATTGAAGACTGACGTGCCTTCAAATTAACTGGGATTCTGTCTTATGCCCATCCTGGGGAGAAGCGGCTTTGAGCAAAATGTGTTTCTTCAACAGGTATTTATTTCACTAATTGTGTTTCCTAAACAATTCCACGTCAGTGAGAGAAACCTACAAATTACAGATCGCTGAATATCCGATTTTCATTCTCATGTCATCTATTTTTGGTGTACTATCTAGAAAATACAATCAAAACATGGTCTTGTTCCTTTGAAACTTAAAGCAACTTCATTTATATAATTATTTTAAATGGTCTGACTTTTCTAGAACACAAAAAGAGTGCTGTGTTGATTTAAAAACAAGGAAATCATATCTCAAGAAACAACATGGAGAGTGTTGCAAATGTGCCCCCCCCCCAAAGGTATATCTGTGTCTTAATCCATAGTAACTGCTGATATATCCTTACACAAAAATAGCATCCTTGCACATATAATTAATAATATCAGAAAAAAATCATTCTGGGTTTATGAAGGCTCTAGATGTAATAATGGCTTGTGTCTTCATAAGAGAAGGAGAGGGTGGCATGAGACACAATTACGCAGGCAGAAAGGACACAGAAATTGGAACATAAACAACTTGGAGCTGGAAGCTGGAAGATAAAAATTGACAGAAACAGGAAAGGATCCCATGCAAAGTCTTTGGAAGGCGTGGACTGCTTATGCCTTGATTTCAGGCTCTGGCTTCCAGAACTGAGACAGTGCAAAGTTCCACTGGTTCACACCACAAATTTTGTAGTAATTTATGATGGCCCTATGAAATACACACAGACACACAGACACACACACAACTACATACACCTATAAACACACACACACACACACAAACACACACACACACACACACACACACACACACACAATGTTTTTGAAGAGAAAAAGAAAGGCATGGAAATATTTTCCTCAGTATGCAAAACAACTTGAAAGTAGACCTTGCACTCTCTGCCAAATTTATCCTTCCCAGATCATGAGAGGAAATATTTTTAAAATAGTTCTCAGAGCATAACCTAACCATACAACAACAGAATTGGGTTCTGTAACATAATTTTAAGCTACATGAGCTCCTAGAAGTGACATTGGTACTGTGAACAGAAATTGTTGTTTTTCTCCATAACTTACTTCTTCAAATGGGAAGTCCCACAAAGAAATCAAACCCTACAGAACCTTGACCTTGTACTTTCCAGTCTCCAAAACTGTCAGAAAATACATACCTGCTGTTCAAGGTACCTAGTCAGTCAGTAGTATTTAGCATGGTAGCCACAACAGCGTGAAATGCCTATCGTTCTAGTGTGTTGCAGGGTCTATTTATGTATGTATTATGATAAATTTCTAGACCAAGGTGAAGGGAGGACATGGCTTGGTGTGTGAATTGGTGCCTCAGGTACAAACAAGACGGGAGTGCGACAACAGCCTCCCAGTGCTCAGAGTGGCAGAATTAGAAGCCAAGGCTCAGGATTCAACTTTGCATCACTGTGGAATACCTTCTCCATATGTCAAATCCTTAAGATAAATTAATGAGCCTGTGGCTAAGCTATTGCAAAAAAAAATCGTATATCAAACATTTTATCTTTGGAGTCTTCTGATGTCAGAGTTTTCCTCCTTGGGGCAGATGTGTTCCTCATCTTTCAGAAAAAAAAAACTACACATGTCCAGTAGATTATGGTGGAAATAAGGTCAGAGAGTTAAAAGTCATGAATGCTACCGAAAGTGAACAACTATAGTAAATAGCATTCCAAGAAGCAACAGCCAGTAGCAAAGACTCGAAAGATTGCCAGCACTTCTGTGCTCAGATTGGTGTGCTGTAGCACGTGTCTGTTTAACAGGGCTGTAACAAAATCCCACACAATGAGTGGCCTACACAACAGATGCTTGCCTTCTCAGATTTCTGGAAGCCAGGAGCCCAAGCTGAAAGTGTTAGCTGAGTTGTTTTCTGTAAGGTCACTCTCTGTGGCTTGCAGAGGGCCACCTCTTTTCTAAACCCCCTTGTGGCTTCTCTTCTGTGGCCTGTTTGTGAATCTCTGTGCTTACACATGTACACATGCATTGCCAATGTATCCTTTATGTCCAGATTTTCTCCTTACAAGGAAACCAGTCAAACCGGGTTGGGCCCAATCCTAACAGCCTCTTATGTTGCTGGGACAAAAGACTTGACATACACAACTTCAGAGAAGAGCTGAAATTTTTGTGCACAGCTTTCTGCGGGTTAAGTCTATTCTGACTGGCTCCAAGGAAGAATGGCATGATCAAAGAGGAAAGTGCTCAACCCCTGGAAGCCAGGAAGCAGAGAGAGGAAAGGAAGAGATGGTGGACAAGAACACACCCTTCTAGGTCACGTCCCCAGTGACCGACCCCCAGTCAGCTTCAACTCCTAACAGCAGGTTCAGCTGTTCACTTATCAGCAGATGAATCCACTGGTGAGCCCTACCTCCATGATACAATCAGCTCCCAAAGCCTCACCTACAAATAATGAGATTTGCAATGAGATTACAGTATCATTCTAATAGCCTGATTCTAACTTGGTTAGCTTAAAAATTGTATTCTGAGGCAGCAGAGGTTAGGGCTTCATGGAAACAAAATTTAGCCCCTGACATAGTACTTAGCACACTCCCTAAGACTTATTAGTATGAAGCGTAAATCATTAATTTTGCTTTCTAACGCAATTTGGGGAGAGATCAGCAGGGACAGCTCTTCTCTGCTCCAGGCAGTACAGTGTGGAAACTCACCGGAGAACAGGAAAATCTCTGCCAACGTGGGTGGGCCACACCGGGGGCTAGCAAGTGGGCACCAGTAGTGGGCCATGGTTGGGATCTTAGTTTTTGTGGCCAGTTCATACTGTTGGGTGTGCAGAAGGAGGTAACTAGTTCACACTTTGATATTTCGAATCTGCCGTAAACCACACAGCAGGGGAACTGGTGCTAAAATAATTACTGGTTGTTCAATTCTCAAATAAGATATAATCCACAGGGAGATTCCAAAGGGAAGGGACAATTCCCCCTCCCAAAAGGAAGCAACTGATTTGGAATTGTCCGAAAGCAGTCAAGTGTTGCTTTGAAAATCACTCCAAGGTAGTTCTGCTAAGCTCCAAGCCCCATCAAGGTGAATGCATGAGCTTGGTTTACCACAAAACTGAAGTCTCAGTTTCCCATTCTGCTGCAGGCACTGCCAAGGACTGGCTGCTGTGCCTCTCTGTCTCTCTGTGATTGCTATGCCATTAGCATTGACTCAGATCACCCAGGCGGGATGATTTACATATCTTTTTTGAATCAATTAATTGCGATCAAAATTAGGCTTTCATATGCAAATTTGAGCCCTGCACTTAATATTTGCAGAGCAGTGAATGTAATATTTCTAGAATATTACTTTTTTATCTTTAATTGTTTACACAGGTTTAGCTACAAGAACTTTAAATGACAACAAGTAAGTGTCTGCTACTGTGCTATTTGCATACGATTCATCTTTGCCAGAGGACTTCTACTCTAAGTTCAGGAAACCCTTGTAAAATGTGTCCCAGTGTAGCCCTCCCTCTTTCTCAGATCTATTTAAGATGAAAGGCTGATAAATTAAGATCTTAGGGCCACCCTGGCAAGTTCAGCCTGATTTAATCCTCAGGAGCTGGTCTTAACGATGCCTAAAAAAAAATGCTTTGATACTTTTAGAATTATTTGTGGTCTTTCAGCATAGCCCTTATTTCTTTACAATATTTACTGGAGGAATTCTGAATAAGTTTTAATTAGACTGCTTAATCCATTATTTTACTTTCAGAAAAATCTTGTGATTTTTGTAAGATAAAATATGGATTATTTCCCTCTTGTAACGGAATTGAATTCACTTGCCTGAGCTTACTGTATGGGTAAACTTCTGAAGGAGTCTTATTAAACCAAAAAGGCATATTGACTCCTTTTGCCACTGTAAACATAGGAGGCAAATAAGAAAAGAAGTGTATATGTTTACAATTCAAAATGAAGAAGCCAGCTTAAACAAATACATACGAGATTATTCAGAAATTTCTAGAAAACAGAAAATAAGTAAATCATGCAGAAGAAAACATTCAATGCATAGATTTCTATAAAATTTAGAGGAGAATTCTGTATTTGCCTTCTGATTGGCATGGAGTTTCCCTTGTTCAGTACAATCCTTGTGCAGTTTTCTGACCTGTCACCCTATAACTGTTCCTTTAACAGGGAGGAGTCACTTTACCAGGAAACCACAGCCAGGAGGTGCCAGCAGGATGGTGGGGCCACCCTGCTCTTGCCTAGTGGATAATATCATTCTGCAATGCGTCAGGCATGCTGACTGTGTGTGATTTGTCAGCCACACAGTGAGTGTGAGGCTCAGATAGTGTCCTTGTGCAATGTGGTAGTGGATTGTAGCCCTGTGTCCTGCTAGGAGGGAGGGTGTCTGTGGCTGGGAGAGTTCCAGGGTACATCTCACCTGTGCGCTCCAGAGTGGAGTTTTACATGTCTTGCCTGGATTGAGAATTGAGGTGAGTTGACAGTAGAAATTAGTTCTTTAATGGCGTAGGGTCTAATGGCCTAACAAATACTCCATCCCTAACTGAACTTCAGTCAGCAGCTCTGAGACCACTTCTCCACCAAGTCTGCACTTGGGCCTCATCTTGCTAAGTCAAGTTTCAGTAGAATTTATAAAAATTAGTTCAACCAAAACTTCCTACTCTTGATTCTTTTAGTCTCTCTTAACAACTGATAAAATGCCTCAACCTCCACCATCTTCTAAACAACGGATCATTACCTATGTCTGCCTTTAGTGAGCGTCATACTAGGTTGGCTTAGCACTAATCATACCCTTGATGTTTCCTCTTGGTGATTTCCCAGCCACTGCTCCTTGACTTTTCCCATTGAGTACTGCGCGGAGTTCTGTCCTTAGGTCTCTCATACCACTGCAGTAGTTGCTAAGCAGAAACCTTATACTACTACTGTCAGGCTCTAGTCCCCTTTCACGGGCTAAAGATTCCCTGAACAAGAACAGAAGAGCTCAGCTCAAAGGTAAATCTGATTCTCCTTTATCTGACTGACCATGAGCTCATGAAACACCCCCAAACGTGCACCTTTCCTAAGTCTACCCACGAAATCAGAAAGGAGTCTCTAGTTTGATCCAGGGCTCTGCTGTTACAGACTTCACATACCTCTCTCCTCCCAACGTCACAGTCTCAGCAAGAACAGCAAGGAATGGCATGGAATTACTATTGTCACTCATGATTTCTTTTTTATTCTTCCCAAGGGAGCAGAGAGAAACAAATAATTAAACTAGTCCCCCCAAAACAACTACTTACATATAATGTGACCATCGGTACTTATAGATTCAATTAGAAGGAACTGCTTTAGAATTAGTTTGCAATGATAATATCTGGGAAGAGTCATCCTGTGTAATGATTTTGAGCCTTGATTCTTTTATCAAATCAAATTATACCTTATTTCTAATATTTCTCTGCCACAGATATTTTTCTCCTTTGCAATGTATTCTGATGATTGTCATTATTGTTCAATGTTAGGAGGATCTGCATTTGCCGTTCTTCCATTTTAGGAAATACTAGGAAGTACTAGAAATGTTAGGATGCTGGGAAGTTTAGGGAATACAGATGACCCCCAACTTTGGATATTGTCATGTTTGCATCTGAAGTGTACCCCAAAAGCTTCAATTCCTATGGGTACGTTTGGGAGATGGGGACTAGCTGGAAGGGCTGGATGCTTGGGGCTTGACCTGGAGGGGTGTATGCTGGCTCCACCTTTCCTCCCACACTTACCTGTTCTGTGATACTGTGAGGATCTCTGTCTCTTGGGGCACCTGCTCTGGCTCTGGCTATACCTGCAGCCCCACCATGTGATTATTCTACTATTTTCTAGCCACTTACCCATGAACAGACTGAAACCTTCTGAAACTATAAGTTACAACAAATCTTTCCTCCCTAAGTTGTGGATATATTGAATCATAGTGACAGGAAAACACTTGAGACAGATATTTTGACTTTATGATGGTGTGAAAGTGATACATATTCAGTAGAAACTGCAGTCAGAATTTTGAGTTTCAATCTTTTCCCCAGACTACTAGTATTTAGTACGATTCTCTCTCCAGATTCTTCACAGTAGCAGGGAGCCACAGCTCTGCATCATCCCACTAGCTACAAGAGCAACCACCGGTACTCTATGGCGCTCCATGTCACCAGCATGTTTTTGGATGTTGTTTTGATATCCCATCATCCCTACAAAATACCCATCTCTGCAATGATGACGGCTCATTGTGTGAGAAAATGTTGTGTTAGAAAATGTTGTTAAATGTAGGTTAATGTGAGTATTCTGAGTACATTTGGAGTAGGCTCCTCAATGTTATGAGGATTGTATATTGTGTATGTTAAATGCATTTTCAACTTAGGGCATTTCCTACTTACAATGGGTTTATCAGGATACAATCCTGTTATAAGTGAAAAAGCAAAACTATTGAAAAGCAGCATTCAGGAGGCACATATCTGATGTGGGTGCCATACAAACTCTCAACCTACTTCGTATTTCAAAAGAGAATGATTGGAATGTTCATACAAGAGACACCAGTCAACAATCTAGTGTATTTCTTGGAAGAAGAGCTTTGATGCAAAACAAATTAAGAACTTTTCAAATTCCACACAATAAAGAAATCTTGGCTTTGTCTATGAAACACAGCCAGGTTTAGAATGGATCAGAAGTCATAGATCTGGGGAGCTTAGGTAACAATCTGGGGGAACACCAGCTCTCTCTGTGGGCCATGGGGAGGAAGATTGGGGAGAATCGCAAAAGCATACGGGTACCCGGATGAGGCACCTTGTCCTTACTTTCAGACCAAAAATTTAGACAGAAGGCAATTCTCTACCCCCTAGAGAGTACGAGACAACCATTCTACAACAACTTGGTGTTGCTGCAGTCAAGGAAAAAAAGAACATCAATTGAGGGTAGAGGTGGTCTGAGTTAAAGCTCCACTTCCTTCTTGATTCTCTCTTCTTTCCCTCCCAACCACAGTCCTCTTTACTTCCTGCAAGGCTCAGGAGCCTTTTCTGCTACTCACAGTAGTGAAGGAGGAAGCTGAGAATAGAAAATCAGGAATGTATTTTCTGGAAAAGATTTGGAAGGCATGCATATGATATAAACACAATGTGATTCATTAAGGATAAACATCATGACGTAAGACAGCTTTGGTGGATATAGAGACTGATGCCACAGCAAGAAGGCGAAGGCAACATTACAAATCAGAGCAGCAAAAGTACTAGAAAAAAATGCTTTCCTAACAATTGATATGCATGTAAAAGATAGATTCCTAGATTCCTAACGCACACTATATACAAACTAAAGATATATTCAAGAACCAACCTGAAAGGTTAAGTATTCAATATTTTAATAAAAGGATGATACTTTGAATTTAGCATAAGGTTTTCTTAGATATATAGAGAACAAAATTTGAATATATAAAAATGTAAAGTTTAGAATTAAAATGAAATGTTACAGATTGAAAGCATCTGTTAGAATCTAAACATTAAGAGTGTGTAAATCTCTCATATATATTAATAACAGCTTTCAAATACTGAATCAATCCTATTTAGGTTCTTTACATGTATTAATTTATTAACTTAGAACAACTCAACAAGGTAGATACTTGCATTAATCTCATTTTGACAATAAAAAATTACAGAAAATACCAGGGCTGGAGTAATGGCTGAATGGCTAAAGCACTTGCCTAGCAAGTACTTGGGTAAGTGCTAAGTACCTGAGTTTGATTCCCTAGCACCACACAAGCTGGGCATGGTGGTGTATGGCTATAATCTCTGTATTCAGGAGGCTAAGGCAGGAGGATTGTCATGAGTCCAAGGCCAGCCTGGGCTACAGAAGGAGAACATGTCAAAAAAAATTACAGAAAATACAGATTAAAATTGCATCAGGATCATATATATGGCTGGTGGATGAGAACATCCTCGAGGTGATTTAGTTCCAACACGGTCATTCGTGACCCAAGAGTAAAATGGCAAAAAGTGGGCATAAGTGACTCACAGACAGCTAGGAATTCTAGACACACACTGACTTTCAGAGATATCGAGAGAAATGCCAAGTAAAGCAGCCAACTATCCAAATTGGTAAAAAATTTAAAAGGCTGAGAAGAATCGGCACCTGCAGTGAAACAAGAGCCATCGTGAACTGGTGGTGGGAATACACAAGAAGCACCATCTTGAACAAAAACTAGAGGACAAGTGTTAAAATTAAATGTGGACCTTTTGATAGTCCAGTAACTTTAATGCCCCATAAACACTCTTTCTCAGTTGCCCCAAAACACATGCTCTGGGACAGCCATTAATTGTTAAATGTCCCCCAGAAGCCACCAGAAAAGCTACCGATCAGTCAGCAGTCAATGCATCGTTGTCTGTACACGCTATGAAATGTGACCAAGCAGAGGAAAAGAGCGAACAACACACCCTGACGCCCTTTCCAAAAGACAAGTCTCGACAGTATAGTGAGTTACAAAAGCAAGTGTTGGTAGAACTTGGGTAGTATGATATACTACATAATAAGAGATTAATTAATAATAATTAATTATATACCCCTCCTGGGTGAGGCCATGGTGTCCATGTATTTGCTTAAGCTTTATTCTAGACACCTAGATGTACTACATATGTCCCATGGTGGTAGTTTTGGATAAAATTAATGTGTGAGCCAGCAGACTTTGAGTCAGGCCCATTATCCGGAAGGCGAGTGGCCCTTCGCAAACATTGGAGAGCCTCAACAGAGAAAGTCTTTCCTTTTTATAAGGATGAAGACCTGCTGCAGCAGACCGTCTTACAGTGAAACTCTTCCATAGATCTCCTGTTGACCTATTCTGCAGGACTAGTTTTAGTTTAGTTTAGTTTTGTATTGGGCATTGAGCACAGAACCTTCCCACGGAGCTACATCCTCAGCTCATTTTTGGTTTTTGACTTTGGGACAGGCTTTTGCCAAGGTGCTAAATTGCCCAGGCTGGGCCCACAGCTGTGATCCTCCTGCCTCTTAAAGAGCTGAGATTACAGGTCTACACCATTTGGCCTGGCTCCTGCAGGTTTTGAACTTGCTAAACATCTACAACGCATGAGCCAACACCTTAAAATAAATCTCTCTCTCTTCTACCTACACCCTTCCGGTCTGGTTGCTTTGGAACACTGACTGGTACGGATGCACTTGATGTGATGTAAATATTTAAAATGCACACAATCACTTATGGACAAGTGAGTGGCACCCTTTGGTCTGTGCAAGGTGGTGTTGTGCTTAATTCTCTGCACGCACAGTCATAGCCCACATTTGACCTTCACCACACTGTAAAGTCATACGATAATGACACAGTGAAATGCGGGAGAGAGGTCTAGACAATTCTGAGAGTTGTATTTTGAGTGCATTTTCATTTATCAGGAAAAGTAGATATGCCTCATTTTCCAGCATAGGAAGATGAGTTGATTTTCTTCCATTATAATTTGAATCACTGGACCCAGTCTGAGAACTATACAGAAGAGATACGTTGGAATGAACACTCCCCATCAGGCAGTGGCTACAGTGAATGAAAATGATGCATTTTTTTCTGAGCTGTACTTTTTGATTTTCACTTTGTAACAGCAAATAATTCATATTCTGATGTGCATTATAATTTACAATGTGTTTCTTCATTATGAATTACAGAAAAATATGCTGTCCTGATTTTTGGACCATGTCAGACATCACTCAGGTATGACAAATAATTCAGTGCCTTCTAAGTTATTATACTGTGGTGGGGAGTTCCATTGCTGCAGGTTATTTCTCTTTATGCACAAAATATTATATCCATATTTTCAGGGGATATGGCATGGGAGCTTCTCGCAGCATATTTAAAATCTTATGAGATTAGGATCCAGCAGAAACACAAACATTAACTGACACTGATATAATGACATCCATCTACATCCCTGTTATTTCTCTGGTGCAGAAACAAGTCATTAAATGTTTCCTACTGTACCTTCAAGTACTGTCTTTAAATAAAGTGTGGGAAAAACAATTGCTACTTAATTTTAGCGCCATGTCAATTATGCTAATAGAATCCTAATTAAAATCATTGTCATGTAAATCAGTCTTTCCAGATATGTGTAGGGGTGTAATTATTACATAGGCTGTTAGGCACCAGGTCCTTACTGACTCATGAACCTATATAGTAAGCGTGGCCATAGACAGATCTTTTCCACGTCTCTAACTCAGTCTCCCAAACCTCTAGATAGACTCATAAAAACAGTACCCAACTTAAAGGAGGGCTCAGGCAGAAGTAAGCCAGTGGTTGCCCGTCACGGAAATAACAGAAACAACCAAGAAGGCAGGAAGGAACTAGGGAGTAAGGACTAGATTTCTAGAAGGAATAATAATACAATGGATAGGGTAGTTGACATTAGTTATCTTAGTCAATTTGATTACATGAAATTCTACACTGAAATCCTTGCTACAAGACGCAAGGATTTCTTGTGCACACAAAGGAAATGTAACTTCAATTGTTCCTGATTTGAAACCTGTGTGTGCGTCAGCTATTTGCACTGTGACAAAATGCCCGAGAAAAGCAACATAACGGAGAAAAGGCCCCTTGTGGCAGGTCGATATGGAGACCCCAGTCAGGGATGTCTGACTCGCTCACTTCGAGCGAGCCTGTGGTGACGAAGAGGGTGTGGAAGAGCAGACCTGCTTACCGTGGTGCTGGGAAGCGCTGGGAGAGAACGAGGAGGTGGTGCAGTCCCCCCATCGCTTTAGGAGTGTGCCTCAGACGGCCTCACATCCTTCCACGGGCACCACCACTCAAATGTTCCCCTCCCTCCCAGAAGTGCCACCTGCTGGGACCAAGCTTTTAGTACATGGGTCTTTGGAGATGTTCATGATCCCAACCATAACCCTCCACCAAGCTACGATGGGTATTTCAATCCCCATTACTTGTCCTTCCCGTGCTAGGTTCTGGGGGTGTCACTGGACAAGACATTGATTCAGAGTATTTGTGCTCCGATGGGGCATGCTACCCAGGCTGCGCATTCAGGATGGCTTCCTGGAGGCGGACACATTTCAATGCAGTGCTAAAGTTCCCGAGGGTGTGCGAAAGCCCGTAGTGGGAGAGGGCACTCACACTGGGAGCATTAGGAGTCTGTGACTGGAGAGAGTGGGCTTAGGGCAGGACGAGTTCCTGACAGAAGCCGAGCCTCCAAAGCAAGAACACAGCCATAAATGGACTTGAAGCCCATCAGAAAGAGGATTCAGGTTGAGCAGTCCCTCTTTACACAAATGAATTTTCTAGGCAAAAACTGCCCTTGGTCACCAACAAGTGACCCTTGGTGCCAGGCTGCTAGGTCCCACCACGCAGGGAGCATGCTGGGTGTGTGCAGCATCCACTGCGTCTGCCCCCTCTGCAAACAGATCTGATATCAATGATCAAGACAGTGGCGGCAAACACTTATTTTTATGTGCCCGGCAGGCATCAGCAGAAAACATCAGCTTGTCATGGGTCCCAAGAGAGGGGAGGTTAACGAGGGTCATGCAAACCCCAGCTTCTCCGCTGTATGTATACAATTACTGAATCCATCTACTACTGTAAGGAAAGGGAGTTAGGGAAAATGACGACCCACCACACACTTCCCTATAAATCTGAAAATTCTGTAACCGAGATTGGCCCACTTCTAAATTCCCCACAGAGAGGAAAAGAAAACCTTGGGATTTCATCCCAAGCAGCAGCAGAGTGTAGAGCATTAAATCTTCTCTACAATCATAAAAACACTGATATTTGCATCCTCACTGGAGACCACGCAGGTCAGATACGATTGCTCCAGAAAAGCCTGCTGAACTTGAGCCGTCCTCCTCCATCGGAGGGACTGGCGCTCCTTCTGATTTATCCTTCTCATCCTTGGCAAGGGTAACTCCCAGGGTGCCTCTAGGGCTGCCTTCCTGAAGTGATCAGTTAGGAGCAGCCGGTATGAAAACAAACCTTTACGCTCAGCATTCATCAAGGAAAAAATAAACAATTCAAATGAACTAGAAAGGGTGGTTTTCAGGGTGGCAAACAACGTTCCCATGGTGTAAATACAGTTTTCTATACTACAACATGCGGATACTCCGGGGACTGTCAGACAAAATCAGTCTACTGAAAGAGGAAGAAGCCAAGCGATTTTTAAGGGAGCATCTGTCGAAGGGGCAGGCATGGGGTGTCCACTCGGGCTTCCACATTTCCCTAACTAGACAGAAGGCACCCAAGCTACAACCTGTCTGTGTCACGAGAGGCAGAACAGAGGCTCTGTGACTTGTTTCTAGTTTCAGCCACTGTTTTGGTTTAGATCTAAAAAGACCTGACAGACTCTCCTGCGCCTAGAGGTGACTGGATCATGGGCCACTGTACTCACTAGAGGGTTCGTCCTTGAGGATGTCCTGCGCTGTTGGAGTGTGGGGCCTCGTGGGAGGAGTGGGCCCCTGAGCACGGAACCGGGAAGGGTGTGCACTTGCGCTGACTCCCAATTATGGTGTCAAGAATTATCCCTGTGATGGGAAAGTAACCACTGCAGGGGACATTTCCCTATGAGGCCACATGGACCCCTAAACATCTGTTGTGTAGCTTTCTGCTGAGGGCCTTTGCTGACGCCACAGGAGCTGCTTGGCTAGAAGATGGAACAGCCCAGAAAGTGCGTGGAAATGACTGCCCCCAGGAATCCTGCCCTTGCTCGGAGCTGGTGGGCAAGAACCACTGCCTCGGGCCACAAGGGGAGGCATCGCATGCCTTTCTAAAAGGTGCCACCAGCGGTGACATCTCATCTATTGAATGGAGCTGGAGGCGAACTCAATGGGTGCCTCTAGGATGCTTCCTCCTTCCTCGTTTCACTCTCTCCTGGTGGTGTCACCTCCTAAACATGTCACTTGTGCACAAATCCTTTTCTCGGGTTCTGCTCTTAGGGACCCCACATCAGGACAGAGATGAGAGGGCTCACCAAAAGCAGTGAGCGAGACGGCACAGTGGGAGGAAGGGACATTCTGCTAGATGGGGCAGCGGAAAGGGCGGCTGGGAGGAGGCCACGGACGAGCTATAAAAGGGCTCAGCTGCTCATGGTCAGGACTTGCCACAGACCCTCACTGAGTACCACTGGGACCTGTAAGGAGCTCGGTACTTCCAAAGCTGCCCAGCAGCCAAACCTTGGCCGGGGCTCTGGAGCCCAGTGCACAAAACACCTTCCCCCTTCACCTTTATTTCTGGCAAATATAGTAAGAAATAACACTTTACTTTGAAGCCAGAACACATATCCATACACACATGCACATGCACACACACACACACACACACAAATATACACATGTATATGTATTTATATATATGTATAAGCATACATATCAGATTCTTTATAGATATGTAGAAGATCATCACACGTGATTCTTAGCGTATGCAACACAAACCTGCCATGTTGTCATGTTCTCTCTCTGCTTTGTGTGTCGCGTAGACCTTATATCATACCTCTCACTCACAAATCATAGCAATTTGGAAATTGTGAGACCCTGACTAGGCACAGGGGTAACGAAAGGTAGAAGGTGACTCAGACCCCATACTCTGGATAATCTCATCAGGAGACCTGCAGGAGTGGGAACACTCCCTCCTACCCCAGGCCCAGGATAGCTCAGGTTTCACTCTACTCAAATTGTCAATTTTCCCCTACCCTAACACCCTTACCAGAAATCATATGATCAGGTTTTGAGAGACCCACCATGCAAATTAGGCGACTTTCAGACCCCAAACTTTCTCCAACCAGAGAATGACCCTTGCCCTGTTACCCTGGCTGCCCCTCCTCTCCCCAGCTGCTTATAAGCCTGGCCCCTGCGGATAATAAAGGAGCTGTTCCACTGATTCAGCCTCCCGGATGCTATTCTGTCCTACTCAAGGCCACTTGAGACTCTGCTCCCACGACCTTGTTGATTCCTGATCGCCGGTGGCCAACAGTGGCCAGGGACCCCGAAGACGCTGGCAGGAAATCACTAGGCTAGACTCATTTCCCCAGGAACCTGAATGAACCATTCCCCCTTACTGGGCTGCACTGCCTTGTTTGCTCATAGAGAACATGGAATGACACTGAAAGTCTTTCTGTTTTACAAAAGGATTTTATAGTTGTGTGCCAGATTCACTAGAAAATGCCAGGTTATGCATTCCATATTCCATTAATTTTAATAGTTACCAGATGATACAATGTAGATTAAAAAGTTATGTGGTTTTCCAGAAAATATGCTTACTAAGATATTGCATATTCTTTTAGTAATATACTTATGTTTGGAATTGGCATACAAAAATGGTTTAAAGTAGTTGCAAAATACCTCTTTAACTTCATTTCTGAATCTCTTATGTATCCTGGGTTTCATTCCTTCCCAACAAAATGATCAGTTCTGCGTCTTCTCTGCATTTTCTTGTTGTGACACCCTGCAAGTAAGCACCCATATGCCTCTGTTCTTGTGACCCCCCCCCCCTCCGCAACCTAGTGGCCCTCATCTCACTACAGACATCCTGCCAGCCTCAGCTCTGATACTGTTCTTGTTCTGATGCCATGGCTTGCATGCCTTAGCTCAGATCTCACCGGATCATGATCTTCCTGTTTGCTTATGTGGCTGTAAGCACCTTCAGAATAGAGCCTACTTTATTCATCTTAGTATCCAGAGCACACAACACAGTACCTGACCTGGAGCAGGTGAGGACCACAAGGAAATAGATCCTTTCTTTTCAATTTTCATTGAGATGCTTCCCAGAAGGTGAAGTCTGACCTCAGGCTCAGATGCCATTTCCCAGTGCAAGAACAACTACTGAGCCGCACAAGCGGAAGCGCTTACACTTCCATTACGCTCCATGGGGCGTCTTCCTTCCTCTAACTGTGTATGGCCAACAGAATATCAGTCAAGCAAGGGGAAGTTATTCACGGCGTAGTCATAAAGAAGAAACAGCCTCCTCCTCAGAACAGTGTTCCTTGTCATGAGTACCTATGCACCCTCCTGCAGGTCAAACTGCTGGGAGACATTCCTGTTGCATCAGCAGGACCTTCTTGAACTCAAATGACAACAACCCAGGAGGTAAAACACCAAACACAAAGCGACTACCACTGTTAGTATTCTCTGGGCTCAACAGAACTTACTTTCAAGTCACCTCTGGCAAAAATTGGCATGTCCACTTAGCATTGTAAAATGGCGGCTCTTGGCAGCCATGTGGACAGGGTATGGAGAGACTTCCTTTCCAGAAGAAAAGGAATTACTATTATGGACACACACACTAAGGCGCAGATACCACATGCTCACGAGAAATATCTTCATTCTTATCTGGGCTTGCTCTATCAACATGGAGCTGTTTCCTTCCACTTAGGAGCAGAGCTCCACTTTCTTGTCACATGAGCTTGTAAATAACCTAAAAGTATTGCCCTTCTTCCTTTTGGACTAGATCAGAGTTAACTGCGAACGATGTAGGCTGCTAATTTTGTTTATATCTACCCATGCAGCATTTGACAGTACACTCACTGTGCAGCAAGAGCTAAGCCTGGCGCACTCTGGATGTGCGTCTTTCTTTTCAGCACATTCAATTTGCTGTCCAAGCCTAGGATTGCGCATTGTGTACCATCTTCCACTTCCAACTGTTTCTACCTCTACCATGACCTGTTCCTCTCAAGATGTCCCATTTTTCTGAGACTTATAGTTCAGCTGTGTATGATGACCTCATATGAATAAACACTCATAACTTCATTGTATCTGCTGAAAAAGTAGAAGCAACTATACTTGACTTTCAGAGGGCGCTTTTAACAAAGTATAAAAGATTTATACAAAAGGATACATTTCGCTGGGAATACCATTTTTACCCATTATTGGTCCTTTTTCATGATCTTTGAGGTCACCTGGTGCTTTAGTCTGAGACTCATGCTCATATCACTCTTAAACATTAAAGAGATGAATTAAAAGCTGAGTCTTTTTAGAAGGCCCTTTCAGTTTTAATATAAAGTAACCTTAGTTTTTTTTTTTTTTTTTCACTGAACATTGTAACACCCTCAGAACACACAGGGCTCCCAAAGGCATCCATGAAGGAAGGTTGTTTTCTGAAGTTCAAATAAAGTGCTGATTTTCGCCAAGTTTTAGGGAGTTCACACATCACCTCCATCGGGGTCCTGACAGATGGCGCTGTGCCGCTGGGGAAGAAAAAGAGACTGGGTGCGTGAGGCGAAGCACAGCGGTCAGGTGTTAACGGTCCACAAGGAGTGGTTTCCTGAACAGTCAAGTCCTTTTTGTCGTCACTGTGCAGTACTCTTGGCCTGGACCCATCTCCACCCTGTGGATTCCTTTTCCACGCAGGGATACCTTCAGGATCACATCTTCCCACAAATCCATTTCTCTTTCCTCTCACTTTGAAACATGTAATATACTCCCGAATCCAAGAGGTTTTGCTCCAAGATCTTCAGGGGGTGCCTAACACCATAAAAAGTACCGTATCACAAATACGATGCTCTTTCTTGAATGTACACAACAGATTTAATCCCTTTTGCATCTTAACTAAGCACTTAACATAAACCGTGGTCACAGCGTTCACAGTCTGGGATGTGATAGCAAAAAGAGTGTGCTTTTTTTCTTTTCCACCATTTCTAGGATAAAAGCTTCTCTTTGAATGTGCATCTTAGCAGTCTCAACATCACACTTTCTTTCTTTATTAAAATGAGAATCTTCATCTTTTCACTTAAAGAAAACACCTTATTCTTCCCTTTGGCATATTCCAATTTCCTGTACTATTATGCCTGTGCTTTGGGGCAATTATCAAGTAAAATAGGGATAACCTGAACACAAGCACGACTATCATGTGACAGCCAATTTCATACTTCACACAGCCATTCAGTAACTAATGAAAGGGTAACATACACAGCATGGAAACCCTGGACGGGGGATGATTCATGTCGTCGGTGGAGGGTGCAACATTTCATCCTGGCACACAAAATTATGTGCAATGTAATATATGCACATTTTTTGGTTTGGGATTTTCCAGCTAATACTTCCATACTCAGTTGATCACAATTAAAAAAGTAAAGAAAGACAAGTTGTAAGCAAGAGGCTTCTACTGTACAATATCTCCCCGTAGTACAAGGGTAGAAATCTCCTAGTAAATGTCATGGCAGCGCTTGCCAGTTTCAGCCCATTACACAACAATTTTCAGATGACAGTCTGCAGCTTTGCATATGCTAATTCCTTGCTCAAAGCTCTCAGTGGTTTCCAGCTGCATGGAGAGGGAAAACAAAAGCTTGAAATGAAAAACCCTGCTCCTTTGGATCTGGTACTGACCTATCTTTGCAGAATTCCCTTGGGACTCTTGTCAAACTTCTTTACTCATTTTTCTCCAAACATATCTCTATATTTACAGTTTATCAGCTCCCCAAATCGGTGAAATACATGGTCATGTGAAATGAAAATTACCTGATACCCGGAACAAAATAGTCAGTTGAAAAAATTTGGCTAAACGAAGACAATTTCATGTAATATTGAGACACAGCATCTACTTTCTGAAAACTTTTAACACTAAGTATCATGTCCACATTCCTCTCCAAGTTTCTATTCAACCTTTATAGGACGCAATAAAAAGCTTTACAAAGTCTCTAAATATCACACACACACACACACACACACACACACACACACACACACACACCCCCACACACACACACAGCCTGCTTTATCACCATCTACACCAGCAGCCTCAGGATCATCCTCAATTTCAACTTGTCATATTCATTGTTAAAATTATCCTCATGGCTACTTAGTAACAACAGCAAAAACTGCAACACAGTTTTTCATTTGTTGAGAGTCATTCAGCATTACTGATTGAGTTATATTTTCCCCAAATTCCTATGTAAAGGTCTTAGTTTCCAGAGTCTCAGAATGACTTCATTTCAAATAGGTTCATTATACATGTATTTTAATCTAAAGTCACATTGGAACAAGAGGACCTCTGACCCAAGGTGACCACAGGCCATAACCCTTTACATGGGAGAATACTGTGTGGAGTTTTCTGCCCCCTGGAAGGAGCGTGGCCCTGCCAACACCTTGTGCTCAGATTTCCAGCCTTCAGAACCATCAAGGTCTACTGTGTAAGCCACTTTGTTTCAGTAACCTCAAAGAATCTCATATGATATGTAACAACCAATGTGCTAAAAGTTGTCATTAGGCTTTGAGTTACTTACTGCTGTGGGTGGCCATATGGGCATCTAGAAGATGCCAATTAATCTTGGTTGTCAGGTTGGCTAGATTGAGAGATTCGCGAAGAGATGACTGAACTGTGAGGAACTAACACCAACAATGGGTTATGCCACTGAATGAATTTGTGGTTGAATGGTCTAGTAGGAGATGGGGCCTGGCTGGAGGAGGCAGGTTACGGAAGCCTGGCCAGGGGGACTATATCTGGTGCTTGGCCTCTTCCTTATTGGCTCTTTCCACCCTGCTGTTTCCCTACCACCACGAGCTGAGTGGATTCACCCGCCACTTTCTTCTACCATGATGGAAGAAGCTAGCGGACCATGGACTCAAACCTCTAGGGTCATTAATCAAGACAACCCTTTCCTCCTTTAAGTTGTATATGCCAGGTAATTTGTCCCAGGAATAAAATGCTGATCAACACACAGAGTTAGAAGTTCATATAATTTCATCTCATTTTACAGCTTTTGAAACAAAAGGCTAAGACAATTAAGCTTCTAGTCCAAGATAAATCTAGTCCAGATAAATCAACAGCAGAGCAAACTCAGATGTTTGTGATTCTAGTGGAAATGCATGAGCACTGCACAGGTTCTGGCGGATCTCTCTTGACGTCAATCCAGGAAGGCACAAAGTTATACAGGAACCCTCCCCTTACTCATTCCAGTGCACCAAGCCATGCTGTTTTTGCTTAAGAGATTCCTTAAAGTAATCATTGGAAGTGGGAACTTGAAAAGCAATCACTTCATTTTAGACAAGACCATGTTCATAAAAGATCCCAAAGGGGACTTTATTTTTATCTAATTTATCAGATGTGTTATTTAAAACATAATGACTCACAAACATGCCTGACATGCTTGGATTCACATAGTATACTGTTTCTTTCATAAAGCAAGCAGCCTAGTACCAATCTTATTAAAAAGAAAATGGAAGCATCACACAGAGTACAAGTGATAAAAATGAAATTCTAAAAATATTAAACATTTTTATGTATTTTTAATAATGAGCAACTGAATGAAACAAACAAACAAAAACAGCATCCAACAATCTGGAGATTTCTTTAATATTTCAGAGTGGGTTTATATAAATGGATGAACACAAAACACAACCATCTTTTTTTTTTCTTTTTTAGATACAGGGTCTTGCTCCTTTGTTCAGGCTGGTTCTGACCTCCCTCTGTATAATACAGGCTGGCCTCAAACTCATTTTGCTCAATAACCATATACAAACAGTTGTTTAAAAAAACTATACTTTGTAGGACCATGTTGTGCATTGTCCGTGTACAAGAAGCAAGAGTCCAACTAGTATAGACCGGAACTGGCCTAGAGCAGTAGTTTTCAAGGAACATTCTTTCATGGTATCTCCAAAACTGGGACTATTGTACAGTGACACAACCTTAACCTCATGTGCTCAGAGGCAGCTGGAAGAGACAGGTCACTGAATGTGCTACCTAAGAGTCTGCATTTCTATCCTCAGCTCCTCTCTTCCCCCTCTGCCTCCCGGCCACCACGATGTGAGCAGCTGCCCTTGACCAGGCCAGGCCCTTCTGCCACAGGTTCTGCTTGACCACCCATCCATGGACGGAGCCTGTGGAAACCAGGATCCATACAAACCTCTGCTTCTTAAACTTGAGGGTGTTGAGTTTTTTGTCCCAGTGACAGAAATGTGACGGATACAATACTCTTCATTGTTACACTCGTGTAGGGGACAAAAACCAAACAAACGAGCAAAAATAACATGAAGCCAAGTCCAACCTAGAAAGTCTTTGATTTAGCAGTAGAAGTGATGCATATTATGAAAATTTGACCCTTGAATTTTTTTTAAGTTTAATACTCCGGGTGATGAAATGGAATATGCACGAAGCATTTCCCCTTTAGGATGGATGGACCCCTCCTGGGAAAGCAGCCAAATGTTGAGTTGTGATCTGAATTAGCCATTGTTTTCCTGGATCGGGCTACTCAGTGTTGGGAATTTGCAAGCCCTTTTCCTGCACGTGAACAAGCAGAGCTTCTCACTTCCTCCGGAAGAAGGGATTCCAAGACAAAGGAGCAGCGTGGCGACTCTAGAGGAAGGAATTGTGGGTGGGAACAAAACCTGTTTCCAATAAAAGGTGGAGTGGGTAGAAAAGCACAAAGCTACGCAACAGCTTAGAAGGCTTAAGCATAGGAAAATTTTTTGGTGGCTTTGTGGTCATTCCTCATGACATAATGTCCTAAATACCCACTGCTTATGTCATCATAGTGCAGGGTATGGTCTGGCCTCTAGATGAGCTCCCGTGTCCTGTCGACATCCGCCACTCCCACAGCCAGTGTGAAGACCAGGCCTCGGGTCTCCACTGAACACAAACACCCTATCACCTGCATCTCTCCCCTACCACAGTTTCCAGACTTATCAAATAAAAACACATAGCTTTGATTAAATTTGACTTTCAGATAAACGACAACTTTTTAGTCAAAGTACATTTCCTATACTATTTTAGGCACAGTTCTATGAGACATATAGCCATTGTGAATCTCAAGTTCCAATTTAACTGGATAGCTTGTGTTTTATTCAGCAGCTCTGGCCCTCCCCCATGTCTGCAGGGCCTTTCCTCTTCTGAGCAGCCAGGCTCCCTGTCCTGTCCCCTAAGGGCACAGCCCTCTGGGAAGTAGCAGGGGAGCTGTCTGCACAGAATAAGGTCTGCAGCCTGGCCTTCTCCAGGGATTACACAGCAGCAGAGGTGCTAGTGGGGAAGACCATAAAGCCCGGATAAGCGCAGAACTCCTGTCTCAGTATATAATCCTGCTCCATCTGCTTTCTCGTTCTAGGGCCCACCAAGCTAAAGAAAGCTTTGCTAGAGTAGCTGAAATGAACTGGAAGACAGAGTTAATTCTGAGGCCAACATTCCCAGACTGCGTGGTGAGGTACAGACCTGGACGCACGTTTTTTGTAGTTTCACAACTGTGCACAACCTCCTTTTGGGAGACTTCTGAACAGTTGCCATGTTGCTACTTCTTGCTTTTCTATAACGTCCCCCAAAAATCAAGCATGATTTTTCACACTTAGGTTTTTTTTTTTTTTTTTGTGGAACTGGGCATGGTGGCATATACCTGAGGTGCCGGCACTCAGGAGGCTGATGTAGCGGGAACATGGTGAGTTTGAGACCAGCCTGGGCTACATAGTGAGTTCAGGACCAGCCTGGACTATAAAGTGAGATTCTGTTTCCCAAAAATATATATTGTTGAGCCTGGCCTAGAAGTACAGGTCTGTGCTCCCAGCACTTTGGGAAGTTGAGGCAGGAAGATCACAGGTTTGAGCCCAGCTTGGGAAACTCAGCAACTTAGTGAGTCCTGTGCTGAAATCAAAACTTAAAAATAAAGGAGCTGGGGAGGAAGCTCTGTGAAGACTCTGCGTTTGACCATCCGTTTCAATTTCAAAATAAAATAAAATAAAACAAAGTTTCATTATTGAAAGAGCAGAATTACTAAATTCTTGACTCAGGTTTGTACTAAAGAATGGCTTGCAAACAGGCAAGGAGTAGCTGAAAACACACAGATACAGGATGTCAACCATTTTTTGGCTGTTCTTGTTTTAATCCTAAAATGTACACTTTCGTATTAAAGCCACCCAGTAAATCTCTTTCAGAAGCATTAGAAATCTTTTGTCCCTTCCTGCCCCTAAGAAAAAGAAAAGGTTCTCGCCTTGGGTATTGCATGGTCTTACTTTTCCTCTCATCTATACTATGGACATGACACTCTGGGGCACACTGCCCTTCACTGCTCCACCGCTTTCTCGTGTGGGTGATTTCTACTGGAATGACCGAGCAGCGCCCTTAGGAAGGGGGACAAACCAGAGGAGGTGGGTATTGGATCCTAAGCTGGACCCTCAGGACACCGGAGGTGGGGACAGGTAGGATGCTATCAATCAGAGCCCTGTGAGGAATTCACTTTTCTTGGCTTGTTTCTGGCTTTCTCGTTGTGATTAATTGATAAGCCACCCTCTGGTTTGAACAAAAGTTCTTCCCTCCAAGGCTGGCCTGTCTCATCTGCTGAGAGGACAGAAGGGAAGAAAGGGGCTGTGTTTCTCACAGAAAGGTGGTCCTCTCCTCCTCTGGAAGCCGGGTGTCTTGTTGCTGGGACACAATACCTGGCATTCACAAGTTTAGGGAGGAAAGATTTATTCTAGCTCACAGCTTCAGAAGGTCATAGGCCATTCACAGGTGGGTGACTGGTAATAGTGGAACCACATGATGGGGCCAGAGCTAGAGAAAGAGCTCCTCATGGCATGCCAGATCAAAGCCAAGTCCCAGAGGAAGGACAGAACCAGCACGTATCCCTCCAGGTCAAGCCCCGAGCACAGAGCAGCAGAGCTGCTGGTGGAGAAGACATCAAAACTGAATGAGCTCAGATCTGGATTAGTATATAATCCTGCTCCAGCCAGGCGCCACCTCCCAACAGCACACAGTATCTATAGGTACATGCGGCTTTGGGGGAACACGCCAGATCCACAACACTGAGAGAGAACCACAGGAAGAGGGAGAGCTCACTTGCTTCACTTGCTTTCCAACATGATGAGTCACAGTGGACTCCACGCAGAGAGAATGCCAAATGTCAGGCATAGGCCACTTTGGATCAGAGGCATTATCTGGCTGGTTTTACAAATGCAGAGAGACGATAAAGACTGAAGGACCATTTCACATGCCCTTTCTCCTTCAAGAAACCTCATGACCCACATCCTTACTGCCTCTGTGCTCCTAGAAGTCTGTATGCCCAGACTCAGTGGGACAACTGGACTTTGAGCCCTGGGTGAACGTGCTATCTTAGTCTACTCTCAGCAAGCTACAATAGGTGCTTCCCACCCGTCCTTCTATTCCATGTTACCAAGAGCTCAGGCCATGGGTGGCCACAGATGCATTTTTCCACACAATACCTAGTCCATTTCCTGACATTTAGCAGGTTCTTAGACATGCCACCTACTGAACTTTGGTCTGATATTACAGACACAGATTGGGACAGAGGTGGGCAGAGAGACTCCATTCTTCATTTTAGGATCAATCTGATTCATCAGTCTGTGGGTATAGGTTGCTACTAGAATCAACCAAGTAAAGTCTAGAATTGTGCGAAGCACATGCCCTGACTAAATCCTGCCCTCATCCCACTGGCTCTACAGCCCCGGGCAAGTTGCCCAATGCCTGTAGGCTCAGGTTCCACCTGATATAAAACATGAAAGGTAACATCCCTCCTTTGTCTGGGTTGTTGTGAGCACTTAGTACTGTAATAAATACAATCTGCTGGGATGGTTGTTCCACAGAGAGTAACCCTTCCACAAATGTCTGCCATTAGTGTTTATCTGCTTTTCACTCCTTCATTGAGGAACATATATGAAAGCACTGTGTTTTCTGGCATTTTAATTTCCATGAGAGAAGAAGAGAGATATTGGAAACGCTAGTTACACATGGTACTTTGCACAATAACCTTGAGTTGACCACTCAGGAAATTCTGAATCTTAGTGTTGTTTCTAAAACTAAGGCAATGGTCCCTGACCTACAGGCTATTGGGAATTATTGCTTTTTAGAATCATTTTGTAAAATGCTATTCAACAAGCAGCATTATTTTCAATTGTGTCTTCGTATACATAAATGTACTGATTCACACACACACACACACACACACACACACATGCCCCACGACCTCCACGCTCACGCTCACCACTCCCTCACTCCTCCCCACAGCAGGCTTGTCTTTACTCTTTATTCTCTCTATGCTTAGAGTAATGCGATTCTCATCCCCAGATGTACCTGCGTTTTTCCAGATTAGAAACTTATACGATAATTATGGCTTCTATAAAAAGACATAATTACAAATACAAAACTATTGAGAACTTTAAGGCCTAGTTAGATAAACTGAGAAAAGCCAGGAGTAGTGGTGGGAGGGAGGTTGGGGCCCTGCTGGACATGGCCCATGAGCTCTGGCCCCATATCCATTCCTCACAGGGAGCCCGTTTACCACATGACTCTGTCACCCTCTTTTTCTTCCAACTACCCTATGTCTTTCATCAATTCTGCTCTCATCATGTGAATTTTTCTCCTCTGAGACACTGTGGTCAGAGATCAGCCAACTGGTCCCCCCCCCCTTTTTTTTTCATTGTTTCGTGTGTGTGTGTGTGTGTGTGTGTGTGTGTGTGTGTGTGTGTGTGTGTTGGGGCCCAGGAAACCAATACTCCGAAGTGCAGGTCTCAAAAGCAATGTTTCTCTCTGACCATCTCCTGCCCTCCTGTCTCGTTCAGGGAAAGCCATAGAAACCAAAACTCTTTTCTCTCAATGAAGGTCAGAAAATAACCCAAAACCCAGAACCTCTTTTCCCAAAGCTGATCCTGAAACCTAACTGTACCCCTACTTTCTGTGTAAGAGGTGAAGACAAAGAAATGCTCTGACAAGATGCCCATTTCGGAAGAGGTCCTGCCCCCACTCCCAGGAGAACGAAGGCTGCACAGACAGGCTGAGGAGAACCTGGCCGCACAGGCCTCACAGGTCACCGCCCCTCCGTTCATCGCCATTAGCTCACGCCCTTCTGCCCGACTGTATTTCCACACTGCTGTCCACGCTTCACTGAACCTAAACATGAAGATGGATAGTTCGCCCTGGGGCGCATGAAAGCCCTTGTGTTACATGAAGCGGTCACCAAGCACATAGGTCCTGCTTTTCTCTTGTTAACCTGACAGTCATGACCCTCTGGTTTGGGCAGGAAGGGAATCCACCCTCTCTGGCTGGACGTGTCCACCTATTCTCCCCCTCTGACACGCACCCATATGTCTCCCACTAGTCCAGCCTCAGTGAGGACAGAACCCAAGGCTAGCCATCGCTGGATTCCCTGCAGTGTACTGGGCCCTGTGCTTGCTGTACGGAGAGAAGTGAAGCATGGATGAGCCTCAGAATCCCAGCCCTCCACACCCGTCTTCAGCCTCACAGGATGCAACTGTAACTGCTTTCTCCAGGCCCCTTGTGATTCTCAGAGGCAGTTATTTACTATATGCTTGGTACACACAGGCCTTGTTTGAGTGCCCCTCAAACTCCGTATCATCTTCACTACAACCTCACAGGGCAGGGACTATCCAATTATCTCCCTCTGATGGAGGAGGCACCCAGCACCCAGATGGTCCAAGTGGATTCCCCAGGATCATCCAATAAGGAGAGAGGAGAGCCAGGAGGCACTGCCACATCTGGCTCTGGGTCCACACAGTGGCAGCAGTGGTGGCAGTGCTGTCATCATCGTCTTCTTCTCCTCCTTCTTCTTCCTTCCCCTTGCATGTGACATCAAACCCAGGAATCTCATTATGAGCTACATCTCCAGCTCACTTCAGATTTTATTTTGAAACACAGTCTCATCAAGCTGCCAAGTTAACCAGGCTGGGCTGGAACTGAACAATCCTCCCGTCTCAGCCTCCCTGAGGTTTGGGGCTCTCCACCTTCTCTTTTTCTTTCTACTACTTACGGTGTTCACTGGCCATTTAGATGGCCAACTGTCACCTGCGATACCTGACCTCCATCTACTTTACCAGGCAGGTCTCCTCATCCCCTCAGTGGTGTAGGTGACTCTCAGATCATTTGTCACAGCCTGTTTAATTATTGATTCGTGCTTCCTGCTCACAGTTGATGTTCTTCCTTCCCCGGTTTCTTCTACAAATGTTTCCCAGTGACTACCATGAGCCAGATACCAATTTCAGGGATGGGGCACAAAGGCAAATCAAAAGTCCGTGATGAGACACATCCTACTGTGGAACTGCCCGCTGTATTGACTATCAGAGATGGAAGTGAGAGATGCCAATAGAGCTTCTAGTAAAGAAGCTGATATGGAGGGGCAGGTGGTGGCAAGGACTGAGGACATGTTCTCCTTGAGCACATCTAAGAGATGAATAGGGTTGGCCAAATGAGAGGTCAGGGGACTGTCCGAGGCTGCAGGATAACGCCCCAGGGAGGCCTTGAAGCAGACACAAGATCGCTCCACTCATGGACGTGAACAAAGGTATAAGATGAAGGGTGGTGACAGTGTCATAAACGTAGGCAAGGGCTTCAGCATTCATGGTCTCGTATAGTATGTGTTCTGAAGACTCTGAACCTGAACATAAATGCTCAAAAGTAGGAAGATAATGAATTATTTGAACAGAGGAGTGGCACTGGTTTCTATCAACAAAAAAATTTACGTTCTCTGTGCTGTAGGAGGAATGCATTGGACATGAGCCAGAGCAGATGCATGTAGAAGACAGGCAGGAGGCTCTTGTGGCAGCAGAGACAAAAGGTCATGATCTCTGAGTAGTGTCCTGGAGGTGTAGTGAATAGGATGAGTGAACAGATGGAGGGAAGACTGGCACAAACAGCTGTTCTCAATACATGTTATTTATATGTGAAGTTTGAGTGTTTGACCCTTCCACAGCTCAAGTCAAATCTTAACTGTCAACTGTAACGCGATCAAGAGGCAAACCAGTTAAGAAGTACTAAGCCTACAAGGGTTCTGCTCCCAGGAATGGATTAACACCATTAATTTGAGAGTGGGTTTGTCCTTATGAGAATGGGTGGATTATAACAACAGGCATTTGGGACCCTTAGTTCACCTTGTCTTGCCAATTTATCATATGGCACAGCACGAAGGCCATGGCCAGATGCCAGACGTGGCCACCTGAACTGGGATTTCCTGTCCTCCAGAACGGAGATCTGATACGTTCCTGTTTAATATAAATTAGCCAGTTTCAGGTATTCCACTATACCAATGCAAAAGAAGGTAAAATAGATCATGTGACATAAAGCACAGTCTCTGTTCCTTATTTCATCCCGCATGCATCCATACTGGTCCTTAATTTCCAATACAGAAATCTGATGGTAACATTGTGTCTGGAGGGTAGCACCCATATTTACTGGCATGGCAATCTCCAAAAACTCACTGACACCCCGGAAGCAGCCTGCTGTTTTTTCTCATCACAATACAAAGCCACAGTCTGTAATGGGAAATTCCTCAATTATAATTTCTCTGTTGGGGGACTAGAGGAATGGCACAGAGGTTAAAGTGCTTGCCTAGAAAGCTCAAGACCTTGGGCTTGATTCCCCAGCACCACATAAAGCCAACTATGGTGGACACCATAGTTGTAATCCTAGCACTGAGGAGGGAGGCTGAGGCCAGAGGATTGTCATGAATACAATGCTAGTCTGGTCTACATAGTGAGTTCAGGACCAGTCTGGGCTACAGAGAGAGACCATGTCTCAAAAAAAATCTCTCTGCCAACACCAATCACCTTTCTTCACTCTACCATGTTCAGTTTTTGATCTCTTTGCCTTCATGCATCCTTCAAGGCTTAGACTGTATGATTTGTAGCTGTATGTCATCAGCCTTCCTGTTACTGAACTCAACACCTTACATTCACAGTGCAGAGAAGGAAAGGTTTATTTTGGCTCATGGTTTCCAGGGATTCAGTCCATGGCTGATTAGTTCCATGGTGTCAGAAGGGTGTGGCAGAGCAGAGCTGCTAAGTTCATGTCAGCAGGAAAGCAGAGAACAATGCCAGAGAAAGGGTGAGGCCACCAGACACAGACTCCAAGGCCATATCTGTATAACTCACTAAGACACCCAACAGTGTTGTGAAATACTTTCCAATCTGGGCCTGATGGCATAAGCCTCGAACCCCAGCCCTTCTGAGAGACCTTGGTAGAATGATTGCAAGCTTCAGCATAGCATGCGTAATGTAGCAACTCAATGAGGTCCTGCCTCAAATAAATAATAAAAAGGGCTGGGAACGTAGCTCCTAGCACAGGCCCTGTGTTAAATCCCCAGTACCACAAAAACAAACAAACAAATGGACAAACCAAAGAAAAACAGCTTAAGGCAAATGGACAAACTAAGGGCCTCCCACAGGCGGGTCCCAAAGCCAGGCAGGCTCACGCTCCACCCTGGGAGCCTTCTCATTCCCAGGGTGACCTGCTCTCTCCCCCTTTCCCTCCATCAGTATATGTTTTTGGGAATTTTAAAACCAATTAAGTAAGATACTGGAACCAATTTCATGCAATTAGTCAATTAGTATGATATCATATTCCAAATAGGCATCATACTATCTCTGTATTTTCTATCTTAATTTGTTTTACAACAGATTAGAAGCTGGAAGCTGCTCCCACCAACAATGTTAGGGAGCCTTCTGAGAACACTGCTATGGAAAAACAGGCCCCGGGGAGTAGCACGGGGGAAGACTCCGGCTTGTATGTATTCCTACAGCTATTTTCAAAGGAAAAGGTAGCAGGCTCATTGCTTTGTCCATTGGATTAAGAATCAAGTTATTTGTACTTCAGTTGTCTTGGAAACAGAAAGACTTTGGCTTCTTTGATCTGCTGACTTTTAGATCCCACAGGTTGACCCTGGGCCCCATGGCACAAGCCTCAGCTACCTGAAACATGTGGATCTGATTTTATCCATACCCATGCAGGGTGGTGTCTGATGTTGTGAGTCAAAACACCAACATGCTTCAGAGGTGTGGCTTATGCCCAAAAGAACAGGCACAGAAAACCGAGCTCCTCCTTAAATTCATACAACCCAGCCTCTGTTCTTGGGGTACCTCCCATGGTCTCTGATCCTGCCACCCTCACCAGGATGGCGCCACCTTTCTGTGTGCCATGACCTGGGCTGCCTCACCCTGCAGCCTGGAGTTGTAAGCAACATTCCAGAATTGCAGGAGAAAGTGGCTACCCTTCTTCACGGTGGGTCCCCAGGGCACCAGCTAAGTCCGTGAGGCCAGCTTTCTTAAAGCATGATCTCAGAGTCTTTCTTTCTTTCTTTCTTTCTTTCTTTCTTTCTTTCTTTCTTTCTTTCTTGAATTGTCTTTGGAATCATTTATTAGTCCCCACAGACAAATCACTCTTTATGGCTACAGTATTTTTCACATCTCATGCTCAGAAATGTTTTCTTCCTTTCTTGCTCTAATGAAGTAAGGCTAAGTCAGGGGTCAGTGACCCCAAGGGCATACCCACAGCACGAAGTGGTATGTGTCTCTATGTGCGTGTGTAGACCGCAGAAGAACATAGGACATTCCTGGGGGAGACGACCAGATAGGGATAGCTTTATTCTCAGCAAAGACAGCCCATGTGAGGCTTCCTTTGGGGAGCTGCTATAAAATATAATGGGGCTCAAGCAGCCAAGGAAAGCCACACTAGTTAAAGACTGTATTTTGAAACAGGTTCTCATTACAAATCATTTGCATTACAGTTATTCAGTATGTAGTGAGATCATCTTCAGCTTATTTTAGCTGGTGCTCACTAAACAATTTTCTAGAAAAAAAAAACTTGTTTCCATAAGAAAGCCTCAATTTGGTGGTGAAAAGAAGAAGCACACATTAAAGAGGATTTTCAGATTAAAAGGAATGTATGACTTTTAAGTGCAAACTTTCATCATATCAGAGTGTTGCCTATTACAAGCTCTGTTTTAATTATTACAGAGATGCTGTGCAATTAGTGTTTGCTACAACCTGAACGCGTATACCTTTCTAGTCAAGCTGAAACCCTTATCCCCAGGGTGACAGTATGAGTGAGGAGATGGGGCCTCTGGGACACCAGTGCCTTTACAAGAAACCCAGCCAGCCCCCAGCTCCTTTTTGCTGTGAGAACCCAGGGTAAGACCGCAGTCCATGGATCGCCCGGCTGACTGGGCCGCCAGCACCTTCCCTGTGGATCTCTCAGTCTCTGGAATCCCGACAAATGAACTTCTTTGGTTTAGAAGCCGCCTTGCTCAGGGAATTGTTCTTCCAGTACCCCAAAATGATTGAGGCAGTGTTTTAAGTTGCATTCCAATAATTACCACACACTTTTGCTTAGATTATAATCCATATTTTGGGAAGAAGGAAAAGAAGGAAGCTTTCTGCTTACTGCCTTCACAAACAAGCTCTAAACTTACCCACTATTGGTATTAAAGTGAAGCTCAATGAGCTTTCTCTCTAAATTGCCAAATGGTAACTATTTTAGTCTTTGTAAGACTTATCTCTGCCATCTAGTCAGCTGTCTGTGCTCTGAAAGCAGCCATAGCCAATGTATGCGTATGACAATAAAACTTTATTTAAAACCACAGACTGGGGAGCCAGATCTGACCCGGAGGCTGCAGGGTCCAATATGACTTAAGGAAAGTAGGTTAACTCCCTAAAGGGTCCATTCACTACACTCAGTTTTTTTTTTTTTTTTTTTTGAGACTGTGTCTTGATCTGTAATGCAGACTGGTCCTGAGTTCACTGGTATAGGCCAAGATCCTCCTACCTCAGCCTCTCAAACGCTGGGATTACAGGCATGCACCGTCATGCCCAACTTTATGTGGTGCTGGGGACCGGGGCCTTGCACTTGCTGGGCAAGCGCTAAAACCACTACTCCTCCAGCCCACTACTCTCTTAAAGTTCAAAATGGTATACACTAAAGGTGAAGTCTGGGTTAACTGTTTACATGTGCTTTGATTTTATTTTTATTTGAAAAATAAATTTAGCTTCAATCAAGGCAAAAGCAATCAGAAGCAATCAATATGGATACAGGTCCCGGCAATATCTTCCATCGCTCAGAGCTTTCCATTCAGATGCACGGGTCTGTCTTCATTTCTCTACAAATATTTGGGGCCTTCCAAGGGGCTGGGCTCTGGGCTCTGCAGCTGCTGGACAAAAATAACCCACGCTTCCCCAGGCCGAGTCCCCACTTCTTGGAGACAGATGAGTTCAGCACGCTCCTCCTTGCTCTCCAGGGCTGAGCCCAGGCCTGGCGCCTAGTAGGTGTTCAAAACATTTCTGTTGACATGTGACCTGTCACATCCTCTTTGATCCGTCTGAAGCGAATCCTTAGCTTCCCCTTAAACTTCATTTCTCCTCCTGCCTTCACCGCTTCTATTTATAACACTGTTTTCTAAGATTTAAAACCCAAAGTCATCTTTTGTGACAGCTCGCGGATCCATCCCTTCATTCCAACCCACACGTTAAAATCACTGTAATCTTCCCGCGACACAGCTCTGATTCTGTCAATCCACCTTCCCAGCACCTGAGAGCCGTCCTTGGCTTCCAGAGGCACAGGGGCTGCCTGCGTGGGGATCAGCTCAGGGGATCAGATTTGGACCCAGCTCTTTTTCCCACACTCCCCTAGGGTTCGGGCTGGAAGGCACCTCTCTCATGCGCGTCCTCGGGGGGAGAGACGCTCACACCGAAATGCCCAGTACACTCACCCCAGTCTATCATGCTCAGCCCCTTGCACACACACACACACACACACACACACACACACACACACACACACATTCACACTCCCCATATATGTTACCCCAGCATGCACTCTAACAAAGCATGCTCAACCCTGGTGCGCACGCGCCCACTCGCACACACTCACAATGTTCTCCACACACCTTCACCTTCTCTGACCTTCTCAAACCCTCGCTCACTCGCACCTACCCACTTCCCATATACCCACACGCACACATTCACTTTTACGTTTCACGCAGGCTCGTTCTTCCCTATCACACATCCACACCCACACTTATCCACACGCTCACACACTCTCACACACACATGCACACTCAGGCACCCATGCAAGGTCAGCCATGCTGCCCTGGGTTGCCTGCCTTTTTCAAACAGTCTGTACTGTTTTCTAAGTAAACTTGGCGTTGTGGCACTCCACCCTTCCAGGATGTCTTTCCTTCCCTTTCAGATTCTTTAAATCAACTTGAACCCCATGTTGCCCATGGAGAACTAGGGGTCTGGCTGGTGCTGGAGGCTCCAGCACCTCTCTAGCACAGACGGACACCTGAGCCTCATTCATCTTGGGTGACATTGTTTTTTGGCTGGCTCACTAATCCCCACTTGTTTCAGAGCCTGGATCAGCCTGCACCTGGCCTCTCCTTCCCTCCCCTTCTGAGTCAGTGATTTTCCAGATGAAGTGAATGCCTTGAGACACATGTGCTTGTGCAGTTACAGAGAGGGGACTCTCCATTTGTCCAGTGCCCCCTCCTCTTGGTCCTCCTCCCAAGAGGGATCTGGTCATGAGGAGGAAGCAGGGCTGGGGCCTTCACAGGTCCCAGGTGTCCTAGAGTCTCAAGATCAAGGTTCCCGCCCCCCACAGGCTCTAGCAAAAGGTTGTACCTTCTCTGCCTTCTGGTCCAGTCCCAAGATCTTCTCCAAAGTCATGGACATTGGGCCGTATGGTAGGATCCCAGGGAAACACTTGGAATCCCTGCTTATGAAGTGCAGGCTGACGGGAAGGGGATGCTTTCCCACCCCCACCGTGCCACGCTGCCTTCCTGTTCCTACCCAAGTGCCTGGTGCTGGTACTCTAAGGGGAGAGTGCTCCCAGAATTCCAGGGGGAAGCAGTCAACAAGCCTCTCTGGGGGCACCGATCCCTCCACACTCACCCATCCCTGCTGAATCCCAAGAGAGGGGATCTGAGGTCTCCTATCACGGCTTCACTGTGGCCAGCCTGTGAATTTCTTGACTTTCTAATTCCTGCTTGCTCTTTCAGCTTCTACCTTGAATTCAAGAAATCAATAACGTCAGCGTTCCCTCCTTACGTCAGAATCCCTGCCTGCTCTCCGGTCAGCCTCCATGGTTGGGTTGGGGACTGCATCTTGTCCTCCTCTTCCCCAGTCAACATCACTGTCTGGCTTTTTAAAATCAAAGAATTCTGTTTTCCTACTCAAATTTAACTATAGTTTCTTGTTTGTGCACAATGAGCTCTTGGGCCCCGGTTCCCTTCCTGTAAAGCAATGAACACCTTGGCTACAAGCAGGGGAGAAGGTGGGGTTGGCTTGGGGTGACTAGGGGCAGCTGGTAGCACTGTCAGATAAAGACAGGACATACAGTTACATTTAAATTTTAAGTAAACAACACATATTTTTTAGAGCATGAACGCTTCAAATATTTCAAGAAACATACACTTCAAAACTATTCACTAGGTGTCATGCATTTCAGTTTGTTAACACAATTATTAATTACAACTTCACAGTTTTTCTATTAAGCTGTAGAAATAATACAAGCTCTAAATAAAAGCAAGCAAGCCTGGTAGTTGAGGGTTGGCTTGGAACAAAGCACAACAATTTAACTGCTTTCAAACGATGATTTTTATATTACCTTGTACCAGAAGTGTGGGACAGTTTCAGGGGTGATTTAACAGGGCGTCTGATACAGCTGGGAATATAGCTTTTTGCTATCAATTTATTAGTTTAAAGATAATTCAATTTTAGAGATAGCAAGATTTTTAAGTCACCTTATACTCCACACCTGAAAAATATTAATGTAATTTATAAACAGTTCTGTGCTGTTCATCTCATTTGTTTTGGCTTCTTTCTTAAATTTTGAAAAAAACCCAAAACAATACGAAACAAAACAAAAAACCCACCGATTTAAAAACAGCGTTTACTTTAGAGCATTTCATGGTCAGCACAAGGCAGCACAGTGATGTTGGGACATCACAGTGACTAATGACATTTAATTTGAAGCAAATTATTAACATACGAATATATGGGAATATTCCTTTAGTACAAACAGAAAGCTCACGGATCGACTGATTTTTGTAGAGAATAGAAATATGTAACTTTTCAGCTTTTCCCTTCCACAATTCTGAGAGTTAATTAACTTCTGTGAAACATGTTAGAGTTCAATTAGGAAAACTGGCGTTTGGTGTTTCTGTATAATGACAAAGTTATTGGCCTAGATCAAGAGGTTTTGCCTGGCTATGAGCATAGATGGCTAAAATTCTTAATATTCTTTCGTTGGTCCTACACCATAAGCCTCACAGTATGCAAATATAAATCACATCTGGCTCAAGTGTCAGATGTCTTGTAGCTGGTTGGTATAAATTAATTTCATGTAATATTCTGAATAGTTGCTAAAATATACAACACGTGGGCACCACCAACCTGGGCTACAGTGCTTACAGAAGCAAAAGGCATTTATCTAATTAATTAAGATTAATTTTATAGTACCTTTTCTTAATAAGAATTATACACATTAATTCATTTTCAGAACTCAATGAAAAGACTAAAGCTAAGAAAAACCAAAAAGTACCTCTGGAATGTATTATTAAGATTTAAAAAAATTTTAATGTTGAAAACAGGGGTCAAGAGTTGTCATTAATTGACTTTTATTATCTGACTGATACAGCCTAAGCACATTAGATTCATTCCATTCTCTCTTTAAAAGTTCCACGAAGTCGTTACTGTTATTTTATACCCATTTTACAGATTAAGAAACTAAGGCTCAGTAAGGTTTCGGACTTAGCTCAGAATCACACAGCTAGTAGCCAACTTAGATTTGAACTTAGTCTTTACTGCAGATCTTGTGGCTTAACTGTTCAACACAATAGGCTACATCCTCTCTTTATGGGCAGTCATATTTTGATGGCGAGATTATCACAGTTAGTTAGACACGTTTAGGTAGGGGCACTCTTGAATGACTTCCAAAAATTAGTCCTTCTCACTTTACCCTTCTCTACAACACACTCCAAGCACCACTGCCTAGCATCCTCGTAACTCTTTCCACATCCCTGTAGCAAACTTTCTCCACAGACAATGTACTTCTTGTGTTCATTATAAGTACTTTTACAATTATCTTTTAATGCAGATTCCTTGTAGAAAGCACCATTTAGAGAAGGCACTTTCAACCTTTCAGTATGACCATTTCCTTACCTCTAATTATTTGATGTTTATTACATGTAATGTCCCTTTTCAAGCATAGGCTCTTAACCTGGGGTTACTAGATTCATGGACAAGGTTCCTCCATCCTCGAGTAACCCTGACATTCATGCAGAATTCCAGAAGGATGTGCAGCAGTGCATAGTGGGAACGTGAAGATGCCCACAGCTTTTACTGGACTCACGAGAAGCAGCAAATGGAATATGGTACTATGGCCTGGATGTTGGCAATTCTTTGTACCAGACCCCCTGCCATGGGTGAACAGAGTCTTGGCTTTGGGATTTGGACAAAATCCTCACTCATCTGCTTGAGAGTACATGTGGCACGCACAGAGGGGCTCACCAGGGCTTGAGGAAATCCTTTGCCCTGTCTGGTAAAACCTCATGATCGAAGTGCATTTTCCTGACTTCAGTAGACTCTGGGAATCTGGGTTATTTCTTTGCAAACCAAATCAAAACAAAACAAAACAAAATAAAAACACACAAACAAGCAAAACAGCACTGGTTCTGCCACCTTTCCAGTCTTTGTAACCCTGGTACTGGTATCCAGGGTCTACCTGCCTCAATTGCACTGTGGGTGTGGTTCCTCTGTTCCTCCTTGCTAGTCACCTGGCAATGCTGAAAGCCTGGCCTGGGGAGATCAGTGCCTTCTCTGCCTAAGTCCTGAACATGGACAAAGGAAATGGCAAACCATGCCGCGGGTCCTATTTTACTTGGCGACTGCTCAGCTCAAGTAGTCGGTTCTCAGCCCTGCTTGGGAATCTCATCTCCAGTCTCTGCACTCTGCTGCAGCTGGGAAGCGACCCCACACCCACCCTCAAGCCTCCAATACCCAAACCTCTCCGTGCTCACTGAAGTTCTAGCTCCTTTCTTCTGGGAGAAAGCAGCAGTCACCGTCTCTTCAGAACCTTCTGCCTGACTGGGCCTGTTCCCATCCACTCTGCCCTTTGTTTTGCTAAGTACAAAAGGTGATCAAAGTGTACAGAGAACATTTACATTTTTAAAAAAATCTTCAGAGTCCTCCCCCTCACTGCGAACATACTCATCAGATGACTCTTGCCACTTCCTGAAGCAGTTCTGGAAGTCCTCTTTCACGAATGTCTTCATGAAATACAACAAAACTTACGGTGAGTCCTGTTGCTAAGTGCCATCCAATGCAATGGCAGGCCGGCGAGAGGTTGACTGCTCCTCTGTGTCACTCACCAGTTCTGCTCCACGAGAAAGACTTCTCCACGTCCCCAAAGTCAGACTCACCATGACAGGAAAACATTTTGCATGAAAGCAGGTGCTAAAGGCAGCCACAACAACGTAACTACAGACACTCGCGAGAGACTTCCGGGACGGCTGCCGAGTGGAGTGGCAAGAATGTTGGAATAAGTGTCTTTAAAGCAAGGGGAAGTATTCTGAGAGGCACTCATGGCAATCTGTCATTTATTGTAGTAACTTTTTAATACTCACTGTAATTTTCAATCAGTGTTTGTAGGTAAAACCACTTGCTTTCCTTTTGATACTAAATCCATTCATCCCATCAAGTGTTAGAACCTTGCTTACAATCACCTCGTATCCATCACCAGTCCATGTCCTACTGAGACTTCTCACCAGCAGAAAAACATGCTGCAAAGCCTCTAGTCTGCGAGGACACCCAGCCACGAGCAATCTAGGTCCTACTGTGTGCTATGAATAGTACCATGACCACAGTACAGAGCTGCTATGATAATACTCATATTAGCATACTTATAATGATCAACACCTACGTAAAGTTTGGTACTATTTTAAGCATTCTGCACACATTAATTTAATTACCCCACACAACAATCCCATAATTACTAATAAAGGAAGGGATGCTATTATCCTCATAGCACGTTTGAGCAAAAAAAGCCACAAAGAGATGAAGCAAGGTCACCCAGCCAGGACTGAGACCACCTGCGTGCCTCACCTTCCCTCTGAACATCATCTGCCCATGGTGTCCATACTGCCTCACCTTGCTAGTGTGGCAAATTCAGTAAATCAGGGCATTAGTTTTCTACTTCCCAGACCCAGGGCTGCAAATCTCGATGGCTCATTATCAGTCTCTTTGTACTGGTCATCTGGGCAGCAACTAATGCATGCATGTCCTTTTCATTCATGACTTTCTTAATCTGCCATCCAGGAGACAGCCTTCCCTTGGGTCACCTCCTATATCAACACTGGAACCATTTCAGTTCCTTCCACCAAATCTTTACTGCAAAACCCTCTGTGAGCTCTGAACGTCCGTGGGCTCCTTCTCCAGCAGCTGTGAGGTTGTGATCTCACAGATTCATGTGCCAAGGGGACCCAGTTTTCTCTCAAAGTCCAATCCACGTCCTGAACTTCAATTTCTTGTCTCTGCTTGGATAGGAAAATGAACAAGTCCCATCCTTACCCATCTACAGCTCCTCGTGCCTCCTGATTTGGGAATCTCTAGGAATTGATCATCTAAGGAAATGGAATCTCTGTTTTCCCAGTCGTTTAGGACAATATCACTATAGCTTCTTGGTCTCTTTTTTCTAATACCTCAAACTCAATTCATCAGCAAAGTTCGTGGGTTCTGTCTCCAGGATATCCCCCACCTGATAACATCTTATAACAACAGCTCAGACCACAGGTTGTTTCTTTTTTGGCCTAGACAACCACAAAGCCTTCTGTACGATGCCCCTGTCTCTAACCTGTTCCCAGATAGTCCATTTTCTCTCGAAGCCACAGAAGCCTTTTCAAACTGGCATCTGATTAAGACTTTCCATACTGCCAAGGACCCTATGCTTACTCATCCCATTTAAAACAAGTCCAGAGTCTCAACAATAACAGGAACTCCCTAACATCTGGCTCTTTGCTAAGTCTACCCACTCTTTGTTCTCTTCCCCATACCTTCATATGTCCAGCCAAAATGAACTCCTTGCCCTATTTCACACATTCCAGCCTGATTTATGCCTCGGAAACTTCGAATTCCCTCTACTCCTACCTCTGTTAAAAAAGCAAGACAGTGCCTGCTAGCCTACACCCACCTCTCATTCTGGTCTCTACCCAAACATCACTTCTACATTACGCATTCCATGACCATCTTGTGTCAAGCAGCACAAATCACCATCTCTTACTACCTTGCTTCATTTTCTACATGACATCTCATCCACTTATGACTATGTTTCTTTAACGTCTCTTTACTACTCTACAAGCCCCAACAGAGTAGAACCCGCATGTTTTCCAACACCTGGAACACTGACAGGATTATCTTTGTCAATGAAAGTATTAAGGTCTGCATTTAATTTTTGTGTTATTAGGTATTTTTAATCATAGGCAACATAAATATATGTGAACTAAAAGAGTATGCAATGGACATACTGTTTTATCTAAATAGTCTTTCCAAGTTACCTGTCAAGTTTTGAGAGTGACAAACCACAGGATAAGTCTATGGCTACATTTACTTGGCCTATTTTTAGTTTTTGGATTTTCTGTAATTGACAATCATATATATGTTATATTATACTCTGAAATGGACAGACTTCCAGTTCCATGAAGGCTCATAGAGGGAAGCTTCAGACACACAATCACTGGCCCAAGCTCCAAGACACAATCTCTCTGGGGATGGGAGTAATGCCAAGTGGTTATGACCACCCACAAGGAGTCTACAACCCATGTCACTGTCACAGGCCTCGCTCAGGTGCATTCTGTTGGCATGGTCCACTCATAGGACAAGCACACAGACAGCTCTGCTGGTGTAGGCCAATAATCCCAGCACTCTGGGGAGGCTGAGGCAGGAGGATTGAAACTTTGAACCCAGCCTGGGCAACTCAGCAACTTAGTGAGATTCTGTCTCCAAATTAAAACTAAGAAATGGGCTGCGCATGAATCTTAGTGAGGACAGGGGCTGGTTTCCCGAGAACTCATCCCTACCCAGGAAAGACAAGGACATGTCAAAAGAAAATTGTTAAAAAAAAAAAACCTCATGAAAATGCAAAGTAATGCATTTAAAAGGGGAAGATGGGAAAATGTGAGGGGTGTTTACCCCCTGTCCCCAAGTTTCTATAAATTTGATTTATATGCTTTGCAGGAGAAGAACTGCTTCTTGAGAATATTAATATACTTCAATGTCACTCACATAAGAAAAGTTACTTCAGTGTTGTTATTTTCTCTTCCATTAGGTTTTTGTTTATCTAAATATTGGTGCCCTGAGACAAACCGGCAAGTATGTCACGGATTTCAAAAAACCTCTGTGGGTGAGGATATAGCTCAGAATACTAACCACTTAATCAGCTGAAGAACTGAACGGGAAAGAATATCTTAAAGTGAACTAAAAAAGGCACTGCTTAGTCTTCAAAAATACAAAGTGACATCAATTCCTAAGAATAAAGGGACAGAATTTATCATAGCTTTATGTAATGCATTTTTTGAGTTTGATAAGCATGAAGATTTGTTTTTAAAACCTTATGCAGAAAATTCTATTTTCCAAATTCTAAATGCACACATATTCTTCTTTTTTTCCTCAAATAAACAGAGATTAACAACTCGTTTATAAAAATTCAGTTTTGTCATCTTTCCAATAACAAGCAACACATAACCAAACTGGTAATAGATCCACCAGAAAGCAAAAGAGAATTAAAATGATTTGAGCTATCAGAAAAAGTGACATAAAAAGGCATGATATTTTATGAAATGGTGATTTTACAAATCACTAATGTGTTATTACAGTAAAAGAAGTTTTATTTTCCATTTCTGACATTTGTAGATATTGTATCGATGCTAAAGATTATTATGTCAAAGTAATGCTACATTACAGAAAACAACCACGGAGTTTATGCTACCTCAGCACTCTCAGTGACACACTGCCCAGTACTCCTGGACCACTGCACGAGCTGCCTAGCTGGTGATGGAGAGGGACATGGTCAGCAGGTCCAAACAAGGTGACTTACTGCCACCTTTGTGAGTGTGTGTGTGTGTGTGTGTGTGTGTGTGTGTGTGTGTGGTACTAGAATTAGGCCCAGACCCTTTTCACTGAGCTTCATTCCCAACCAATCTCATCCAAGTTGCTAAGTTTCCAGGATGGGCTTGAGGCTGTGATCCTCCAGCCTTAGTCTCCCAGAATGCTGTGTCACTGAGTCTTGCTCAGCTACTACCTCCTGAATCTCGCCTGCAGGCATTGTTAATTCAGAAAGCCCCGTAATCACTGGAAATAACATGTAAATTATGGCCTTATCAACATAAAGTATTTTGGTAGTGATGGAAAAAAATGTGAAGAACTCACAAAAATGCAAAATAATATAACAGAAAATGGATGATGGGAAGCATGTGATGGAACAAGTTGTCTTGTCTCAAAAGAGGTGGGAGAAATAAAATCCACATAGGCATGTGCACACACACAAACATAGTGGACACACTTCATGTCCATTCTTCCCTGGAGATTCTGAACATGAAGGTTGGCATACAGCACTGTCTTCCTATGTCTGATTTTATATGTATATATTTATTTATTTTATGCATATATATACATATATTTTGATTTTGTATATACATACAGTCCTCGTATCTTTATTTTCCCCATATTTATTTTTTATTAGTACATGTTTGCAATAAATAGTAATTATATTCCACTTGGGGAATTGGTACATATACATAATACATCTGAATCATATTTACACTGGCTCGTAAAGGAGAGGTGAATTTCCTAAAGCTCAGCTCCATTTCCCCGACCGTGGTGGTACTGACTGGAAGCAAGATAAAGACACGACATCTCCTAGATCAGAGCCCTTTAACCTGGAAGCAGAACATTGAGCTTCATACACACACAGCGCCCTCTAGAGGTGTTCTGCTTCTCTCATCTTCCATGCTGGGCACCTTTTGCATTCCAGCAGGCACCCTACCCTCCCTTTTGTGCAAAACTCACTATGAATCTCATTTAGGAACTGCCTCTTCTCCAAATGCGTCATGCAGTTTGCTCTAGAAAGCCTCCCTACTTCCTGCCCACGTGAAATGCTCCCCTACCATCAGAGGCCAATATTTTTATGTCATGCGTGACAGGACTCACATTGTTGACCTGTCATTTTCCCACAGGCATCCCTGAATTTCTTGCAGTTGTGAACATGTCTTACTCATCTTGCTTATTTTAATGTTACCACACAGAATCTCTGTTGACACAATGAAGGCACCATTGCATAATAACATTATGTAATAAGCATTTATGAACTGTTTCCAAAAAATTAGTGGCATAAATGCACCATTCCACACAAGTTTCATAAAGCATCAGTACTTTAAATAACTGTTCAGTGCAATGTACTATATGAGTGGTCTCTTGAGGACTAACTATGTAAGCTCTGTATTTTGACAGCTATCAGAGACAAGATGCTTTATTACATGCAAGGACATACAGATGTGTACAGTATTGAATGGAATCTATATTTTAAATCAAGACAAATTTCTACAAAACTATAACTGTTTGCATTTAGCAGGAGAGTAGGATGAACAAGCACCCAGATCCCAGTCAAGGACAATATTATAGTCCTCGAGGAGGAATGGGAGTTACTTCAGCAGACCAAGTACCTGATCTCAAGGGTGCTGAGTTGCTGTGCATTCAAAGTGAGGCCTAGGCATAGGAAAGCATGCCACTGCTTTGTCACCAGAAGCAGGAGACAAGATGGGCATTGGCAATCCAGAAAGACAGAAGCCCAGCTGGTAGGTGACAGATGCATCAGATGGAAGGAGATGTCAGGTTTTTGGAAGACGGAGTGGCAATGTCTCGAACATTTTTTGTCTATGGTACTGGTTGTCTCCATGGCCTGGAGGGGTTGAACCTACCGCAGGGTACAAGAGGGACTCTGGAAGTTCCTGGTAATGCTTTTCTCACACTTGTACGACAAGTACCAAAGAGAATCAAAACAACTCTAGAAAACGGTATGGTTTGGATCTGGAATGTCCCCCGAGCCTCAAGTAATGGGATGTAGTGGGATAATTGTGAACTGTGTGTTACTGACAGGCAGGTCCTAGCTGGGTTGGAGGGGGCATATGGGGCCCTGACTAGGGCTGGGACAAGGGAAGGGAGAAGGTGGCCCAGACTCTGATAATCTTATCTCGAGACCGGCATGAGTGGGGCCACTCCCTCCTGTCCCAGACCCAGGACGGCCCATAGTTCATTCTACTCAAATTCTCAATTTTTCCCTGCCCTAATACCTTTACCAGAAATCATGTAATCAGGTTTCCAAAGACCCGCCATACAAATTACGTGACTTCCAGACCCCAAACTTCTTCCAATCAGAGAACGACTAGTACCCTACAACCTGGCTGAACTTCCTCCCTCCAACGTCTTATAAGTCTACCCCTCCCGCCTCCCCGACTTCCATCACCACCACAGACAATAAACAAGCCATTATACTGATTCAATTTCTTGGAATTTCTTCCGTCATACTCATTGCCACAGGAGACCCTGCTCCCCCAGACTTCACTGAACCTGGGTCGCCAGTCATCAACAACGGCCAGGGTCTCCAAAGACTCCAACAGGGGCCGAAGCTGGGATTTGACCTGAAAAAACTGTGTCAACTTGTGGAGATGAGGGGGTGTCCAGGACAGAGCTTTCAGTGTGTGTTGACTTGTGGGCCGGGAAGTGAGGGAGGGGTACCTACTCTGGGGAAGGGCCAAACTGGCACCGTGAAGTAATTAAAGGAGGAAGAAACACTCTTGCAGCTTCTTCCTGGGAAGGCTTTGGCCTAGCCTGGGTCTGAAGACTTTACTGGCTCCTACTTGTACTAGGCTTCTGTTTGCAATGGGGTGAGCAGCTCTCCAGCCTCTGCCAGGTATTTCCGTTGTTGTCCATTACCTATGAATGGGCTGTGTGAAACCCTCTGAAATTGTGAACTAAATAAATCTTTCCTCTCTTCAGGTTTGGATGTCGGGTCTTCTGTCACAGTGAGGAGTAAGTGGCTCAGACAGAACGAGTCCAAACCACTTTACAGGCTACTTTTCCCATCCATTGAAATCCCGCTTCACAGTATCCACAGGCGCATCTCATTTGGTGCCCATGCTAGTTCTCTGAATCTAAGCCTTGCATACTAATCTCTCTGAGTGTCACAGCTTGAAACAAACAAACAAACAAACCAACCAACCCAACTAACCTTCAAGTGCAAATCTTAGTAAACTGTCCAAAGCACTTTATTTATTTATTTATTTATTTATTGGTTGAAAATCACCAAAGAAACTTCCCCATACACTGCAACGACTATCAAGGGCCTCGCATTTCCACCTTCTGTGAAAAATCTGAAGAGTATTTGACAATATCTGCCTTGGCTTCTCTTTCACAAATAATAAAGAAACTAAACAGGTTCTATCTTAATAAGGTCCAGGGCATCTCAGGTTACTGGCAGGGGAGAATTCTGGCTTTCTTGAAAAGATGAAGTGCCCAAGTCTTCCCAGTCTGAGGGCAGCCTGCCACGGCCGCGACAGTGTGCTATTGAGGATGCAGAGAGGGGCAGGATGGGAAAGTGTATAGTTGGCCATTGTTTCTAAGGGACTCCAGACATCCTCATTTGCTGTGTATTAATTGAAAGAAACCATTTGTTTCGTGGCTGAAATAGGTTGCTTCTGAAATTTGCTAAGGAATGGGTGCTGATTTCTCAGAAAACTCAAGGCCAAGTTTAATTTTTCCAGCTTTCAACCTAACACATTGCCCTTTTTCCCCCGCTTCTTCTTCTAAAGAGTGAAAGCCTTAAATGGAAATCAAAGTCTGTAGCCGAAGAACTGACCCTTTTGGCCTGAACTGGGGTTTGAACACAGCTGAGACTCTGCTGTTTCCTTTCTTATTTCTGAGAATCTGGTTTAAAGGTCAAGGCTAATGGAAGAATTCTGAATTTTATTTTCTTTTGCTGACCTAATGAAAAGCTCAAAGCCTGGCCCAATAAACGGTGAATTATGAAGCACTCTTGCTTGCTAAAGGAGCTTTCAGAGTTTTTCCATCTAAAATAATTCTACATAGATGGAAAGACAGTGTTCTTAACATTTCATTAATATAATACCTACACAAATAATCATAGATACTGATATAACTTTCATTTCCTGTGTTGAAAAGCTTTAATTGTTCTTTTATTTTCCTTTAGGATTTAGCAATCAGGCTGTTAGTACATAACCATTCAAAATATGCATCTAAGCACAGCATTTTTTATATGAAACACAAGATACAATTTTATTGACAATGCATCTTTTACTGAGATGGTGACATAGTGTAAAACACTCATTTGTTTTCATGAATGAGTGTCATTTGTTGCTAGAATGAGACAAGTATGTATCAATCCACTCCTAATTTTGGTTTCCATACATGCAAAAATTTCCAAACTTAGCTGGGAGAGTGCGTAGGAGTGGTGAGAGGTCGGGTGCTACTTGTGAGAAGGGTACAGAGATGCTATGGCAGGGACGTGGAACGGACATTTGGAGGTCAGGGCAGACCATGGCGTCAGGCCTTGATGAAAATGGGTTCCCTCACCCCAAGACACACCATCCCAGCCCGGAAGCTAACGACCTAGGATTTAAGGAGTACATCTGAAAGCATCCACCAGTAGAGCCTGTGATGCTGCTTCTTCTAGGTGTTTCTGGACTTCTCTCTCCTCCTACTGGAGGATTCATGGGAGTACCATGTGCTCACCCCTTCATCCCTGCCAGGTTAATTCCAGATCCAGGATGCCCAGATCTACAACAGCAGATGAGAACTGTGAAAACTTTGTATAATGAGGTAGGAGGAGAATGGTCAGGCAATGCTAACTTCCAGATCAGAGCTTCTTAAACTTTAATCAAATGAATCTCTATTAACGTCCTTTTTAACATGAAGGTTCTGATCTGTAAGATGGCCCGGGGTGGGGTCTGGGATGCTGGGTCTCACAAGGAGTTCCAAGCTGTACTTGGGGTATAGAGAGTGGACTTGAGTCTGTCTCTACACAAACATGGTGGAGCAGCCTGAGTGGAGTCTCCCTGGCTGGTAAAGAGCACATAAGACAGCCCTGAGTAGAGCGCCCCAGCCCCCGTTGGTAAGGAGCACATACAACATCTCTGACTACAGCTCCCGGTCGATAACGAGCCCCTGCAATCGTCACCCCAAGTCATGATGAGTGGCAACACAGCAGGACGTGCTCATCTCCATGCCCGATGATGTCAGGAGGAGAGGGTGCTACTGGCTGAGCTAGCTAACCAGGAAGGACGGGATGTGACAACCACACTGGGTCTCACAGAGGTCACAGGCAAGCAGGTAAGGACAAAAAGAGTGGGGAAGCTGGCTCTGGCGGCAGAGGTCTATAATCCCAGCACTCTGGGAGACTGAGTCAAGAGAAGCATAACTTAAGGCCAGCCCAGGCAACTGGGTGACTTGGTGCGACTCTGTCTCAAAATTAAAATTAAGCAAATGGGCTGGGAATGGAGGGCAGAGCAAAGGCCCTGAGTTCAAGCCTTAGTACTGTAAAAACCAAACAAACAAGCAAATAAACAGTGCGTGTGTTCGTGGGGTGGGGGAGAGGGACTTAAGTAAGGGAAAGAACAGAATGTGAACAAGCATGACGAATTCTGGGATGAACAGTCCAGATCTCCTCAGCAAGCTAAGAGAGGTTCAATGGAAGAAGACAAAAGGGCATTAGAAGAATTTATCTGGGGAGAATAAAGGAAAAGGAATGTTCAGAAACTTAGAAAGGCATGCTAAAATTTTTATTTTTCAAGGGGAATACACTGTGGGGAAATATTGGAAGGCAAAACACATCTTCAAAAATCTATTCTGCAGGTGGAAGGATAGCACAGCACTTACAGCATCTGCCTAGCAAGAGCAAAACCCTAAGTTTGCTTCCCCAGCACTATATAAGCCATGTGTGGCAGTGCATACCTGTAATCTCAGCTCTTGGGAGGCTGAAGCAGGAGGATTTTTGTGAGTTTGAAGCCAGCGTAGGATACATAGTGAGTTCAGGACCAGTCTGGACTGCAGAAGGAGACCCTGTCTCTAATCAATCAATCAATCAATCAATCAAAAATTTCTTCTGTGCTATTTTGAAAAAAGTTTATATTTTGTTGATCTTATTATTAACTTTATATGGGTTCTCAAATTCAGACTTCTGATCAAGAAAGACAAAATGTTTAAGACTACAAAAAACAAATGACCGCAGTGCCTCGTTATGCCACAATTACCAAGATGTTATTCCAAGCTCTTTTATGTGGCCCAGGAAGACTAACATCATGATGTCATTCTGTGGTTCCTAACTTCTGCAATAAACTAACTGTTGAGAGATGTATCTGACAAAAGCCATCAATTCAGATTTTCACAAGCAGAGAGATCATCTCAGAGTTTTGCTAAAATGCAGATTCAGGCGCTGGTACCTGTGTGGTGCAGCCTAGGCTTTGGCATTTCTGATTGGCTCCCAAGTGTTAAGATTTTACTTTGGAGAGCAAGGCTCTAGAAAAAGTGCTAACAGCTTAAGTTTGGTCAGTCTAGTGGTTATATTTAAAGTACAATGATATCACATATTTTAATATAAAATTCAAGCTGTAGTAGAGTGAAAAAAATATTGACTGATTTTAAAACTGAAGGAATGACATTTAAAAGACCATGATTCTAGTGGGTGGGGGTGGGTGTAGGCCTGTAATCCCAGCACTTTCAGAGGCTGAGGTAGGAGGATCACAGATTTAAGCCCAACCTAGGTAAGTTGGCAACTCAGTAAGACCCTGTCTCAAAATTTAAAAAGAAAAAAATGGCTGGAGATGTAGCTCAGTGTAAAGGCTGTTGGTTAAATTCCCAGTAACACAAAGAAATAAAAGACCCTAAAGTGATTCTTATTTTACAGAAAATATCTCATATGTATAAGTGAGCATATCCAATCTATCAAAGCACTAATGGCTTATTATTATTGTAACAGGCTCTCTCTCTCTCTCTCTCTCTCTCTCTCTCTCTCTATATATATATATATATATATATATACACACACACACACACACACACACACGTACACAATAATATAACAAATGTGCATATGTACACAAATACACACACACACACACACACACACACATAACTATGGGTATGGAAAACAATAAAAAACCCCTTTCCAAGTCTCATTTTCTATAATCTACAGAAACGTTTTCAAACGTGGAGCAATAAAGGATTACCATAACTTGCAATTGTATTTTGACCACTTTACAAAATTTGCCTGCAGAAAAGGCCCACCTATCCCAGCAGCATGTCTGGCCAGTGTGCCAGACTTCTTGTGGGCCTTCCCAGAGCAGCTATAACATCCCAAAGTCTCTCTCTCTCTGAAGACACACAGCACAGATTCCTGCAGAATCCCACAGAGGCTAAGCGCTGCTGGGTGTCACAGGATCCAGAGGCAGCTGTGCCCAGGAGCCAGCAGATGGGGCAGCTTGCTGACTGGACATTTATCTTGGACCCTCACTCCTGCCTCAAACTCAGCCTCTTGTATTAGTCACTAAAAATGCCGTAACAAAATCCCACAGACTCTGTGGCTTCAACAACAGGCACTTATTTTCCCACAATCGTGGTCGTGCAAGTTGGACTCCAAGGTCACGGATGCCTCCCTGGAACCTTTCTGCTTCGCTCACAGATGGCCACCTTCCGACTGTGCTCAGAAGGCCTTTCATCTGCGTAAGTTCGCCCATGGTCTCTTTCTCTCCTAACAAGGACACCGACGCTACCGGATCAAGGCTGCATCCTAACGGCCGCATTTTAATATATGACCTCTCCAAGACCTTATCTCTAGATCCAGCCACATTCTGCAACTGAGGGCTGGCCTTCAATAAAAGAATGCCAGGGACACAGCTCCTAGCACCTCTCTTGAACAAGCTGGAATTCAAGGCCCTGGAATGATGTGGAGCCAGGGCAGAGGCTGGGGCCTGTGCTACGGAGGTCCTGGTGGGCAGGGCCGAGAGACAGGGCAGAGAGGGCAGGGAAGTGACCAGGGGGCGGCTGGGTGCCGCAAGGGTCGGTAGGGGGCTCTGGCCGCTGGCTTCTCAGGGGCCTGCTCAGAGTTCCTGCTCAAGGCCTGAAGTTGCTTTTGTATCCAGGCCTGTGAGCAGCTTTTCAATGAGGCCTGCCTGGCTGGGGCCGCTGAAGCCATTTCCTGTCTCTTTCATTCCCTCTGGAAACTCACAACAAGCTCCTATTGATGGAGATGGCCAGCGTGCATTCTCGCTCCTCCACTTTTAGGTGGTGACCAGCTGAATGAGCCCATGCAGCACACTACACACAGGCTTCCGTGGAGGGCTGGGCTCCAGGACACACACCAGCACCGGGGATGGGCACTGGTCCTGGCGCACACTGCCCGATTTGCCTTCATTTTGGTTAGAGCAGCGGTGCTGGGTCATCAGACAGAAGCTTCTTTCCCTCTGGATACTCCACGTGGGTATCTGTGTGTAGATGTGTTTGTATGTACCTGTGTGTAGGTGTGTACACGGGTGTGTGCATACGGCACACACACTGCTCAGCAGGCACACATGGGGTTTGTGCTCCTAAAGCCAGACTTACAGCATCAGCAATACTGCCCGTTAACGTTCAACCGAATATGCAAGAACTGCAGTCTGTTTACCTTCCAGCCACCCTCAAAATCCAGGGCAGGAAACGCACTTGCAAGCCCCCGCAGACACAACACTTTATCTAAACAGCCCTGCTTCATGCTTTTCTCTTCAATGTCAGGGGCACTTCGCGGATGTTAACTGCCATTTACCTTAATGAAAAAGTTTTTCTGTAATATAACCAAACCTAGCTTCAAATATAACAGACGTCTCTGTTAAGAAGAGATGGGAAGATGATTCCTGTGTATCGGGGAGAGCTGGGTATTCTTTTGTTTTGTGTGTGCTTTCTTGGTGTGGATTGGCAGCTTTGAGATTTAAGGGTTTTGGGTTGAGTTACTGCCGTAGTCCTCAGTGGGAGAGAAAGTTAACCCCAGTAGAAATCATAAGGTATAACTTGGGCTCTAAAAGCCATAAGCACAGTAGGAAAACCGGAGGTTATTAAAAAGAATTGTGTGGTGGCTATTACGAGCAGTTATGAAGGGTAATTTTAAATAAAAATGTACCAGACAGTTTTCATTTAAAATTGGATTTACTGTTAAGTTTATATGATTTTTAAATCTGATTATTTCCCAGTTAATATTCTAACCTCATTTTCCCTATGCCAGTTTTCAGTATCTAAAAACAGCAGCCAGAGATTTGTATTCAATAAATATTGGTTGAATAGATGAATAAAAAACTCTAACATTGATCATCATAAGGCCCTACTTCCTGAATAACATGAATAAATGTTTTCATTCTGCAGAATAATCTTATGCCATCTAATTTTAAAAGCTATTTTCTATTCATTCTTTTAACTTAGTCTTCTAGTTACTATAATTAAGCAATATATTATTGTAATATATTACTATCTTTTTTTACTGGATTATGAGAAAACAAGGGCAAGAAAGTAAAGAATTTGCGAAGGTAATATATTTGGCCAGCAATAAGTGGGGAAGAGTAGTGTCATTTTCTCCTTACAAGTGAACTTTGGATTTTCCTCCAAAAAGACTTAGACTCAAGAACCATGGGCTCACTTCGTTAATTCCACCTTTCTGTGACTTCCTCTCCTGCTCTACATGTGATATGGATTTAAAAGCATCATATAATAAAGATACATGTATACTTATGTTCCTAGCAGCACAGCTAACAATGGCTAAAATGTGGAAGACACCAAAATATCCATCAACAGACAAATGGATACAGAAATTGTGGTTTATGTACACAACGAAGTTTTGCTCATCTATAAAGACAGATAATTTGGAGGCTTTTGAAGGTAAATGGATGCAAATTGAGACCATCACACTCAGTGAAGTGAGTCAGAGACAAAAGGTTAAATATCAAGCGGTGTCTCTACTATGAGAAACCCAGAATACAGTCATTTCATGGAACGCAACGAAGGGGATTGGATAGTGAGAGTTGGGGTGAGGGAGGGGGAGGGGGAGAGTGTGGGAGGGTCAAAAAAGACAAGGGAAGAAGGGTTTGTAATGCTGATGTGATATAAACGTGCACAAAATACTCAAGTTCAATGTACACATTATGCATTACATATACACAGATTAATAAAATGGGGAAAATAATAACTGGCCCGTATCTAGCTGGCTCTTAACATCTTTCTATTGTGGTGAATTATGACATAAAATTTACCAGATTAAACATTTCTACATGTATAGTTACTGGCAACAGTTATATTCATAACATTGTACAACAATCACCACTGTAGGTCTACCAAACAGTTTCACCATCCCAAACACGAAGTCCATACTTGTTAAACACCAACTTCATTCTCTCTCTGCAAAACCACTGGTAACCACTCACCAAACATATGCCCATCACATCCACTCCAGAGAGAATGGGTATAGGATGAACAACTATACTCAGCGAGACAGGAAAAGGAGACAGGGACTGTTAATTTTTGCTCTTCCATGTTGGCTCCAGCAACTTGGTTGTCTTTTTGCCTTAAATGATGTAGGAAAACCCAAAATCCATTTTGTTTTACCCACTTCCGTGAGCACGCAGGTTGGATCTCATAGACTCCTCCATGCATTTGAAGGTCTGGTGACTGCTGGGAACACCCGTGAAGGGCGACATGCCCATCATCTGAACTTGGAGTAGAGTCAGTTTTTTTCCTAGAAAGAAGTCCGTGTACCAGAAGACACACACAAAAAAGGTTTACACCACTACAATATGTGGAGTACCTGCTAATAAGTCATTGACCAGCTAATGAATCAGGACTCCAGGCATACATCGTTATCAGTCATGACTTCGTATCTTGCATCATATTTGATAACTTAAGTGTCAGAGAGGCCCCTTATGCCTGATTCTTCCTCAGTATAAATAAGGTGGGGGTGTAATACCGGAATCGGTATTTTGCAAATGAATCGTTATTTTGCAAATGCAATTAATTCTCCAAATGGTTTTGAAGCCAAGAAGCCAAATATTATTCCGGGTATGGGTAAAATCAATATTGGCACAAGTTTTATCAGTCAGCTGTCCCATCTCTGGGACAAAACACCCCACGCCTACAACTTAGAGGAGAGGTCCATTTGGCTAAAGGTTTCAGACCATTCAGTCTGTGGTTCGTCAGCATTCAGTCCAAGGCAGAACCATCATGGCAGAGGGTGTGACAGAGCAAAGGCCGCTTGCACGACAGCTGAGACACAAACAGGGGAAAAAGAAGTAGGGGAGCACCAGACATAGACCCTACGCTCCTGCCTCCCTCAATTAGGCCCACCTCCCCCTAACCAGTGGCTTAATCCATGGATGTGTGCGGAGGCTCAATGATCAAACTACCTTCCAAAAGCTGTACCTCTGAAAGCTTAGACTTCCAGGGGACATTTTATGTCTCCCTCAGTGCAAGTCCTGTTCATGAGCACTTAATTGACAAAAGAAACAGAAGAATTTAGTAAAACCAACAATCATCTTGCAGGGAACTCCTCTCTTCCATTTCCAGCTACTTCTCTTGGTTGTGAAAACTGAGCTATCACTGATCCCTCCTCCCTCTTCCCTGCTGGCCCAGGCTCTGGCCCTCACTACAACCCTTCCACTTCTGTACCTCCAATCGGTAGCACCCCAGGCCTCTGTTCCTTGCACTTGTCCCTGGCCCCACAGTCCAGTCAAGGGAGGGTCCTAGGAGAAGCTACCCCATGGAGGATTTCCCAGAGTCATCCTTGCTTTTCCATCTTCCCACATAGGAGGAGACGGCCAAAGCTGCTGAGATGGGTGTTGGTCCATGTGAGATTTTGGATTCTATCACCTTCATTTTATCATTCCTGATCTTGATCTTCCTAAAATTCAGAACTATAAGAAGCAAGTGCCTGTTGTGTAGAAGTCACCCACCGAGGGTATTTTTGTTGTGGCCATCTGAACAAACTGAGCTAGAGAATTCATACCCAACAGCCACAGATCGAATAGAGGTACAAGCTGCCATTTTGTCCTGAATGGGTGAGCAGGGACTCTGAGAGACACTTCCCTTTGTCACCTCCACACCTCTGCCGAGTCAGGCTCAAAGTTTCAAAAGTGTCCTCCTCTCCTTCTTTTCAGCCCTCTTTTCCTTTTTTAACTGTTCTCTTTAGGAAAGCTTTCTCTCATTTTTTTTCCTGCATAAATACTTTTGATCCCTGAAGGCTGGCACTCACCTTCCTCTCTTAATGCTTATTTGCGCTTCCTTTATCACACCTGACTTACTACTCAACGCACTGTGGTCCATCGTGGTCATACCTTTTTCCTTTCCACAACCAGGAAAAGTTCTAAAAGAAGGAAGCTGTTTTCAGGCTCTTTTCAAACCTGCAGAACCCATCTGAGAATCTTCTACAGAGAAGTACCCAAGAGCATGTTCAGAACCTTTGGATGGACCTGGGAGCAGCGTCCCAGAGGACTATCCTTGGGTCAGCTCTGGAGAAAGCTTCCTGAGGACACACAGTACGTTTTCAAATTTCCATGGGACTTGGAACAGTGATTATAGTAATTATACTGGACTACACAGGAAAGATTTTTGTCATACCAAACAATGGAATCATTTGAGAAAAAGTGAATGTAGCTCCCATTTGAATTGAAAAGAAAGTTTAACATTTGACATGAACATAATTGATTCACAGGTTTGTATAAGTCGTATAGGAAAAACCCCAGCACTTCTGCTGAATTACTCTGTTGATGTTGGTATCAGTACAAATGATACCAGCTAGAAATGCTGGGTTGGAAGGCAGTAGGATTTGGATTCCATTTTTAGCACTCTGATTCTTTCTTAGGTAAAACAGACATTATAAGAAGTCATATCATAGGGATATGGATGTACTGAATAATAAATATAAAATGTTTAGCATTGAGCATGGGCCATATCATTTAGTTAATTTTAATTATCATTATTATTGATATTATAAATGCGCATCACCATCCCAATGTCAAGAAAACTGACAGAGGGGATCCAGGTTGATGGGAAAAAAATACCTGCTTTCCTCTACACTGGCTGGGAGATAGTGGACGGACTCAGAAGAGAGAATGTCCTCTAAGGCCAGCCTGGCAGGAGCATATGGACGGAGGTCTTAAGTTTGGGGTGAGGGACCTGTGGTAAATGTCTTTAGAAAAATCTGTTCTTTGAAGAAGAAATCACACAGTCTCATGTGATGTCAAAGGTCAGAGATCAGACTAGGGAGTGAGTTTATAAGAGATGCAGATTTTTTATTAGGATAAATTAGTGCAGAAGGTTTGAACTATTCAAGAAAGACGAGATAAAAATAGTTTAAGAGATAGTGAGCCGCCAGCTGCAAGGGGTGAGGGGTGTGGGCACTGAGGTGTGCGGGTCTGCACTGACCAGAGTACACAAACGCCTCCTGGGCACCCTTCAAACTCTGAGGATCTTCACACTGTGAGAGCTTCTGCTTCCCCTGTGGTTTTCCTAATCAGACTAATGATTGCTGAGCATCTGACATTAACAGCAGACCCCCAGACAATCGGCTCCTAAGAGAACCGGACTATGCAGCACATTACATGCGGTTTACTGTGAATATTTTTGGAAACACTAAGTAGATTGCATAATAACTTAAATTTCACCATATTAATGTTTATGGTATAAGATGTACAAATGATTCTTCAGACTTTCATCATGTCATTTATTTTGTTCACGGTGCAGGTGGTTGAATATGGTCTTCTGTGCATGGGAGTAGGTGATTCTACCACTAACCTACATCCACAGCCAATTTTACCCCTTTAAAAGCATTTGTACACAATTCACTATTATGTCCGTGTGTATTGTAAATTGACAAACAATAAAAAAGGAATATTTGAGAAATATTCTTTACCAAGGTCTGCTTAATGATATAGAATTTGTAAGTAATACTACTGCATGGGATTGAATAATATAATGCACAACATAAAATAACCATTATTTATTAATGGCAAAAATGGCAAATAAAATATGGTTGAAATGTACAGATACTTTCTAACCGTGCCTAATTTTACATTATTGATTAATTTTGTGGCTTGGAGCAAGGCAGTTCCATAGTACAAATTTGATAAAACTAAGAGAAAAATGTGCCTTTGTATGCATTTCTCTGTTATGATAAACAACAAAAATAGGAGTTTTAGTATAAATATCATCTATCATAAATCAAATTTCTTTCTAAATGCTTACAAATTGCTTTTGGGATCCTGTATATTAAGGATTAAAGGATCCTGAAAAGCACCAGGATTATCTTTGTTTCTCATTGCTTGGACAGAATACTTGACATCCACAACGTTAGGGAGCAAAGATTTATTCTAGCTCACAATTTCAGAAGCCCACTCAAAGATGGGCAGCTGGAAGAGGTGGGACCACATGGGGCGAAGCTGGAGCCTTTGAAAGAGCCCCTCACAGTGTGACAGAACAGAGTCAACTGCAGGAAGAAGGGTGGAGCTGGCACACACTCCCCCAGCTCAAGCCACAAGCATCTACTCCTCCCACCTCGGCTCCACCCCACAGCACATGGCTCCTACTACATCTTAATACATGACTCATTTTGGGGACACTCCAGACCCAAACCATAATAGAGATCAATCTCACACAACTAACAGACGCTATTACTGTTGTAATTTACACATGATGCTAGTAAAGTTATTTTTTTCCATGAATTCTCTTCTTTGAGAGATAAGAATATTTATAGTGTCTTTAGTATAATCTGGTATAGCAGTCTTGATTTATATTTTTCTAGTTGTTTTAGCAGTCAGTTTTTCAAAATAAGAATGTTATTATGACATCGCTCCTAACAACTTGGTCGCCACTATCAGAAAAATTGAGATTTTTTACTTAAATGTTCAGAAATAGTAGTTTGTAAAACTCAGCACTTGGTGTAGCATCCAAAAATATACTAGCTATGTCAATAATTCTTAAGTGACTTACATTTTATGGAAGACAACACATAACTGCAAAGTAATAATTTCTTAGCAAATATGGCTATAAAGTAAAATTTATGTGTATAAAAATCATTATCCTAGTGATTGCTAACTTTTAAAAGAAAATTGAATTTTACCATCCCCTTGGACAAAATGTTTCTGTGCATTTTGTGTTGGAATCTAAGATATAGCAGTTAAAAGTAAAAAGACTAAAGTTTTGCCACAACCCATATGACACAGCCAACCATCCACAATGAAAGCCAGGCTTTCTGAACCAAGCCTCTCCTGTCCTATAGCTTAGAGTCGCTCAAAGCCAACAGGGAATCTCTGGCATCTTGTTGGATAACTGCATTGAAGCTGTCTTGATGTCAATTACTTACTTTAATGCTGTATTTGCTCAAAAGATTTTCATTGAATAGGACAAAAACTTCTTACAGAAAAGAAGCTGGATTCCAATGAGATGAATAGGGTCAATATTGGAAAAGATATAAAAATAAAACGAAGACCACAAAATAAGTAATTATACGAGTGCTGGAGATACTTAGACAGTACACACCTCATTCTCCCCCCACCACAATTCTAAGTCACGTCGGACTTACACACAGTACTTCCTTTTCTTTCTTTTTTTAGTACAGAAACAGAAAAACTCAAAAACTGGATTCAATGAGTCTCAGCAAAGGGGTGTTTACAGGTGTTCCCTTCTGGCCACAGTGTGACCTTCAGGAAGTCATTTTGCATTCTCCTTATGCTATGCAAGCAGACCCTGAAAACTGCCATGTGCTATGGATGTCTATTTGCAACAGTGAGGAGGTTGGTGTTTAACAATAAATAAGATGTTAAAATATTCTTCTAAGTATATGTATGCACAAAAATGTGAAAAAATGAAACAATGGAAAAGTTCGAACCACAGCCATGATGACAAAAATCAGGGATTTTGAGCCCCTAAAGTTAAACATGTCAATATTCTAGCAATTGTCATCAACAAAGAAACAAAATTCATTACTTAGACAAAAGCAAAGGTACTACCTTAAAAGAATTACCATACCTTGAACTTTAATTTCTTCTCTCTCTCTCTCTCTCTCTCTCTCTCTCTCTCTCTTTCTCTTTCTTTGGAGACAGAGTCTCACTTGGTAGCCCACACTGGACCTGAGGTCACTATGAAGCTCAGGCTGCTTTGGGCTCAGGGCAATCCTCCTGCCTCAGCCTCCCAAGTGCTGGGGTTACAGGCGTGTACTAACACGCCGGCCTCATGTGGTGCTGGGGAATTGAATGCAGGGCCTTGTGCTTGCAAGTCAAATACTTTAACTGCTGTACTATTCCTCCAGCACTCTAGAACTTTAATTTTAAATTTAGCACATTTCAATTAAATACTCCTCTGACTTTTTTATTTTATGAAAACCATACAAGAAAGGCATTTAACATATAATCCTTGGCTCTGCTTAATGCCAGGGTTAAGTCATATGTTTTATACTGAGCCACACTCACGCAGTACTGCCTCGAGGTATGGCTCAGGTTGCTTTGGTCTACTGCTACAGGTTTTCTGAGATTGGGGGAATGTGCACACATATTTAGGGTCAAAACCCAACATTCTCAACAGTATTGAAGTGGTATTCACGCAGCACTGATGTGCATATGGATTTGACACATGCAAATGATCAGGGGCCACATTATCTTTCTCATCCTAATATTTCTTATTTTTTCTCTTTTTTAATTTATGAAAAGCACTTAATAAATATGTGACATACCCATAACTTTCAAAAGTGAGAGTTTTGATGTATACTGAAAGAATAAAATGCCTATAAAGTGGTAGCAATATAAATGGAAACAACATGCCATCAATAAAATAAAATACACTTAATACACAGCAAGAAACACATAATTGAGGCTGAACTAGACAAATACATATTTGTTTTCTTATTAAGCCCCATCTCCCAATACAAAAATTTCATACCTTTTTATGGAAATAAAATGTACATTCTTACTTAAAATTGACCGTATTAAATTGAAACAATATCAACTTTGTGATATATTTTTCTATTTTGGCATTTCATAAGAGTTTACTATTGTTCCATTTCTACATACATATTTCTGTTGTGGTTAAGGAAAACGATTAATACACCAAATACCTTTAGCAAGGACTTCGCAAGTGGGTTTGATTTGTACTATAAAGTACTGTCTCAAAGAACAGCACAAAATGATTCCATTCTGCCTTTTATATTTGCAAAAGTGATTGTTTTGCAAAGGAATATATATGTCCCAACACAATGTATGGGAATCTGTACACTTTTTCATCGAAATTCCATTGCCATAAATTGCAAGTTTACCATCAAAGTCAAGGCACAGGCCCTGCCATAAACATAAATTAGAAATCTGACCTATCTATAGCATTCGCAGATGCAGATTTATATTCATGGAACTCTATCTGCATAAGTGCATTGGCTATGAATAAAACATCACTTAATACTACAGGGAATCGACTCCAACTTCAGAAGTAGAAGATTACTGAATCCCCTGGCAGCATCGGGAAACAGGAAGTGAAAAGGAAACATATCTCATGACAACGATTTCTTTAATATACTCTGACCAAGTTTGTATCAATCCCCAAATAACGTAATCCTAACGTTCATTTTCAGGCATAGGAAATGACGGCAATATGGAATTTCTAAATTTTCTATTTCAGCATAACTTAAAAGGTGGACCTTTGTACACGGTGACGAAGGTCATTTCCCCTGAAAGAGTAACATCCTTAGTCCCGATATCAAAAGTCAACAACAAGATCTCCCACTCCCGTTTGCAGCTTCCTGCACATCAAAAAAAGCTCCTTGAGATCTAAACAAATGACGGAACCCTCCAGCACCTACTGCTGGCCTCACCAAAAGAACTTTATATTTTGAAACCAAATCACATGGATACCAGGCATCCACCATGCATATATAGACTACCTCCCAGAACAGCATAAAACTCCGGAAAAGTCAATCCTTTCAAACTTAGCCAATCTCATAAATGCAATAACGCAATGTTACAGAAAACCTGGATTGTGCCTTCTTACCAAAGGTCTTTAGACATCACATGGATAAGAAAAAAGGTTTTCACCCACCTGGGGTCTTTCTGAATGCTGTCAATGGACGGGGATCTGGCCAAGGTGCCTTCTGGCGGGAGGGCAGGGCCGGATTTGCTGTACGGGGACTCCACAGAGGGACAGTACTGCAGCTGTCGGTAGGGGTCTGCGTAGTTGGAGGCCGGGCCGGCGGCATAGCTGGCCCTCTGGAAGGTGGCGGCAGCGGCATTCTGTGGCCCGTGCTGGCTGCCTGTGCGCTGCAAGGGGACGGAGTCGACACCGGGGGAAGATGGGGCTAGGACAGGAAAGTAGGGACAAAGTAAAAAATTGAGGACCTGCTCACAGAAGCGGTTAACCAGGTCTAGGCAGGGGGAAAATTACACACATGAAAAAAACAGGGGTTTGAAAGAATAAAACACATTAATCCGACGTATCAGAACCAATGTATTCAACGTTATACAGTCACATGATAATCAGCATGCTATTTCAGAAATAAACCCTTACAGGTAGGGTGGGGGACCACATGTGTCTTGTGTGTGTGTGTGTGTGTGTGTGTGTGTGTGTGTGTGTGTGTACATATTATTTATTTCTGTTGTGTTGTTGGGTTGTTGTTGCTGCAGTAGGCCAAAACCTAGACCTTTACACTCAGTTACATCCTTGTTTTCTTTTTTTATGTTGATCGAGGGTCTTCTTAAGTCACTAGTTCACCCAGTCTGGGTTTGTTTGTTTTTTTTTTTTTACTGGGTTTAAAATTTTATTTAATATGTATATTTTTATATACACGAGTCACAGATTCAACGACACATTAGAAACATATGGCTTAGGGAATCAATAACCATCTGCACCAATTCTGGCTTCTTTTTCCCTGTTCTGTTACCCTTGCCCCATGCCTCCCCCCACGCTGCTACTCGCAGAGACTCATCCCTTTCTCAGCAGTCCATCAGCCCTCTTCCTAGCCTGCCTCTCATGTTGGGGCTTTTTTATGCCTTTATTTTTATGAATTCAGTAGAGGGTTTAAACTCATTGCCATCCTCCTGCTTCAGCCTTCCAGAGTCCTGGATTTACAGGCACCGGCTTCCACCCCCAGCTTGCATGTATGTTGTTAACAAACATCCAAGGTGAAGGTGTATGCATCTGAAACGTAAATTCTGTGAAAAACAGAACACTGGGCCTGTCAGTGTGGCTCAGTGGCAGAGCATTTTTTTAGCATGTGTGAGACCTTGGGTCTTACCACAAGCATAATTTTAAAATAAAAACCAGGAAAAATACTGAGAATATTTTGTAAATAACCATGGAGAGTTAGCTCTTTATTGTTACATTAACTTTATTGTGGGTGTAAAACAGTTTTGGTAATGAAGTCATTTTCCCAAGTAGAATAAAATAATAAAAGGAGAGGGAGTGTGTGTGTGTGTGGGGGGGTGGGGGATGGAGGTAGGGAGAGGTGTTTCCACAATTTGTACCAGAGCACCCCATGAAGGGTTGTGCTAGCCACCAGAAACTAAGTCCCAGAAGGTTCTCAGATGTGTCTCTTTCAAGTCAAGCTGCTATAGGAGCAAATATATTTGGCTAAAGGTAGGCATGTTAGAGCACATTTCTACCAAAAATATTTGTATCTTTTCATAAGTGTACATTGTTTGGAGATTTTTACACTAGTTATCACAATCAACTGGACTATTTCCAAACTGAATCTTATTTTTTGTTTCCTTTCTAGACTCTTTTTGGATTATTTCATGTCATTATGATTACCTGGTCCTCCCTCCCCAAACAGTAAATGTCTAAAGTTTAACTGACCTACACAATAAAAGAAGTACCTTTCATACCACTAGAATGTGACCAGTTATTTACTGCTCCAACAACTGTCAACTTTGATCAGTGTTATCAAACACATTTAGTTTCTGGCATTGTTATCCAGAATATTAGATTATCTAGACCAGCATATGTATATCATAATATCTGAATGATAGTCAACATTCAGCTGAGTCCATTTGTGACATAGGTGTTCTGTATAGGATTAGATTCCAGGTATAAATCCCACGCCACAACTCTGAGTCTCTGTGCATTTCTTAGAGTTTATTTCCTTCTCTTGCACTTGTCAGATCAAACACAATCATCATATTGCATTGCGGAAAAAATGGTTAAAAGAGGTTAGGGAAATTGTGCCATAGTGGCAAAAATTTGCTGTTATGATTTGGAGGTCGAGAACATACTTCTGCAAAGGGATAAGGTACATGTGGATATTTATGACATCATTTGCTGGTCAATTTTTTTTTTTTTTTGTGGTACTGGGGATCAGGCTCAGGGCCTTCACACTGAGCTACATTGACAGCCTATTTTTAGTTTTGATTTTTGAGACAGAGTCTTGTTAAGATGCTAAGTTGCTCAGGGTGGGGTGGAAATTGTAATGTTCTTACCTTAGGTTCACAGAGTGCTGAGATTACAGGCCTGTACCATGAGCCTGGCCAAAATCATCAACTAAAAATTTATTTAGAAAAATGTTTGATTAACCTTTAATGCGATGGCTAAAATTGTCTCTTTGGTGCAGTTGCCTTGAGTGACCGGACGAAATAATTTTGCAGGCCACAGGCTGGACATTCCTCACCCATGGCACTGAACCCTCTAAAAGTCATTTGGAGGCAGAGCCTGGTCACAAGAGGGCAGGAGAACAGGGTGTGACTTGGAGGGGTGTAATCTTGTCTGCAGCTCTTCCCTTCTCTGTTTCTTAACCACCACGTGGTAAGCAGTTTTTTTGTGAAGATAAGGTTTCAGCTTTAGGGCTGGCCAACCATGAACTGAACCCGGGGAAACTGTGAGGAAAATAATCCTCTCTTTCTTTAAGTTGAGAGTAAGCATGGGAAAGTGCCTACGGCAGCTGCCAAGTGAAATGGAGGAATATGTTCTAATCCTGAGAACTCATTTTAAATGAGGCACTCACAGGTTTTCTTCCCATGAACTTTCAATACTTTATCTTATAGCATGCTAAAAGTCACACAAAAGAACGCCTACGTAAAACGTTCCATACAAACAGTGACCATCTCTCCAGAGGAGCCATATTTTGAAATGATGAAGGTACCCTGATGTGTATTTTTAAAAAGTCATTCATGTTGAGATTCTATACAGACCCAAGTTCATTTCATGTAGCAATCACTTATTCAGAATCTGATCTAAGTTTACCCTAAAAAAACTGATTGATGTAATGATAACCTGTATGACTTTTGAATGTACACACATGTACTTTTCAGTACTTAGCTATTGAAATTTAACTTCTCTCTTTTTTCTTTCTTATATTTTCTAGCCTTATGAATTCCATTGTTATAGTTCTTTCCTTACATGGACTGGTGAGCAAGGCAATGTTAAAGAATCTCAACATAGATACAGTAATATACAGAAAAAAGGAACTTTTTGCCAATCATCCCAATAAAGGGCTCTGCTGAACCCAGAGAAGAGGCATCAAGATATGGGCACTGCAGCCCATTCTAGGGGTGGGAAGCTGAGCTAAAAAGTGGTGATTTGGGTGGCGAAGTGAGTCAGAAGCAGAAGACAAAATATGTTAAAATATCACATGGTTTCTCTGATATGGGAAACCCAGAAAACGGGCATTCTGTAGAACCCAATGGGCATGATAGTGGGAGTTTGGGTGGATGAGGGCCAAAAATGGGGAGGAGAAAGGATAATAATGTTGATGCGATATATATGTACACAAAATACTCAAGCTCATCGTAACTATTATGTATCACACACACATACATATTAATAAAAATGGGGGAAAATCAGAAAAAAATAATTGCGTAATCAGAAAACATGCTTTGTATTTATGTAATTTCTTAAAGTTAAATATTTTTCCTAAATATTTTTCAGGTTTCTAATTAAATTTTACATTTTAAAATTTATAAACAATGTGTTCTATATTATAGCTAAAGTAGTTTTAAAAATAGACAAGTGCACCAAGGGAAACAAACTTTCACTGTCTCTCTGAGTTGTGATAAGCTACCTTGCACATCAAGGGCAAAAAAGAGAAAATAAGCACATTTGGCTTTTGTCACTAAGGAGCCTTTTTTTTTAAATTCAGGAAACTAAATATTGATGTTTAATCTTGCTGAATATGGTTTCCTTTAAAAAGTCCTCACCAATCCAAAATAATTCATTAATAATATACTAGATACAATAATAACCAGGAATGGAGGATAAAGTGGAAGGACCAGGAAATAATACTGAAACTTAAAGAAGCCATGCAAAAAATAAAACCCATAGATTTACAAGGAACAGTCTGACTACTCTCACACAAAAACCCCATGACAGGGGGAGTTTAAGAATAAAAATGATAAGTAGCAGACCAAAAATTACAAAGACTGTAAGGAGGCTGGGGTCAAAATGTGGAAATAGGGTGTGAAATTCAATTAAGCAGCAACGGGAAGGCGACATCTCATTTGTCAGCAGGAAGAAAAGCTGGACGGATGGGATGGGAGACCAGAGAAGGGTACTAAGCTCCTCTTTGTCCTTCACTTTGGTCCTTTTCAGAGACATGTCATGGAGCTTGTTCAGAACTTGGCTACTAGAGTTAGATAGGATGCTATTGGGTCCCAGCCAGTAGTTGGCACCAGCCAAGGCAGCTGAGCTTTCCACACAGCAGGGCCAAGGTTATCCGAGAGAAACACGGGGGCTCATGAGATCACTGTCAGATTTAAATGGAGCAAGGCATTAAGCACCTACCAGAGGAAATGTTTAATCAGTGAGTCGTTATTGCTACTGCCATTACCAATGTCAAAGTCAACAGCACTAGATAGAGGGACTGGGCACCAGGCCTCCAGGTGATAGGGCCTTGCTCTGCTTATCAAGCGGTGTTCAAATCTACAGACTCGCATTTCCCCCAACAAGTGGGTAAAAAATTGACTTCATTCCACAGATGGGAAACTGAGGCACAAGGCAAGGAAGCCACATGCCAGGAAAGAAATTCAAGCCTTCCTGTTGGTCTTTGTTCTTCAGATTCTGTGTCTGTAAATAGCTACAGGATCTGGCTTTAGAACCTCTAAGGTACATACTACCAAAAGGCCTTAAAGGGTGAAAGAACTGAGAAAACGGAGGAGAGGCCTACACTAACAGAAATGCTCAGTAATAACAGACAGAAGTGATGGGTTTACAGTTGGAATTAACTACCTGAATATCAGACTGAAATATTACAATTGAAAAAATTATATATTGGCCAGCAAACTAACTTACACTATTTCTCATTAAATTGAATTTAATGATACATGCAGAAGAAACATATAAAATGACATCCAAGCATCTAACTTTGCAATGTTTTAGAGAAATCAAAGAACAACAATTCATGCCATTGCTTTAATTTAGTTTTAAAGTCTTAGTTTAATCAGTGACGTGATTACATTATGAAAACATGTTTGGGCAATAAAATCTAAGTTGAGTCCAACACTTTCAGAAAGTTCATCTTTTACAAAGACACCACAATCATTTTTGTAGTTGCAGGAGTATCACTCCTGAGTACAAGTGTTCTTTTAGATGACAATAAATCACACAGTTGATAAGAATTTCAGGGTATAAAATCATAATGCAAATCAGTATTGCTAAATTGAAGAGACTGATAAATGCAATGAAAGTCATATGAAATATTAAAACAAGCTGGGCTTTGTGGTACAGGCTTGTAATTCCAGCATGCTTGGAGGCTGAGGTAGGGGTATCTGAGGTCTGAACCCAGTATGGGCAATTTAGCAACTTAGCAAGATCTTGTTCAAAAAAACAAAAAAGTGGGGCTGGGGATGTAGGTCATTATGCAAGCCCTGAGCTCAATCTCCAGTACCACAAAGAATTTTTTAAAATATCAAAACAAAGAGGGAGGAAAACTATCATATTACTGAACAGCTAAGAACAGGTTCCACAATCATACTGAACAAAGTATGTGAGAATCTAATGACTCAGAACAACCACCAGTGACGCAACCAGGGAATTTTTTAGTTTTAAGCACTTATACAAATGATTCCCTGAATTCATTTGTTGTAAATGCCTAACATAGTTGTTTAGATTAAGCGCATAAAGGTATTAAATGACTAGTATATAAAAATGCTAAGAGCAAATACCTGTAACCCCTAAAAGCCGAGGCAGGAGGACCGCAAGTGGAAACCCAGCCTGCGCAATATAGGGAGTTGGCAAAATCTTATCTTAAAATAAAAATAAGAAAAGTGCTGGGGATGTAGCTCAGTGTTAGGCCCTGGATTCAATCCCCCAGTACCACACACAAAAAAACTAAGTACATGTAGCCTATTATTGCCATTAGTATTAAAAATTCTGAAGCTGATATTTTAGAGGATTCTACCCAAGGGAAACTCAGGATTCCATTTTTCCATTTCATCTGGATCATCCAGATCTTGGCAGAGGTTTTGCAAACTAAATCTACCCTTTAACATGGATAAATGAATACTGTTACGCTGCTAAAAGACCTTCCTTTAATACACTTCTCCTTGTTTTCTATCCACTCCAAGGTTTTCTCTTATTTGAGTTTTAGAGCTCCTCTGACCTCCTGGTAGGATGACACTATCCAGCTGAACCTCTTCACAGCAAACACTGGAAGGACGGTGCCTCATCAGCTCCGTAAACACAGCTCGCCTCTCACCTGCTCTGCAAACAGCCCCTTCTCCCCTCCGTCAGCTCTTAGGACTCAGTGAACGGTGGCGTGGGCTCTTAGGGAAGAAGCGACAAGTGGGCTCTTGTGCAGCTGACTCCACACTTCAGCTGACACCTACGCTGCTCGTGAACATCGCCTGTTTGTTTTCTCTAATGCTACACAAATAAAGCCCTAGCTTATCAGGAAAAAATAAAGAGACTGTTTATGCACTCCATTTGCAGAGGGAGGAGGTGCGTCCTTTTTAGTAAAATGAAAAATCCTGCTCTATGAATGACGGCTACAAGCATTAGTTACTGAGAAAAGAATAAGGAAGAACAGAATAAAATGTAAGAATCTAGGCACACCGGAAGAAACTTTTTGGGAGAAATTTGAAGTAGGATTCTATAAAGAAAATATTTTGTTTTCGCATTATTTCTCTTTGCTTTTATATATACATATTTGCATATAGACATAAATATGAAAAAACACATATTCACATGTGTTATATAGATAAATGCATAGTGAACACATGAGGTAACTAAAGGAGGTCCCTGTTGTGGTTCGGATCTGGAACGTCCCTCAAAACTTCATAAATTTGGATGTTGTGAAATTCCAGTGGAAACACATGCTGTTAAGAGGTGGGCCTAGTCAGAAGGGGAAGGACACCAGGGCATGATCTGGAAAGGGTGGAATACTGAGGCTTGACCCGGAAGGGGCGGGTCGCTGGGTTGTATGCTACCTCCGGCCTTTCCTGACTGACTTGGCTTCCTGTCTGCCATGCCATGAGCAGCCTTCCTCCAGCTAAGTCCCCACCATGTACTTCTGCCATTGCCAGCCACCCATGAATGGACTGAGACCTTCCAGACCTGTCAGCTAAAATTAACCTCTACTCCCTCATGTTTGTGGGTGTTAGGTATTCTGTCACAGCAATGAATAAGTAAGTGATCTCTCCAGGCTCTGAAAAAGAGGATGGCTGACATAACAGTGGGTCCCAGCGTAGTGCTTACTGGTTCTTAGAGAGACACCAACTCTATTATTTCAATGATAAGGAACCTTCAGCAGTGGGTTTGGCATATTCTCTATTTTGCTATCATGAAGAACTGCATAAATATCTTTTCATTCTTTGCACCTGCTACAAGCTGATCTATACTAAACTCAGTGGAATAATATTCAAGGGAAAATTTGTATAATCTTTTAATTTCATATATTACTATCTTTGAGGAAAGAGACATTTAACAGAAGATTAGTAGTAGAGTCATTACTACTGGTGTGGATATTTTCATTGCTTTTATGGAGAAAGAGGGCACCGTGAACATCATCTGAGGGTTACTCTACCCACTCTAGGAGGCTCTCAAACTATGTGTGAAGTTATGCAGATGAATATGTTTTTGATAAATTTGAAGAGAAAATGATGTAAATTCCTATCCTTAAATCACTTCCAGGTTTTCTCCTTGTTATGGAGGTCACAAAATTTGAAAATGCATTATTGATTGTAGGTGGTCTCATTTCATTCAAATGCTTCATATCTGTCTTTATGGCCACATAGTATTCCATTGTGTATAGGTACCGTATCTTCTTTAACCATTCCTAGCAGGTTGTTCCCAGGATTTAGGTATTATGAATTGTGTTGCTATCAACACGGATATGCATGTGTATTTTTTGGTATGCTGACTTTATTTGACTTTATTTCTTTTGGGAGTCAATAATGCTCAGTGAAATGGACCAAGCACAAAAGACTGACTATAGATGGGTGTCTCTCTTATGAAACAGACAAAAATATAACATACAAAGGACCAAACGTGAATGACAGAACAGAGAGGCCAAGATCAGATAGGAAAAGAGCGAACCCCTGAAAAAGGAACAGACATAGACACTCACCAATTCCCCAAGCCCCATGTTTCTAATGTGTTACAGAATTTGGAATTCATGTATTTACAAAAAATGTTAAATTTTATGTCATGGGAATTTTTTCATCAAAATAAGAAAATTGAAAATGCAAACTCTTCAGTAAGTCTTCACAATATCAGTTACCAGGCAAAACTAGTAAGTAGTTAAGAAGTAGGATCTTCAATGTGCAGGGGTGGCTACCATCTTACTAACACAGAGCCAGGCACAGTGTTATGGACTTGAGTAGGTCGGCACAAATTGGAGCAAAGTTAAAATGCATATGAGGAAATGAATAAAGTGAAAAGCAAAAAGCATCCACGTTTAGTCCTTACACATATGCTTTTATACATATCTATATGTACATCTCATATCGACTTGTATATCTAATGTTATGTATTTTGATTTCCTCAACTGTTAGCATGTGTGGTGGGGGTTAATATGCTGACAACGTAGCACTCTGTGAGCATCACAGGCATACTTTCTCTTTTGAATCGGAATGCTTACATTGCATAAATACAAAGAAAGATCATAGTAAGTCCTGTATTTATTTAGGGCATGCTACTGTGCTGACCACCTGGTGATGGGTTTACAGACAGTCTTCTTTGACAGGCTCACATCAGCCTACAATGCGATTCCTTCCTCCCACAACACCCTCATTTTTCAGATGAGGAAGCAAATAGCAAAGTGGGCATGGCAGGATTAAAACTCAGGCTGCCTGCTTGCGGTGCCCCTACAGTCTACAGTTGGGCCCTACTCATGACAATAGTACCGTGTGCCCAGTTACCGTAGCCCACACACTTTGAAATGAGAAATGTTTTGGCAGAAAGCAATGACTAAAGATGGATATGAGATACAACGTCCTGTCTAAATCCTCACCACCTGGGAGAGTCCCTCCACTCTGGTGTTCCTCAGAATCTGTATGCCACTATTAATTTCTTTGGAAAACTGGCTGAGAGACAGGGAAACAGCCTGGAATCTGGGGCATTTGGGACAACTAGCACTGTGATATATTTAGAATATAAGCATTTCCATTTCAGATGTAATCCAGGCTATGATCTTTATTAATTTTCCTATCGATTTAAAACATTCCCAGGAAGAACAATAATATAAATAAATCTAGACCTTTTGAAAGGTGTTTTGACTGATAGAAAAATGCCTATAGAAAAATGATGTTGAGGCTAGAATATGCCAATCTGTAATTATGGCTCTATGGTGGTGTATTCCCTCACAAGGCCTTAATTCTCCCTGAAGTTCAACTTTTGGGTAGTCCGCTAAGCTCCCATTTGTTGATATTCTTGCTGCACTTTTAATCATTTCAATACCGCCATATTTGCTGATATAATTCAAAATTTCAGGTGGCACATTTTCCAGGGAGCTGGGGCATATTTACTAGGACAAAGCAGACTGTATCATTTGTCGTTAGCTCCAGTCTTTGCTGGCATTAAGCAACCCCACCCTCGCTGTTCACGTCTACGTCACGTTGCCACTTTTCCTTTAATTTTATCAATGAACTGTGTTATAAACCGTCTCATCTTCCACCAGCAATCTGCAGACACTTTATTAACACCATTTGATGTTAACTGATAAGAGAAAGCAATTAAAGTTCTCGGGTTTAAGATAATATTTATCATTAGGGTTATTTAATATTTATGAGTAGATAATAATGTGTCCCCGATTTTTGGACCAAGAATGGTGAACATTTTCAACTACAAGGTTATAAAAGATCTATTTGACTTGATCTAATAAGAAGTACTTGATTTCATAGCCCAAAGCAACAACATTTAATTAATAATAAGCTGTTAATAACCCACATTCTTGTGGAGTCTCTGCGAGTTTAATTGCAACTCTTCTGATATTAGGACGATGACATATATTCTGGAACAATAATAAGGTTTCATGCATACATGAGTCCTCTGTAATCCCCCTCCCATTTCACGAAACATTGACTACACTAGCAGGAAATTAATTTTACAAATACTTTCTCCACACGTACAGATATCTTTGCCACATTCTTCTTCATTGTGTGTTGCAGCCCCTGTCAGTCTCCTGAGGATACTTGGTGGGGTTTCTCCTTGCAGCTGTCCACAGTCCTCCCTCTGTTACGAGCTGCCACTTGCATCACAGAAGCTTGTTTCCAGTGCACTCTCAGAATCACATTTAAAAGGAAACCTGTATGACTAGCAACGCGGCAGATGTGGGCCAATATCCTCTGCTTCCAGCGATGGATTTGGAGGGTGTCAGAGCCAAACATTTGTGTTGGTCAAATGACTTTTAAGAAGACAGTTGTTCCTACACTTTGGTGTTTGAAATAAAAATTCCTATTATTAAGTTGCTGCCTAAAAGACTTTTCTCTAAGCCACTCGCACATCCCTAGCCCTGCTGTACTCCGACTGCACCAACTCTGGATCTCATAGCCTCATCTCAGATGAAATATGCACTGCATCCAGACAGGAACCTCTGGTCAAACTGCCCCTGACATCTCATCGCACAGGCAGCCCCTGCCCAGGGACCGAGCTGACGGAACTGTGAAGGCACCCACCACTTCTGCTGCGGCTCATGTGCTTTGGCCTCCCCATCCAGCCAGGGAGGGTGGCCACTTTCTCCGTTACCTCTCCATCTCTTTCTGGTCCTGCGATGAAGGGAGTGGTTCTTCAGCTTGGTGACAAGATACTGCTCTCTGAAAGACCTGCTGAACAAGGACCACTTCTGATGCAGAGTGACGCTTGTCCCTTCTCTACGCTGCCAGGTTTGGAACCGCCACAGTGGCCTCTGCCTCTTTTTTTGCTCTCCAGGGGGAGACAGCTGCTGAACCTTCTGTCTGCCTACTCATGCAGCTGGCAGGAGCATCCTCACAGGTAGAACCCACTGGCTAGTCTGGGCTGGGATGAAGGCTTTGGGTCCTGTCTCGCAGTGTCGAGGGATGTCTGGGCACGAAAGTGTTGGAGGTAGGTCTGTGGTGGCGAACAGAAGAACTCTTCAGATGTGTCCTCTGACACAGCCAACTGTGTGCTTGATCCATGTCATACTATCCTGCAGATTCTGGTGTGAAGTGTGAAGTGACTCTCGCTGGTATGCTTCACCACCCCTCAGCCTGCAGCAGTGGAGGAGGGATGACTCACTCGGCTTAGACGTCCGGATCCTCCAATTTGTACCTAAATGCGCTTCAACACACGAGGCCACTAGCACGATGGTTACGTTGCTCAGAGGTCATGGACACCTAAAGGACCTTTCTGAGGTAGACTGGGGCCTCATTGGAGTTGGTGCCTGGAGATTAAGTTAATTTCCATAAAAAAGTAACAGGCATGGGTATTTTGCTCAGGGCAGCTAAGAAGAAAGGAGAGACTGAGAAGGGAAGCCCAGAGAGTAAGAGGCTGGCAAGCTGAGTGTGTGTGTGTGTGTGTGTGTGTGTGTGTGTGTGTGTGTGTGTTCGCGCGCGCGCGCGCACGCGTGGTGGGGCGGGGCTGAGACCTCTCTTCTGGTGGGGAAGTTTGGGGATCTTCAACAGGTCTCACCTGCAGTGCCTGAGGACGTGAGTGGCCTTCCCTGCGGGGTCCTCCCTGCAATTCTCCACCCTAAACAGTCTCTTACTCAGATTACCCCTAGTGGTGTTTGGGGAAAAGTGGGACCCGGACTGAGGGCAGCAGGAAGCAGGGCCAGCCAGAGAGAAAGCTGCAGCAGGGCAGGCTTGCATGATGCTCAGGAGATGAGGCACTGAAGTACCAAGGCAACAGAGGTAAAAACACACACCTACCCACGCCCCATTGCCCCTGGACACTACCGGAGACTACCTTCGGTGGACAGACCAGGCAACCGGAACTGTCTTGTGCAGGGCACACTGAGTTATGTTTTACCCAGCAAAGAAAAGATAGTCTGTGTTGTTTAGTGCTTTAATAAGTATTTGTCTTTAATTTTTTCCATAATAACTAATTATCCTTTAAGACCTTCTCAACTATTGCCTATTAATTTTTGCATTTTTATCCTTCACTGAAACTAAGCAAAAAATAAGATCAAGACAGGAAGGGGATTTTAAATTTGTTTGGATCTGCCAAAGTACCTAGTACATAGTGCTTTGAAAGATACTCACCTAACAGAGTGCAAAAAGCTCTGTCAATGAAAACAGATGCAGTCGCTTTTTAAATGATGATATTTACAAACAAGTAGAAGCCACGAAATCCGGGACATAGGGTGTGAGTGCTTGAGGCCAGAGATTCGAAGTACGGCTCCATACAACTCCTATGCTACAACTTGGACAAACTCCTCAAGGTCTCAGTGCCACTGTTTCCCGATCCACAAAGTGAGCATGACTCTGGCACGTAGCAGATGAACTCGAAGAATTTACAACAGTTTCTGAAAGTAGCCATGTGCCATATACTTATGCTGATTTTTTAGTAACTTCATCCTCTCTCACAGGCTTGATTCTATGCACCAATGAGTCTTCCCCTAAACTGTTAAGTCATCTTATACTTTTCAAGAGTGAACTAAGAGATGGGCGATAACTGTCAAAATATTCAACTTCTACTATACAATATGTCCAATATGGATGTTCTTGAAAAAAGTTAATGACATGTAATACAGACATAAATCTCCATGATTGTACATACCCCGTCCCAGTAGAATACTTTCTCTCCTGTTCTGGGCACATAACACTTGGGGGGTCACTGTCTGTTTCTCACTACACCGACGACCATCAACTTGTTCCCCTTACATTTAAGACATCTCAATGAGTTAGTGACTAATAAGCCCATGCTCACACCTAACTGTGGTGCTATGCATTTGGTATTTTTTATTTTGGGGGAATGCTCTGACTCCACCTAACCATCAAGGCACGGTCTCAGTCAATTTACTTGTAGCTGGACCTAACCTGAACACTTCTGCGACAGCATACATGTAATTCCAGAGGACTAGAACTTCACACTTGAAGGACCAGAAATTTTACAACACTAAATATTCAGCAAGTAAATTTTCACTTTTCCATTTTTTTATCCAAATGCCTTATGTATAGACACTGAATTTTGCATTTCATGTCATTTTCACATATCACAACAACACTATTCACCTGTGGTTCTTTTTGCCAGTCATTTAAATGCACCACCATTCTCAACTTCAAGTGCCAGCAATAGAGGTGGCAATCTGAATGTGGCCCATTGGCTACTGCATGTTGACCCCCGGCTTAGCAAGAACATGACAGTTCGGTTAAAGGGCGAACACTTTCTGCTGTATTTAATCAGACAGAGATGAATTAAGTTCTCTTTTCTTATTGCAGCTGAATTTTCATTAAATTTCCAGAAGTTTAGTAACAAGGGACAGTTCTAAGATCACCTAAAGTTGGAACAAGACAATCAATCACCCTTTTTGTTGACAGTTTTTATTTAAATTAGGTACAGAATGTCACTGAGGTTATCACCCCTTCTTTTACAAGGAGATAAATTACCTCAGTTGCTCAGAAATAAAATTACCTTAGCTGATAATATGTAACAACTCAATGTTCAACTAGCTGAACTACAGATAAAAGTGGATCTAGCTGAAGGCAAGAGAAATCCGACAGAAGAACCAATGGCATTCCTCTTCATTTAAAACCAGATATATGTTATCAGCACTGGATGGCACTTATGATGTCAAACAGAAAGAGTGTTTCTTGCATTTCTTGGGATGCAGCACAAGAGTGAAATGTAAGTATCAATAATCAACTATAAAAGTAGCTTAGCTTGCCCTGATTTTAAAACATGTAATTTAGTACCATAACACAGTTTAACCAAATTGCTATACTGTATGTAGCGGTCACTAGAAGTTACAATACCCTGAGGATGCAGAGGTCTATTGCCGAATTGTGTACGAGAGCACGGGCTCCCCAGTGCCACTGCCCCCGCGGGCAGTCTCGTGCATCTGTGGGGAAGGAAGAGCTGGGCACAGGGTCTGCACGCCAGCAACGCCAGCACTGCCACCTACTTAGCAATGTGGGGCTTGGTAACAAGTGGAATTCTGAGCATGTTTTATGCATTATTGACTTTTATAGTTAAGTATTTTCTAGAAATGCAATCATGACATTAGAGCACTTATTTTGCAAGTGGCTACATTGCGAGGAAAACATTCATTCTTCTTCATAGGGTCCGGGGTCATGTACAATTCAAGCCATGTATTTATTCCAGGAGAGCCACACAGTTGACTGAATCACACACAACTGCCGGCACCCAACACTTAAATAATAATTTCATATGAATTGATCTAGTAGTGTGTCTGAAACACGCACTAAGGTTGCCTTTCAAAATATGCTGCCCTTTTAGTAAATATTTTTCTCCCAAGCTTGCCAAATAGGCAGGCTCTTCCATTAAAAATTATTTACCATCATCATGCATTTTCATTTTATGTTTTGTAGAATGCTTATGTTTTCTTAGTTAGATTCATTAAATAAGTGAATCAGGACTTACAAACATTGGTATTGCTTCTTTTGATATTTTCCTCTCCACAAAACAAGCTTATAATTCTCAATGTACTTCTACCATCATTCAGGGTATCAGAAGATATGGCAGAAACAGGTCATGATGTATGTGGGGACAGCTGTCTTACACATTCACACACACTGTCCCTTTATCTGGGAGCATTATTCATGGTCCCAAGGAACCTCCCCACCCTCGCCACCAGGCCCACATTGAGTCCTTACCTGTGCTCGTGCGGTAGGTGCCGGTATGGGCCGGCGGCAGAGGGTCCCCCTGGCTCTGACTGAGGCTCCTCATAGGGGGCTTCTGATAGACGCGGTCTTCATAGATTGGGTCTATGTGGTGTTCTGGGGACGGCAGGGCCCGCAGCTCAGGGCCCAGGTGCCCATGCTGGCTACTGTACGATGCTCGCGACCCAGCTGAAACACACACACAGGAAGGAGTACGTTAAGCCTTGGCCAGACCAGCATTCAAACAGCATTTTTCCTTGAGTGTTTCTCAATTTTCAAGGGGGTCAGAATGACTGGTATCTGCCGAAAACCATATGAAAGACGAGAAATGGCCACGGCATGTCAATCTAATCAGATTATCAGCGCCACCCAGATGCCTGGCTTGGCTCCCGGACTGATGGCACCGTGAGGACGATAATGTGGTTGGGATGAATCCGCACAGAACAAGAGCACAGAAACACGGTATTTCTCACGTCCTATGGAACAAACTGGGTTCTTCACCAAAGGAGTCAGGCAGACAGTCAATCTGGAACATCTCTTGGGTTCCCACAGTCCTCGTGCCATTGATTGTATGACAGAAATGATTGGAAAGGATGAGAAAAGGAATTATCCACATTGGCCAAGCTGGCCCTGTGATGTCTGCCCTGAAAAGTGGATTAGAATTTGTTCCTATCAGCAGTTTTTTTCTGAAAGTGGACTAGCTAAAATGTTACAAAGATGATTAAAGAAAAAGGTTTCTGAGTTATATTTTCCTTTGAATCGGACTCTCCGAACGGAAGCATTTGCAGTTAGTTACTGTCCTGTGAAAAAGACACAAATCGTTGTCACTTGCCAGTGTATTTACAAAGCGAGGTTGCCTGTCACATGGCGTCTGAGCACTCGTGAGCACGGTCACACTTCACTGCGCTATACGGGGCGAATTGCAGCTTTTAAGCAACGGTGTAGTCCAGGACCGCGCCGATGTGTCTTAAGCCGGAAGTGCAGGCACTTCAGGAAAGGCTTTTATGAGGCCTCTGAGGTTGAGCTGACAGAGGCAATATCGAGAGACAAAATGCCAGGGCAAGTGGGGCCTGGATGGACTTGGGCAGCAAGGAATGTGTTGTTTATTCCAAGTGAGTAGTAAACACGCAAGAACAAAAAAAGACTCCGGTCGGCTGTAGGAAGGAGCCTTCAGTTAAATCCCTTCAACTAAAACCCATAAGGCACGTTGGGCCGAAACTGTCCACTGCCTTCAGTAAGCCAGATCTGGGGCTCTATATGGCAGCCTAAGGTGAAAGAGTACTGGAAATCCTTGACTTTTCTCCCCACCCCCCCTGTAATTATTTTTATCAGCATATGTTTGCAACACATAATGATTACATTCAGTCTGGGGAATTGGAGCACATACATATCTCATCTCAACTACTTTGACTTCCCCTTTTTTCTTGTCCTCCTGTGTCCCCTCAATCCCTGGTTCCCCTTCCCACCACAAAAAGTTTGCCTCTCCCTGCTTCCCACCATTTCTCTTTACTTTGCTTTTTAAATGATTTCTGTTTTAGGTTTTCTCATGTAAGAGACAGCATGCCACATGTAACCTTCTGGGTCTGATTTCTTAGCATTATGGTGTCAAGGTTCCTCTATTTACTTAGAAATGACTCATATTTGGCCTTGTTTAGGGCAGAACATACTCTACTGCATACACAAAGTGTGCTTGTCCATTCATCCACTGATGGGCCTGTGTGCTTCGTTCAAGACTCACAATGGAATCCATCAACACTGATGGGGCCTGTGACTATGCTAACTCCACTCAGCGTGTCCAGGCCCTTTACCAAAGGCCACAGAGAGCCAAAGACTTCAAATACTTAACGACTCAGCTCCTTCTTCAGGAACATATGATGATGGAATCTGAACATGCTCATGTAAATATTTGAGGGAAAACAATCTTTCATAACTTTTGAAATTGCTGGCAGAAAAATGTTTACTGGAATATTTAGCACAGGCTACATTAATTTAAATAAACAGGAAGTGACATTTCTGAACAATGGGGCAAAGCTGAGAACTCTACAAGTTCAGTGCTCATAAAAAATGCCGGCTGTTTTGAGAGAAAGAAAGAATCAGAGCAGGCATGTTCCTTCCCTTTACCTTTCTTGGTAATTAAATAATTTCTGATCTAGACAATGCTGAGATGAATGATAGATGTGAAATAACTGTTTTGCATAATTAGGTTCCCCGCATCTGATTTGCCAAATGCCAACACTGTACTGAACAGTATCTCAAGCTGAGATTTTTTTTTTCTAGAAACACGTTAAAGTTCCTGCTGTCAGGTGTGACTCCAAGAGGTTTGGATTATATTGCTAAGGATTTACAAGTGTGAAAACAAAGAATCAGCGATTAACTCCAAATGTTGTATAGTAAAATAACAGCCACCCCTGGTCTATTTACAGTAATAAATTTACTCCATTGCTTTGTTCTAAGTCTCAAAAACATGTAGGGATAAACAACACGAGACGCTGTTGAACTTTTAAGTGGTGACATGATCTTAAGGCATAAGTGAAAATCCTCTCGTTTATAAGCATGTACTTGGCATTAGGAACTTTTTATTATATCACAAATCAAATGAATGCCCATTGGTCCTATGCAAGGAGTTAGAATCTTAAAGTAGTATCTGTAAGTACAGCTAGAGTACTTTCAATGTGCTGATACTGGTAAAAATATTTAACAATGATGTAAACACAAAAGTATTAAATATTTGAAAAGTATATATATATATATATATATATATATATATATATATATATACTATTAGCATGCTTATAGAAAAACTTGAAGCTCTGTGTCTTTCCCTGGGAAAACAACTGTGCATATTTAAGCATTATACAGAGAACCTGGCGATATAAGGCACTTGGAAAAGAGCATTGTCGTTGTTTATGCTCTATTTTATCCACTCTGTCAGGTTTCAGTATTCCATGGTTGGACACAGAGTTTGGCCAGAATGATCCAGAACTAGGGAACTGAAAGAGATCAAGGAATCAAAGTTTCAAGGACTACTGCTGTTGGAATGCATCTTTTGCCACTGTTGCACAGGAAAGAGTGTACCATCAAACTCAAACTAACAAGGGCCATTTTGTCTTGGGCAATTTCAACAGAAAGACTCACATGCAATTGCTTCTGGAAATATGCACCTAGATTTCACTAGATGGTGTATATATTTGCTGATTCAAAGAAAATGTACTTTTGTAGGAATTTTCTTTCATCATTATGGTCTATTTGGCAGACAATCCTAATCATCACCACATATGAGCATGTATATCATTGTTAGGAACTAGCGTTATGCTATTATAATGGGAAAAATGCTGAGGGAACCTTGACTTGGTGCAAAGTGCCACAAGGGCAAGTGTTGCTGCCAATTATGCTGGTAGCGAACAACTCTGGGAACTTGACCGTGAGTGCACCAAGGTTGTGCACTGGAGAATGCCAAAGTGAAGTCAAACGTGAGTGAGCCAAAGAGAAACAAGACCAACTTGCCTCAAAATGATCTCCCCATCGGCACAGACCCGCGCCCTGCACGAACAGCATCTGCTTCCATTTGTGCAATAATACTTCATTCTGTCATGTGTTTTCTGTTATTCCTATTTCACTTTTTCACTTGAAAAGCTGATGGTTAAGAATTCAGGCACTGCATGATATGTTTCTGAAAACGAGCTTAAAGCCTCATGTCTACAACACGAGGACTTGGCTTACAGGCTATGGGAAGTCTGTGGTAGAAGAAGGCGAGAGGGTGTCAGAACTGCCCAGTGTGTTCTCTGTGCACAGAAAGAGGAGAAACTGCAAGCCAACCTAAGACAGCATCTCAGGCAGTTTCTGGGGACATGCGACTTCCAAGCCATCTCTTCCCTCTCTTAGGACTCATTAGAAGGGATGTTGGGACAGCTCAGATTCCAAGCCACTTTTGAAAGCTTTTGATGGGAGGACAAAGTTCAACTGCATGACAGAAGAGACAAGGAGGTAGGAATTTGAGGATTTCAAAGAGCTGGAATGGCTGGACAACTGGCAGGGCATGACACGGACATGTCCTCTTCTTCTGTGTTGGTGGCATTACCATGGTTGCCATTTATATAAGCAGCCTGACATTGCCGCTCATCATTAAATTCTGCACATGAAAATTGGATCCAGAGTGTTGACTGCTTAAGATTCAAAAGGTTGAAGTAAACAGATATAGTATCTAAAGTATTTTGTAATTTCACCGCTATTTTTTGTACAAGTTCCACCCAAAGAACTAATAAGAAGATATGAATGTTGCCCCAGATCTGTCTCTAATCAGCTGGGAAAATTAAGGCAAATCAAGTGTAAAAAAATAAATAAAAACGAGACAAAATAATATATGCATTTGTACAGCCTGGAATTTTTGGAGAACTGAGACCTGAGGGAGCATGGGTAAATTGATACAGCAACACAAAAGCAGGCACTCCTGTGACATGGGGCTTAGACTCCAGAGATGATGTCATCTCATGCATATGCACATCTTTTGACTTTAAAAAAATCCTAAATACTCCTTAACATAAAGCACTCAAATTTCAAAAGCAATTTGGGGACTGCATTTCAGAATATTCTAAATGAAAAAAGACTTTTTTTCTGGTAATTTTTGTGAGATATTACTGCAAAATGTAAATATAGTCTTTTTTGGATATAGGAAAAAGGAAGTATTGCTTGTCATAGGTAATGGCAAAGAATAAAGAGGCAAGTCCAAAGGGGAGGACTGCATTGAAATGCCCGTGAAAAGGTGGAATCCTTTCTAAAAAGAGATAGAACAGAAATTAAATCCTCCACTATGAGGACAACAAACACTAACAAAAAGCCAGCAGCATGTACCCAGGACACTATTGACATGGAAAATGACGGGACTGAAGGGGCAAAGGAACGTCTCACAGCCTTGCCTTGCAATCTTCTGCACTGTGTTTCACTGCGTCAGAGAACTCCATCGAGCCATATTTGCATGTGATAGGCAAAGTGCAACATACAGGAATGATTTCTAATTAAATTTCTATGTGCTAGATTTTAGGTACAGTGTTTATACGTGCCAGTTAATCTCTAGTGATATTGACTGATCAATTCATTCATTCATTCAACACATGTACTGAGGGCCTGGGCAAATTTTAGGAGTGGAGGGTACCAGCTACTCAAGACAGACCAAGTAGCTGTCTCTGGAAATGTGTGAGTTCCACATTCTGGGTAACAAAGGAGAGAGTTAGGATAGAGGAGGCCAGGCCAAGCAGCAGGAGGGTGCACCCTCTGTTAGGGTGGTCAAGATGGTTCCACCTGAGCATCTGACATTTTAGCCAGGAACTCCAGAACATGGGAGACGGAGGGAGCCAGCCACAACCCCTTACAGAGATGTGCGTAGGAATATTTTTAATAGTGAGTTTATTTGTGCTCTTTAATCCATGATGTATGTTAAGAGAATACCAGCAAGTACAGGAACTATAGATGGTTTCATATGGTGATTGCTGATTGGACAGATTTCTTTTTACTTAAAATTTCACAATCACAGCAACTATATTTATATTCAAAAGATTTGAAACATTCTGCAGAAGGTCACATAAAGAACCATGTGAGAATTTCACAAACGAAGATTTAGTTTTTCTTTATTTTGCCTTTGAATTTTCGTTTCTTAGAATATGATTAATTCTCAAGTCCTAGCTTACTTCAAGTGATCATCCAAGAGACATGTTAAACATGGCAATTTATGTCTACCATGGCAGAGATTCTGGCTCAGTCAGTCCAAGTGGGTGTGGCAAGGCACATTTTAACGTGCACCTCGAGTTCCCTGATTCCAACGCAGGGTCACACCATGAGCCATCTCAACCCAAATCAGATAACGTCAGAAGAGGAAACACAAATTTTAAAGAAAAAAAATGAGCCTTTAGCTAAATGAGGTGGTCAGGCCTATAGTTTCAGCACTCTGGCAGGCTGAAGCAGGACGATTGCAAGTTCTAGCCCCAGCTGAATAGCTAAGGGAGACCCTGCCTCAAAATTTGAGAGAGAGAGAGAGAGAGAGAGAGAGAGAGAGAGAGAGAGAGAGAGAGAGAGAGAGAGAGAATTAGAAAAAATGGAGGTGCAGCTCAGAAAAGGTCTGAAATACAAACTTCAATACTGTAAAGTTAAATAAAACTCTATAAAATAAAATTTAAAAGAAGAAACACATAACATCTAATGTTAAACCCTCAAATTATCATTTCATTTCTTGATTCATTCAGACAATATCATTTATTATCATATTAGGTTATTTATTTATTTATTTGAGACAGGTTCTCATTCTGTAGTCCAGGCTGTTCTGAGCTCATTACGTAGCCTGAATTGGCCTCAAACTCACAGCAATCCTCCTGCCTCAGCCTCCCAAGTGCTAGTATTACAGGTATTTTATTTTTTTCTACATTTATTTTCTTTTTTTCCTCATTTTCATTTATATGTGTGTGTGTGTGTGTGTGTGTGTGTGTGTGTAACACAAAATGGTTATATTAAGCTTAAATATATTGTGCACATCTATATAGTATCAACTTTACAAGCCCCTTCCCAATTTTGGGCCCTGCTGCACTCTCCCCATGCCCCCTAAGTCCCACTATCACACCCATACGGTTCCAGAGAACACCTGCCTACTGGGTTTCTCACACTAGAGCAACTGTGTGATATTTAACCTCTGTGTTTGACTCACTGCACTGAGCATGATGTCTCAAGTCACATCCACTTACGTATGAAAGCCTCAAGTGATCCGTCTTTATGGAAGAGCAGTACACACTGTGTACACACACCACGGTGTTTGTAACCATTGTTCTCTCAAGGGATATTTCAGCATCTTCCCTATTTTAGCTACTGTTAGTTGTGCTGCTATACATATGGATATGCATGTACATGTTGCTTTTAACTTTTTTGGAAAGATACCCAGCAGAGGTATCACTGAATTACATGGAAGACTGATTTTCAGCTTTTTGGGGAATCTTTCATGCTGCCGTCATAGTGACTGTACGAGTCCACAGTCACACTGCGATGTAATAGGGTTTCTTTATGCCTGCAACCGCACCAGCATCGACTGCTGCTTGGATTCTTCAAACACAGCATTCTCACTGGGGTCAAGTGATATCGTGATATCTCAGTGATGTTTTGATTTGCATTTCTCTAATGGCTAAGGATGTTTAACATCTCGTCATGTATTTGCTGGCCATTTGAACTTCCTCATTAAAGAACTGCCTATTCATTTCAGTTGCCCATTTTTTTTTCCAATGGGTCTTTGATTTTTAAGGGGTCTATTTTTATTCAGTTCCTTGTATATTCTAGCTATTTATGCTACTTATTTTAATAAATAGAAAAGATGCCCTGTGCTGTTTACCACTTATACTCTTTTTTGTGCTTTATGACCGACACCTATTAGTTAACACAGTGAATACATTTTCATGTACTATGATTTTGTAATATCAATATTAGGCTGCTAATGACTTAACATCATTTAAATAGCCCTTCCAATTTGCCATTTAATTTTAAATGTTCATTTGCAAAGAACGAGGATTTTTTAAAAAAGGATCTAGTGACACAACACTAAGGAGGTTGCAGGCAGACGTTGCTTTCAGATGTTGGTTGCTTGCCAAGAGTTAACACAACTATGTCCTTTTGTTTGGAGATAGGCAGATGATGTGCTTGCAAACAACTAAGAGAGATATGTCCTTCCATTTCTGAGATAAAGGAAAAAATACACAGGGTTCCTTATGCTATGAAGAAAAGGCTGAGGCAGAATCTAGGCATTCATGCTTTTAAAAAATTGTGCAATAACTTGATCAATCTTACAGAGATTCATCATTCTAATCTATGAGTAGTGGTAGCTCATTATGATATTAATTTGCATTTCTCTAATTCCTACAGCAGTTGAGCACCATCCAAGCAGCTTATCGGCATCCATATATCTTCTTCAGTGGTGTCTGGTGAAATCATCTGCCATTTTCTATTGATTTGTTCATTATGAAACTTAAAATTTTCATATATTTAGAAATAAATCTTTTAAAGATATATGGTTGAAAAGTTTATCAAATTCTTCAGTATTTTTCTTCACCTAATGGTCTGAAGAAAAGATGATAAAATTTTCATTTTAATAAAGTCTAATTTATTGAAAAATGTACAAAAGTGACATGGTGTGTACAAATCTATAATCCATGCACTTCTGCAGACTGATGCAGGAGGGTTGCAAGTTCGAGCACAGCCTAGGCAACTGAGTGACAACTTGCCTCAAAATTTTATAAATAAGGGTAGAGTGACAGAGATGTAGTTCAGTCCAATGGCCCTGAGTTTCATCCCCAGTATGAAAAACAAGCAAACAAAAAACCTTAGGCAGTCAGTTCACACACTGGTAGCTACTGATGGAACTACATCTGGGAAGGGTGCAAAAGAACTTGCATAGGAAAAGGTGAAGGCTGGAAGAGAAACAGGTGCTTCCCTCACAAATCCCCACAGCAGGTCTTCTGCCAAACACCTTTCGTTTTCTCCCGGCGCGTTAGTACCATTATGCAGTGTGGCCAGGCAGCACTGTGTGTGCAGCTGGTAGCTTCTGCACTGGGACAGTTGATGGCTTTGAAATATAGCTATTTTGTGGACATCGAACCACTTAGAATGTCTGGCTTGATGTCAACTGTCATTAAGCTCCAGAAAATAAGTGATACCATATGAATGCTTACAGAAGTACGAAAATGAATTTGATCTTGAGCATTAATATCATCTCGCAAATGTGTAGTAGGGAAGTGATGAGAGAAGAAACTATTACATTTGTGATTTTGGAAATACTTCATCATAACACAACTGGTCTCCAAAGAAAGAGCATTGAGAGAACTGCATGCTGGACTTGCTCTTTTGGGAAAACAGGTAAGAAACGGACCGGACTGGCACCCTTCCTTGTAGATGCTGCACATTCATTATAATTTTTTGGTCTTGTTCATGATTTATTATTTTGACTCATATCAAAGTCCAAAATCTATGTCCTGCTCTTACGCTATTCCAAAAATTAATCTTAGCATTCACAGGAGCCCACAATATTTCCCTGTACCTTGTGAGTCAAGTTCATGAGCTGCATTTCATTTGCGAATGAGCACTAAATCCATGAGTTCTTTGGATGCTATGCTTTATGTTGTTACAAAAATATAAAGACACATTTCCCTCAAAGCCAAATGCCATATTTTAGACTGATGGTTGGGAAGAAAATTATTAATTCATATGCATTCAGTGGTAAAGTTGTATTTCAGCTGACTAATTTCAATAAGATGATATAAAGTGACTTGACAACAGTTCATCTTTTGTAAATAAAAAACACCTTCATCCATTCCATAAGTCCTAGATTTTCATATTTTATACTTAGTATGGTTGTGAATATTCAAGTAGTGCCTGGCAATACACCAAACGCATAAGGATCAGTTGCTATAATTTTTCTAGAGGATTTAAATACAATTTACTGTAATTATTAAACCTCATTATCCCTTTTGCCAAGTAAATACTATAATCTATGGTGATTCAAACACAGAATAATTTAACAGTCAAACCACTGCTTAGGGCACCACAGCAACTTGATCTATGAAATCTCATTCCTACTAAAGTTATATGCTCCTTGTTCTTGGCACTTTATTTCTAACAACAAACATTTACTTCTAAGCTTCTAGGGAAACAGCCTTCTTTTATGTGATTCTTTCTGGGACAGGCAGGCCTTTGGAAAGGACGAAGGACCATGGTAACAAATATAGCAAGTCGTGTGGCGTCTGATATTTTTGCACTCTTAGGATGGACCACTTTTATTTTTGTGTCCATCTGAATGTCCTGATGCTTCCTCATTTACCATGAAATGAACAGTGTATCATGCTACATACAACTCACACCTGGCTCTGACTTAAGAAGAACCTGTAGGAACCATGTGTCTAAAGGGTTGCCAGTATAGTGGTACTGTATAGATAAACAGTGATGGTGTGATGCCCGGCCAGGCTGTTTCTGGTTTCTTAACTCAGGGCAGGTAGACAGTAGCTCTAAATGTAGTGGTCATGTATTTTGGGGTTTCTCAAAAATGCCACATGCATAGGAATGCCCTGATTGAAATTCAGGTTCTGGCTCCAGAGCTTTGAGCAAGAGACTGGAGTTGTGCATTTCTAACAAGCTCTCAGGAGAAGCTGGTGCTCCCTGCCTAGCTGAGAAGCCAGGAGCTGCATATCTAGCTGTGAATATGACACCTGGCTCTGAGAAGTCTTCAACATTGGCCAAATCTGTAACTCTGGAGGCAGATACATCAATGCCACAACCCCCTCCGCCTTATTGAGCAAACAACAGTGGCCTCGACAAAGGTGTATGCCAACAGGGCAGGTGTAGATGGATGTGGGCCATGCAGGTGGGGTCTCAGCAGGCACTCAGCAGCCTGGCTCAACACTATGGTACCATCAAAACACTTATGTGCTTCCTCCACAGAGACTGACCTTAGCTCTGAGTGGCCTGATTCATGGCAGGTCACCAGCAAAGCATTACTCAACAGGCTAGCTGGAGTAAGGGTCACCTCCACGACAGGAATAAAGTGCCCTTTCATTCATGGGATGGACTTAAAAATATAAATAAATTGGAATATTTTTCTCGTAGTTCTAGTACTTCTCAAATATTTCTGGGTATTCCTGTTTAGACTTAAAATGTCCCCCAAAGGTCCCAAGTATATGGAGGTCGGGCATAGTTGGAAGAGGATCACTAGGATCACTAGGATGACCAGTGGATGGATGGATTCTTGTCCCTGGCTCCTCCCTTTTGTTTCTGCTTCCTGGATGTCATGGGGTGAGCAGCATTCCTCCCTTGTGCCCTTCCAACATGCTGTTTCAGCCTTAGAGCAGCAAACTGTGGACTACACCCACTGAAACTGTGAGCCAAAATAAACATTCCTTCTTCAAGCTGCGAGTGCTGAATATTCTGTCTGAGCAAAGGGGATGTGGCTGAGACACGGGGGAAGTAGACATCTAAATTCCCTGTACTGTCTCAGGGAACCCATGAGAGGTGAGCTCAGTGCTCCCCACCTTCTGTCCGTGAGACTTTTTAAAGAATATTGACTTGGAGGCCCACTCTAGACAAGGATCTCAGGGATGAGTACAGGCGTGATAATTCTTTCTGATTCTTCATGTGACTGCTAGGTGATCTAACTTAGAATGTTGGAGTGAAATTTTGTACATTTGGGGCTCTACATAGATCTTCAGATTAGGATTAAGATTAAGATTCACACTTTAGAAGGGTCTATAAACCAAGGATTACAGGTATGCCCAGAAACATACCATTCTGAATGGGGAAGTGGTGATGGGCTATATTTAGAGTGAGGTCTGGTTGATGGAGATTACAAGAAGATGGCAATGCGATGAGAGCAGCAGGAGGAGATGGGCTGTGCCCCTAGCTTGTCACACTCCAGGCTGCAACTGTGAAGTTTCGGGCAGTTGACAGGAAGTGGTCAGGCATAGACCTCAGGCCACTTCTGGCATCTCTCTGTTTCCTTCCCTTCTGCAGGTCTCTAGAAAAGGCCTTTGGACTACATCTTGTATAATGTCCAGGGAAGTAAATTCTTGAGGAGTAGCTGGCCTGGGGCTAGAGATTACCTGCTGTATACTGGGTGAGTGATCCTGGGATGGGGTCAGAGCTGTGACAATCATGTATGTTGTAAAGTTGTGAGAATATCTGTAAAAACAGATTCAGAATGAAGCTTGTAGAATAAGTCTGAGAAACTATCTAGGCACTCTAAACAGTTTACAGTGCTTCTAGGCAGAATTAAGCGAGGAGAGGAGATTTGGAATTGTAGTATCTTTGCATAGAAGGGCAGCATGATTATATTTCTAACTTGCAATTAAAGTCTTTGGACCTGTGCATGCCAAGCAGTTTAATGTGTGATGGCTAATTTTTACCTGGGAGGGACTTGGCATTTAAAATTTGCTGCAAACTACATTTCCTCCCCTGATGGAATGGACTGAGAATTTGGCTCACTGGTATCATGTTATAGTCCACATTAACTACTGATGCAAAACAACCTATGATTGGTGCTTCATTAATTATCTGCTTCCCAGCATTTTTGATGGCCAGTCCCATATTCACACAGATACTCTCCTTTATTAACAAGGAGGATCAAACTCAGTGAGTGTCATTCATTTCTCAACAGCTGCTTTTCAACATCCATCCACGCAATACTTGAACAGTGCATCTTGAGTCTGGCTTCTAGACCTGCTTATTACAGACAATTATACATATTTCCATGGAAAGAACCCAGAACAAGGTGCTCCTGGTGCATCTATCCTTGCTGGAGGTCTAGTATTTCATTGAAATGCAAACAGTATAGACACACCAGCCACCAGCTTAGGCTTCCAGGGGACACTTACTCTTCTTCGAAAGTGCTGAGTGCTAGGGGAACAAAATTCACATTGTGGTGTGGTGTGTGTGTGTGTGTGTGTGAGAGAGAGAGAGAGAGAGAGAGAGAGAGAGAGAGAGAGAGAGAGAATTAAATTTTATCTAATTTTACCTGCAGTGCCCCATTGACTTTTGACTTTAGATTTAGGGGTAGGAGTCCCGGAAGGAAAGGAGAGGTAATTTCCCCTCTCCCCCAACACACAACTTTATGCCTCGACATTAGCTCTGTTTTCCCTATGGCTGAGTGCTGGGATCCACAGTCCTGACAGCCAGTCAATGCTGAGCTGTATGTGTGTCTCTGTGTCTCCCTGTTCTCATCCTGTGGTTCCTTTTGTCATTTTAGACAGTACGTAAGAGCAGTTCCCAGTACAATATGGTTTCTAACAGCCATCTGTCTGAACTGCAGCCCTGAAGAAAATAAGACAGATTCTCCAAGTTCAATACCAGCAAACTATAGGACTGTTCACAATGTGGCCAATTTCTCAAAGACAAAAAAAGAAATTGCCTGGAGGTTGGTTCATTTATGAAGTCCTAGAACTAAACACATGTTAATCCTTTCCTCTTTTTTTTTTTTTTATAGAGCTTAGCCTTTTTTTTCCTTCCAGTCTTTTATGTCTCAGACAGTCATTCACACACTCCTGGGGCCCTTAAAAGCAATTGAGAAGTTTATACAGACTTCTAGACGATTGTTTCTTTCTGAAATATGGCCCCATACTTTAAAAAATGTAGTGGGATGGTTTGGATCCACTCAAGGTTCATGTATTGGTCTTCGGGGTGGGATGGAAACTCCATGAGGTGAGGTCCAGTGCAATTAGAGGGTAAACAGGTCACTGGAGGCGCCACCCTTGGTTGTCATGGGGCTCTGACAAGTTCTGGAGACAACAGTTGTTAGGAAAGAGCTGACAGGGCTCCTCAAACTCTCTGCCTTCCTGTCTCACCTGGTAATTACTCCCTCTAGCCAATGGTGACACCATGACGTCATCTGCCGTGTTATGGCTCAGCCAAAGGGATTCTTTCCAGAGGACAAAACAGGACTTCATGAAGTCATCAATCTTGTTCTTTCAGACTCTAAAACTGTGAGTTAACTAAATTGCTTTCCTCCATAAGTCACTGGCTTCAGGTATTTTGTTAGAGCAACGGAAAACAGACTAAATGCATCTGACAATCTTTACTGAGGAAAACTCAAAGCCTCCTGAATGTGGTCTTACCTTCTCAGGGTCACTCCAGGTCAAACTTCATATTAGGTTCCACTTTGATGTCCTTGGAGCTCAGATCGGTACATTAAACACGAGAAGATTTATAGATCCTCTATACATGCATTCAAAATGAGTATGTAACTCTGTCTAGCGGTCCGTCTCTTCCATTTATGCCTGTCACAGACGCACTCTATTATGCTGTGTCTCTCCCATTGGGGAGTCCCTCAGCCAGGATCCACTCACACAAACCATATCATGATTCCATGCCATGTAACAGCTTCTTGATAGATGTCATTTTCACCCTTCTTCCAGTCAGATAAGGCTCTTTGTGGGATCCATCTTATTTCTGTTTGAATTCCTAGAATAACCTGATATTGTGATTGTCCACAGGAAAAGAATTATCATTTATAGAGCCCTCACTCTTAATAAACAGGAAAGTAAATAAACAATGGGCCCAGTGCTGTAGGCCTGTAATCCCAACTCCCTAGGAAGTAGAGGCTGGAGGGTATCAAATTCTAGCTCAGCTTGAGCCACTCAGCAACTTGGCACGACTGTCTCAAAGTCAAAAATAAAAATGGGCTGGGGTTTAGCTAACTGCAAAGCCCTAGGCATGATCCCCAGTGCCACTCAAACAACTAACTAAATAAACCATGGACGGGCACCACCTCACAGGATGTTTGTAATGGCCCTGGGTATTTGTGACAGTATCGTGAACCTCACCACGGAACAAGCAAACAATCTTAGAGAAGATCCATTTTCTTCCTCATTTTGCTCTGTCTGCCTCAGATTACTTACTCCCCAGATATTCACATACTGTCTCCTCTTTCCCTCCAATGCTTTATTAGAACAAATCTTACCACTGGAACTTTTCCTGGCTACTCCCCTCTGACCTCCCTGTCCCCAGTCTTTCTCCCCAAACTCTCCCCATCCAGCATGATGCCTGTTTTAGCAGAGCAGCTCAATCAGTATCTGGGCTCTGGACTCTGTTCATAGGTGAGTGTCCATCTGCTTCATGTGTATCATGCACAAAACAGGTGCTCAGGAAACTCACTTGCAGACTTAATTCAAACTGTCCACGGTACAGGTCTAGGAACTAAGGTCCTCTTTCATGTCCACACAGCCCTAAACTTTTCAACCACTACCTCTGAGTTCGTGGAACTCAATGAAATGCAACAATTAGTACTTCTTGTCCGCCTCTCTCTCTCTCTCTCTTTTTTTTTTTTTTTTTTTTTTTTTTGTTCTCAGATAAGGAAATCACCCAGATTCTTCTGGGCCATGCACGAACACTCATGACTGTAGCTTTCCCCTGCCAAGGCTCCCTTCCCTTGCTTCCAAGCTTTCTGTCCTGAAGTCTAAGCCCCCCAGGACTTCTCTTCATTGTCGTGCTAGTTGGTGGATGTTTCCTTTTCTCTTTCTGGATACTATTTCTTCCTTTTATTTTACGCTGTTCCATAGCTGGAGTGTGTCTTCCAGATACTGTTATTTTTCTAGGGCAGTGTGCATAGGACACGGATTTTTCTGAGCCCTTGCAAGTCTGACAACACTTGATTCTCCCTTTATGATGGATAATTTGCTATGCATGGACCTAGGTTGAGAATTACTTCCCCTCTGAGTGCTGGGAGCAGCGCCTCATGCTCTGCCATCCAATATTATGGCTTGCTAAGTCAGGTGGTGTGTGTCTTATTTCTCTCAAGAGACTTCAGGGTCTTCTTTTATCTTGGTGCTTTGAAATGTCACGATGTGGAATAAGGAACGTTTTTTTATTGCAAGCAGAGCGGGTTTCTGAGGAAGGTATGTGACTCTCTGCTCTGAGGAATTCTTCCTTGGGACTTCTTTGATAATTTGCCTCTTTCCACTCTTGTTTCGGAGGCTCTGGCAATACGTCAGATCTGGGAGACCTGTCTTTTACGGTTCTTCTCACACTGTTCTTGTATTTTCTGTCTCTTTCTCTTCATGTTCTTCCTTCTGGGTGATTTCCTTAACAGTTTCCCAGTCATTTTATCATATTTTTTAGTGATGATAGTTGCATTTTTACAGTCCAGCAAGATTTTCCTGTTCTGTGATCTTTTGCATACCATCCACTTTATGTAATCAACTCCAGATCATCCTAAATCCTTCCCAATACTGAACCTAACATGTTTGCTTATTTCTTTTCATCTCTTCTATCCCATATATTATGTGTTTCTTCTGTGAGACAACTTATTTTTCTATTTTGGCTTCTCATTTTCATGCCACTAATACTTTCCCATTCCTCAGTAATCCTTGCTCATTTATCATGTTTGAGGAAGAAAGGCTCAGAGGGAGCTTCATTTAATGGTGTGACTAGAGGAGTCTCCTGCTAGGCGCCATCCCTAGGTAAGAACTTTTGATGGGGAAGGACAGGTACGCAAGCTGACAGTCTTCCTTCACAGTGGGATGGAGGTAGGGGGGCGGTGAACCTGCCCTGCTAGGCTCTCTGTCAACTCATCACTGTGTATACCTGTATGAACTTTATTCAGGTCCCCAGTATCTATCTAGCCCATCTTCTCAGAGAGCACACGTGCAGCTTCTGCAAAAAAACCCTCCTGTTTTCACCATTGAGTTAGCATTGGCTATAGTTTGCCACTTCATAAGGAGAGGTGACGTGAGTGGATGGAGGTGCCACCTTAAGTTTGTCTCCACTGATGTGTTTTCATCCATCTTCAGTCTCATCCCTCTCTCTAGAAGGCATAGCTCAATGCTGACCCTTGAGTCTCCACTTCTTACAAAATTCTTAATTTGTTTTGCTTATTGGTGACACGCTATCAATATTTAGGCTCTGTGTTCTTATCTCTTTTATGGCGTTATTTGTTGTTATATCTTTGTAATTTCATTTTGGGTGCGGTGGGAGACAGAGCAGTAGCAAATGAGAAAGACAGCATTCATCTTCAGTCATAATCTAAGACATTTTTAAAGTTTGTTTTCTCAGCTAAATTAAATTTTCTCAATAAAATTATGACCAAAGTCACATGCATCTCTCGTTTTAGAAAGGTACTGAGAGAGTTCTACATGAACATATCACTTTCCTGCAAAAGAACAAAAAAAAATCTGTTTATCTCATTTTAATTGACAAGGTAGCTATGGTATTAATTTCCAAGAAAGAAAAGAAGGAAAGAAAAAAGAAAAAGAAGGAAAAAAGAAAGAAAGAAAGGAAGGAAGGAAGGAAGGAAGGAAGGAAGGAAGGATAGAAGGAAGGAAGGAAGGAAGAGAAAGCAAACCTGTCGCTTGGACAACCTAGCAATCCAAACCAGCCACTGATCTGATTTTTGTAAGAGGGTGTTAGACATAGCATGCTTCCTGTGACAGTTTAACCTGGAAGTCAGATGCATAGGAACCAGATGCCAAGGCAGGGTCAGCATATTTACAGAGGTCTGAGCCTACAGGCAGACGAGAAAGCACAGCGTGCATACATGCGCACAGGAGCAGGGATGGAAGTTGTTGATGAGATCCCTACTCTAGGGACAGAAATCCTGAAGATGAGTTTGCTATACCATAGTTCTCACCATAAAATGGGACTGCAGATTTCTACTTGGTAAACAGCTGGAAAAATAACCATTCTGTTGGTTGGGAGCAGGAGATCATCAAAGCATAGGAGATGGTCTATACTCCCAATTACATCATGTGGAAGAGATATCGTTGTCCATTGGTTTAAAAGAACTAGGCAGGAATTGGCCTTCCTTGCACAAGATTCAGAGGAAGGGGATAGGGCCTTGGGGGCCGCGGGATGATCAGTGGGTCTCTGTGGTTTAGGGGCTTCCTGACAAAGTCTCCTTCCAAGTAACCTCCAAAACCGACAGGAAGTTTTCCACTTTGAAGAAAGTCAAGGTAGTGGATCATAACTTAGTTTGATCATATTCTAATTAGCAAATTTAAAGGGGGGATTTTTTTTCCTTTAAGTGACGGTGGAGCTGTCTAGGGCCCGAGGGAACAGAATATCCACTAGAATTGCTCAAGTGCTTGGAGAGATCCACCAGGGAAACAAAGACCAAAGAGGTCAAGGAAGCCAGTGTCACACTGCCTCCACAGCCCATCCCAGAGACCTGTGGTAAGCAGACTCGGCATTACCTGAGTCAGGGGTTCCTCCCGGAGAACCTGATGCCAGAGATGGCAAAGCTCTCACCCAGGACCAGGCATTTTTTGCTTTTCTTCCTTATAACAAGTGCACCTAAGCATTAATAACTTGGTGACTAGCTCTAAACTCCCCACAAATTCGGAATTCACAGTTTATAACACATGATCCACTCTAAATACTGAAGGTTTTGGTCCACTTGGCTGGAGTACAAAGTGGATATGCCTTGACCACATAACTCTCCATATTAGGTCAATCTGAACTGAAATCGTTGGTCAAAGAATTTACATTTCATTCACTTCTCTTTTTACGTCCAAGTACGCTTCTGATGTTTGACAACTTTAATACATATTTACAACCCACATTTCTATTTCTAACGCGATTAATTTCGTTATAAGCTTAGAAAATTAAACAATCATGTTATTTTCTTCACAAAAGTAAACAAACATCAGTACTGAGAAAGTCACCCTCAGTAGGATTTTGAGGTGTTTCTGCTTCCTTCAAAGCCGCTAGTCACTTAAATAAATAAAAAATTGGAATTGTACTTCTATATCTTTAGTATTTCCCTTTAATGACATAAAACTATGGCCTTTCTATGCATGTGTAATGTCTATTAATGACCTCTGAGACTCTGGGCTCAAAAGATCTAGTGTCAGATAGCACCATGTCATGTGCAGAGAAGCAGCATTTGGCAAACGATGCCTCACTGTGGAGCCTCAGCCTTGGAATCCACGGGATGGGTGTAAAGAATCACACCTGCCTCATTAACTTGTTGGAGAAACCCCACAAGATGCAATCTGCAAAGCGTCTGGCACAATGCCTGGCATACAGCAAATGTTTTATAGCGCAATATGGTTTTTTGCATAATTTTACTCATCATTAATATTTAATATATTCATTCATTAAAACGCATACGCTTGGTTTTTAATTTATGGAAAAAATGAAATTAAACAACCTGTTGGTCAGGAGACCAACAGAAAAATAGGTCAAACTCCTTAAGTAGTCTTTGCCCTTTGCTGTTTACAAGTGATCAAGGTTGAATTTTCCCATTTCAGAACAAGCAGGAATTTTAATAGCTTCCTTTCCAGGGACGGGAAGGCTACATCAGTGGCTTTCGGTTTCCCCACCCCTTTTTCCTCTGTACATACATCCTTCCCACAGTTCTCAGAACACAGCTCCTCTGCCCGGGGTCTGCTGGGAAGGCGACATGACACTCCTTTTACTGTGGGATCCACTACACTTATCTCCCTCAGAGTTCTGTCTGTCAACACCTTCCTGACACTCATCTTTGCTCAAAAGACACTTGTCCACTGGCGTCTCTCCCTACAATGTATACCCCACAACTTTCTGCACGTTCTGAATACATTTCTCCTTCTTTACAGCTTAGGTTGTCGCCACCTTCCCAAGGCAGCATACCGGGCCCATGGAATTAAACTATGGCGCCTTTCATGGGTGCTCCTATGGCAAGAAACCTCTTGTCTCTTTCTACACCGGGTTTAGAGCAGACAGAACATGCCTCCCTTACCTTTGTATGGTCAATACAGAAACATGATGCTTTGTGTCTAAAGCAAATGTGGATGGTTGGCTTCTCCATGCATATCCAAGACTGTGTGGTTGATATTTCTGAATGACACATTTAAACTGTTATTAAGCCAAAAACATGCAAGTACTTTATATCACTGTACTCTATGTCCAGAATTGTAACAGTAGATATCATCATGGCCCTCTTTATAGGAGACTAATTTTCAGTTTGTAGATAACATGCCTAATATTAGAAAGTACTGGGCAATGTGTTTAACAAGAAAGAGCTGGGTTTCCATTTGGGTCCACTACATGATGTTAAAGGCAATGCTTTAAAAAGGAAAGGAAGCTGCAACCGGTGGAATAGGCCTCCAATTCCAGCTAAGAGACAGAGGTGGGAAGATTATAAGAACAAGCCCAGCCGGGGCAATTTAGTGAATTAGCAAAATTGTGCCTCAAAAATCAAAACTAAAAAATGAGCTGAATGTAGCTCAATGAGAAGGTGAGAAGGCCAGGGGTTAGACTGCCAGAATCAAGAAGAAAAGGAAAAAAAGAAAAAAAAAAACTATTGAGAGATCTTTGGACTCTGATGACTTAACAGGTGAGGAGCGACCACTGTCCTAGGTTAATGTGGATGGCAGTGTGAACCTCAGAGAGTCAGAACTCTGCAATCCCTGGCCAGGTTTCATAAAGTTTGGCCAGCAAGAAGACTTTGTGGAAAACCAGGATGCATGCATGTTGACTAAATAGCCTCTGCAGCAGGTGAGTGAAATCCTCAGGCAGAACTTTCTGGAAATGCTTGTAGCTAAACAAAACTGGCTCCTTGACAAAACTCCGACCTGTGGATCCAGCTGGCTCATGTTCTCTTTGACAGCCATCACATATGCAAAATCCGGGTCCTAGGACTTGTGGTGACTGGCTCCCCCCACGGCCCTCAGCAACCTTAGCAGACTCCCCATGGCGCCAAGCAACTCCGCTCTTCCAGTTGGCTGCTGACATTCTGGAACTCTTTCTTTTACCATCACCATCCAGCCCCTGAGGAAATCCCCATTAGCTCACTCTCTCTACAGCCCAGGATTCACACTGCTTTTCAAGACCTCCAGGGTGAGCATTTTGACCCCATTACCAATTATTTCTTGCTTAGATGATTTCAATAATACTCAATATTCTTCCTTTTGTTTTTGATCTCAAAAGGGTATTGGCAATACAGACTCCTCAGCAGCCTGTCAGAAACTAAGTCAGATTCTGTCACTCTCCACTCTCAATGTCACCTTTCAGTGAGTATCCAAAGTCCTCATCGAGATGTACTGGGTCCTCAGTCCCACCTCAGTGGCCAGCTTGCTGAACACAGGTCACATATCCTTGCCCCTCTACCCTTTAATCTCCTGTTCTACAAACAGCCACATTCCTATCAGATACACTTTGACCTGGTTTTACCTTCTGCCCAGAACACTCATTACTCCAGATATCCGTTGTGTCAGCTTGCTCACCACTTTAAACTGGATTCAAAAGTCACTTTCAAGTCATAGTATCATCTACCAAGTATTGATTTATTAATTACTGTCATTATTATTATTATTACTTGTGGCATGGCATATTAAACCTGGGACCTCTCTGCTACTAGGCAACTGCTTTACCTTTGAGCCATATCCAACCCTTTTAATTTTATTTGGAGACAAGGATTTTAATTGAGTGGCTTAGGCTGGCCTAAAAGTTGAGTTCCTCCTGGCTCAGCCCCCTGAGTAGAATTACAGGCATGCAACATCACATGTGGCTGAAAATTTTTTTTCATCAATTTTTGCCTTTTCCATTTGAAATAAAGTGCTACAGGGAATAGGTTACAGGCGGCTTGTGTACCTCCAGGTCTAAACCAGCAGTAGGTAATAAATAATTATGAAACAAATTATCTACTATCCTGTATTTACCTTTTCTAGTTATCAGTAACAGGTTTCTAAAATCCTATAAATCCAAAACTTGCATTTTGGTCCTGGCATAACTGCTCTGCAAAGTTGCAAACCAGGTGGCTGTAAACTTTGAGGTGTCAGAAACGGTGCCAAGGGCACAGACTCAAGCCTTTTCCAAAGGTTCTGGTAGGCCTGATCTCACAAAACCCACTGCTAACTCTCATCCCTCTCCTGAGCCACAGATTGCTAATTTCTAAATGACACATACAATCTTATGCGGACCAAGTGTCTAGACATCACGAAAGAGCAATTTTAAGCTCAAAACCACCAGTAACAGTCAGTGTGAAAAAAGTCTCAAAATGAATATTTCACAACATGCATTTTAAACAAATGAATTCAAACATTAAAAATACTCATCATAGATCTAAAATGGAGACTCTTCAGTGGCAGAATTGTTCCTCTCATGAGGTAGCGAACTTAGATATGGCCAGAAAGTCTGAAGAACAGGTGGAAATGTGGAGGGAAAGTGAGGCTCATGGGAATGTACTGGCCATCTAGACCACTCTCTCTGGTGAAAAGAAGATTCCTAAAACCAAAAAAACCAAAACCAAAAACCAAAAACAAAATCAAAACACCCTCTGTACACAGACACACATGTAGACACATGTATACATACAAGCATCCAACTCTTGGAAACATCCACTGCAGGCATTAGAACACAAGTATTAGCATAACCTGTCCTTTAACCTTTAACCTTTAGCCTGTCCTTCCTGGCCTCATTGATATAAGAAATTATTTGGCTCTTTGCTACTCCATTCCCAGTCACATAACCAAGACAAGGACAGCACAGGCTGGACAAAAGGTGCTTGCTATCCTTCAGGTTAAGTAGAAAAACCAATGGCCTTCAGCTAGTTTACTGAACTCCCAGAACCTCACTTTCCTCTTTTCTATGATGGCTGAGGTGGCTGGGAGGGTGTCACATGGGCTCATGTGTCACCCACCTGTTGACCTCTTCTCTCTCCTTGACACAATCTACTAATTTATTTTATAAACTTACATATACAAAGTTTTGCAACTTGTTTCCTTGGTCCCTCTTCTAACTAGATTGCTACTCCTGGGTCCTACATGATAGATATTTTGGTCCTGGCACTGAGTTGGCTTGGAGGACTGTCTGTCTCCAAAATTCTACCCTACGGGGAGAGACAGCAAGGGGGCGGTGGAAGGAGATTATTTATTTTCAGCTCAGTGAACGTACCTAGCAGAATTCTGTGGGCTGCACATCCCGCCCACCTCCCGCGAAGCTACACCACCCCACTCTGGCTCTGGCAATTACTGGACCGAATTAAAGAAGCCCTTGGCCACCTGCCTCCTGCCTGCAACAAGTTCCTTTTTTATCCTATTTATCTCCGCCGTTATCTATTTGTGTCAAGAAAGGAAACATATGAGCACAGCATCTGTTACTAGAGTGACACAATTACCAAATATTTCTAAAAGAGAGCAAAAAAAAAAAAAATCAATAAATCCAGGTAACTTGTCAGGTGTTTTGGGAGACACATAGCTTGTCTCTGTCCTGGTGCTTCCGTGAACCTGAGCATATGGTGTCAGCAGCAAAGTCAGCGCTCAGGCTGGTCTGCAATGGGCACAACCACCCCAGAAATGTCACCTCCTCTGAATAAGCAGAAAAAAGCAGTACCCCCCCCCTTAGACCAGCCCCTCCCTCCCCCCTAGTAACACAGGCCACACACTGAGGTGATTTCACTATTGATTACTTTTCTACTACCATTGAGAGGTGTGTAAGTGAAATGTCTGAGCCGAAAAAAGTCCTTCCTGTCTGAACCCAGATCCAGACAGCTAACGGTGACCACGCCAACGTCACAATCATTACTTGTTTTCCTGTTACATTTTTCCCCCTGGATACAATCAACAGGTTGAAGGTCCTCCACTGCACTGGCCTTAGGTCTGTGGTTTAGGGTCTTCAGACCGGGGACTCAAGAGAAAACTGGAAGAAGGGAGGACTGCCTGGAGGCTGGACTTCGGACAGACCTTGTTGGAGGTGCTCATGCCTGGGATTCCCTCCCGTTCCCAACATCCAGCGCACGCTCGCCAAAGCACACACACACGCACACGCACACAAACACACACACACGCACACGCACACACGCGCGCACACACGCGCGCGGAAAACTGTCCCAGCGACACGCCCACCGCAAACTCCCTTCCCTCCCTCCCGCTGCCCTGATCCAGCCCGCGATCCCCAGCCCCCGCGCCCTGGGGAGCCGCGCCGGGGCCGCGCCCCTCCTACCTGCCAGGCTGCCCGGCCTCTGCAGCGTGGCCGTGGCATACAGCTCCTGCGAGTGCTTGCCGTACTGCTCGGACGCGTGGACCAGGCGCTTGGTGGGCGACAGGGTGGCGTAGGTGCCGATGGTGGAGCTCAGCTGGTGGATGGGCGAGGAGGGGAGGGCGGACTGCACGGTGGGGGGCGAGGTCACGCGGATCGGGGACAGGCCGGCCGAGGACACGACGATGTTGATGGGCGAGCTGGTGCTGTAGGACTTGGCCAGGCGGCTGGGCGACTGCTTGGGCGAGGAGCCGCGCGGCGCGGCGTAGGCGGCGCCCTCGGGGGCCGAGCCGCCGCGCTGCAGCTTGGTGGGCGAGCCGCCCTGCGGCGGCGCGGCCAGCGGGGACCCCCCGCGCGGGGGCGCGGGCAGCGTGGAGCTGGAGTAGTACAGCGCCGCGGCGGCGGAGGACGAGGGCGGCGCGTCCGGCAGGTGGAAGGCGCTGCCCAGGCTGGGCGCGAAGGGCTCCCGCGGCGGGGGCGGAGGGGGCGCGGGCTCGGGGCCCGCCAGGTGGCCGGCGCGGCTCGTCGTGCCCTGTGCGCGGGAGAGGAGAGGACACGCGCACTTAGCCAGGAGGGAGAAGCCGAGGACCCGCCCGACTCCCGGCAGGGGAGGACGCCGGCGACTGGCGGCCGTGGGAGCCGCGCCAGCTCCGGTGGAGACGGAGCCCACGCCCCTCGGCCTTCCCGGGCAGGTTCCTTCCCAGCAGAAACGGGGTGGGGAGGGGGAGAGGGAGGAAAAAAACCTAGCCAAGGCCGGCTGACACTGGGTGGGAGTCACATCCCACACAGGAGACGTGTTTGCTCAGTGCTAGGATGCTCCGGGGGTCACGGAGGCACCGCTGGAGCGACTGATTTTTCCCCCTACCGGCTCGGCACCCGGTAGTCTGCACAACAAATTCAGGCATGAAGCGCCCCCACCCCAGCCGCTCACTGGATACATTTTCAACCATCAACCCCCCAAAACTGCAAACTTATCTCGAGGACGCAGGGAATAAACATACTTAGAATTGATTCTGCCGCCAGTATTCCATAGATCCTTCTTGTTAAGAGAGGAAAAGTTATATTGAAGGGATAAAATAATCACTAAGCTAGAAAGACTATGTTTGGCTCTCAGCGTTTAAACCAACACAAACTCTTCTGGAGGGATCAGACGGTGGGAGGCGACCCACCTAGAAGCGCCTCCCTTTTCTGGATTTCTACCGCAAGCTCCAAACCTGTCAGTCCTGCCCCTCCCTCCCCCCAGCTGGCTTTTGAGGGCCCCCTGCAGCTGTGTCTTCCAAGGGAAAGCCTTTCCCCTCTCATTTATTTACAAGAACACAAAAGACAACAAGAGCTGGGTGGAGCTGGAAAGACAGTTGGGGAGGAAAGCACTTTCCTTGAATCTAGTCCAGAGACATATTTGCATTCGAATGAAAACACTGCATTGTCAACCACTTCTGGGCAGGAGGCTGGGCTCTTCCTAAGAGCCGTGGATGGGGGGAAGGTGGGGGAGCAGAAGGGCTTTGGAGCAAGCCTGCTGGCTGGAGAGGCTCAGCACAGGGAAGGAGATGCTGGGTGGGAGGCTGTGAAGGAGGGCTGGTTGGTGAGAAGGAAAGGGGGAGTGCTGGAGGGAAGCAGGCAGGAGGCAGACGGCCTAAAAAGTACCAGTCGTGCCAGTGCCCCAAGTGGGGATGGCAACTGGCAGGTGACCAGCTGGACACTTGCATCTGCACGCAACATTCCAGCCTGTTCTGAGATGTCAGGAACATGGGAAGAGCCGAGGAGTTAATTAAGCAACACCAGAATCCTTCCTAAAGTGCAGGCTGGTGTGAGAGGAGATAAACCCTTTGCTCAAAGACCCTCTCTGAGCCAGCCTGGAGACTGGGGTCCCTGCACACCTGCAAACCTAGTACTCTAGGAGGCTGAAGCAGGAGGATCACAAGTTCCATGCTAGCCTGGCCTACTTAGACCTTGTCTTAATAAAATAAAATAAGTAAAAATCCGGGAATATGACTCAGTAAGAAGATTCTGGGTTCACTCCCAGTACTTCCAAAACAAAAAAATGCATTCACTGTGTAAAATGAAATACATGTATTACATCAAATAAAAGCATTTAGTATACTTTCGTGAATGTATTCATTGTGCATTTCCATTCGCACCCAAATTATTTTAACCCAATAGTGAGATTAGAAGGAAACTATGGAAACATAAGCTCTGTGATTTTGTTCAGTGAAAGGTCTCAGCAATCAGAATGGGTCCGGACTCACAGCAGACATTCCAGGACTCCTGTGGAAGGAAAGAAGGCATGGCTACCACAGCTGGCTCAGAGGCCCTGGCAGGGGACCAGGATGGCCCAACATCCTGGAGAGAAGCTTGGAGCATCTCTCCCAGTCAGAGTTCATGTCATGAAACAGGCTGCCCCGGGGTTTCTCAAACTTGTCTGCATCTTATCTATCTACATCTATCCCTGTCTCTGTCAGAAAGAGATATCTGTCTGTCTACTGGATATTTAAGACTTGCTCTAGGCACTTAATTCAGAAACGCTGAAGGTGGGGCCCAAGCAGAAGGCTTTCTGGATGGAATCTCACCAAGTAATAGCCAAGAACTACCAAATACAAGAGAAGTATGAGGACCCATTGTCCCTGCGGCAGTGGTTTCCACAGGGAGGTCCCTGAGCCCCAGCGATGCATCACTGCATGGAGGAGGACTGAGCAGAAACTCCAGGTGAGGGGCCAAATTCTCCAGATGAACGTGGTACTCCCCACGTTTGGGAATCACTGCTAGGAGTTCTGATTTAGGAAGTCTGGAGTGGACCTGAAGGTCCATTCCTAGCAGACTTCTACAAAGGCTGATGCTGCTTGTTTGAGAAGTTCCATCAAACTATGGGCCTTTTCTGAGGCTCAACTGGGATCCCGCTTGACGGGGCCTGGCAGAATATAGCCATGCAGAACCCAGCTGGCTGGCAATGGGAAAGCCTCCCACAGAGGTCCTAGAAACCTCTCCTACAAGAGGACAATGGGGAGAAATAACCCAGAGGAACTAAGAAGGGTTTCCTTGCTTGCAACAACACAAAAACTTGTTATGCCTTGGTATGTAATATTAATAATCACATTGTAAAACAGTGGTACAATTACCAAATAATGGAATTTTGAATGACTACCAACTAAAGTAACTAATTGAGCTACAAATTTACCAATGTACATTAAAACAATGTAAATCAGTATTTATTCAGGTACTTAAATATTAAAATGGTGTGTTTGTCAGGAAAACCTAGGATAACTTTTGCACAAATTAACCTGTAGAACTTGTAGTCATAGAGGGACAGCTCTGTTAAGTAAGTTTCTGGGTTCACCAAATGGTCTTTAAGATTTAAAAGTTTTGAGAAGTGTCTCACTAGCACCAGATATTTTTATGAGTAATGGCAGCCAATTCCAAAATCTTCTCAATGTTGTATGATCTTGGTGAAATTTTGCCAGTAATTTTTTTTTTACAAAAAACCAAACAATGAGAATTTGCACATTCTTTAAAAAAGTAGTATGGTAATTTGTATTGTTTACTTTATGCTAAAGTGTATTTGTTAAAAAGCCTCCTGAATTGTGTAAAAGTCACCATGGATCAAAGGGCATTCCCAGAATGTAGGCATCCTAGAGAGACATATGCAGGGCAGCAAGGCCCAGAAAACCTGCAGCAACCCTACACACCTTCCCAAAGGGCGTGTCCAGCATGGCACTGCTGGGCGAACAGGCCTACTGGATACTTGAAGTGTGTACTGCTAGTCAGCTGAGTAATTGGATTTCAGTTCACATTTAATTGTAGTTAAGTTTATTTAGTCACATGTGAGTAGCGGTCATCTTACTGGACGGATCAGCTGCATGAATGTTACTGGACGGTTCAGGTGTCTTGGATGGTTCTACTGTATATGTAAACTGTTTGTAGTTTATAATTAAAAATCTATAAGTGCCCTATGCCATTCCAATAACTTATGGAGGAATCAATGACTAAGAATTTTTTTTTTTTTTTTTGGCTAAACAAAGAAACTTATTTTGTTGCTTCATTGGCACAAAACCAAGTCTTTCGGGAATGTGTTTTCATTTCTGCACGTCTGTTTTCTGTCATTATGCATTGATAGTTGTATTTGGTAACTTTTGGCCCCTTAAGGACACACCGGCTTGACATCAAGCCTGCTGCACAACTCATAGGACAATTCACATTCTACCTTGAGAGTATGCTAATACAATAAGACCATAAATCTAGTCTTAAAATAGAATTTGGAATTTTTTTTTTTTTACTTTTTAAAAGAATACCACACACCCTTTTCCTAAAGAATTTTGGAAATGTATGAGGCTACATAATGAAAATTGAAATGCTTTTTTAATTGATGAAACATCCCTTAAAAATATAGCCAAACAGGCCCCAATGCTGTCTCTGATCACAGTGTGAGCTAAGGCAGGGGCACTTCTTGTTGGTGTCCTTAGTCTCAGCTCTTGGGATCAATCTCAGTCCACTATTGTCTTTGCCACTGCTTCACAATGGGGATTCGCCTGAGACCCTGAGGAGGAAGCAGAACCCTGGCCGAGGCCAGTGCTGTCAGGAGAAGCTCTGCCAGCACTGTGGTTATCCAGAGGCCACGCTTGCAGTGCAGCCCTGCTGAGGCCCTCCATTGTGTAGAATTCATCAGAAAAAGAAAAAAAAAAAAAAAAAAGAACTCATTCAAGCTCTTAAAAGTTAAATATTTTGCCTGACTACATATTTGTAGGATATAGTAATTGTGATTTTTGTATTCTGTGTGCACGTGCATGCTTGTGTGTACAGAACTTAGTGGCACATAGAACCCTCCTGAGTGGTCTTGCAAGGCGTTGCTCTGTGTCGGAAATGTTTGGGGCAAGATGCATTTTTGAAGTGTAGTAGGAAGACAAATAAAATGAGAAGTTAGATAACACACACATATTCCTAGCAGCCATTATCCACAGGCTCAAGTTCCACCTATCAGTCATCCCGAACTCCACAGGCTGCTGACAAGAGCTGACTGTGTCCCGTGCTCTCCTGAGAGATCCCAGCTGCTCTCTCAAATGCAGGACTATGATTTGACAGAATGTGCGGCTCTGCCAGTGTGGCCTTTTTATTTGTACAGCCTATACTACAGCTCACAAATATGATACTGTTCTTTTTGGAAAAATGAGTCCCTGAGAATACAGTACTCTTGGGCCAGAAAGTGGCTCAGGACAAAACACAACTGCTTCCCGGTGTTCACACTGCATCTTCTACAAGGGGATTAGGGAGGGCAGAGGGGTACCAAGGGAAAAGTTTTTGGAATCTAGAAATTTACTTAAGCCTCATTCTGTGGACATCTGACAGTGACAACAAAGGAAAAGAAATCAAAAAATAAAAGAAAAAAGAAGAAAGGAAGGAAAGAAGGAAGGAAGAAAGGAAGAAAGAAAGAAAGAAAGAAAGAAAGAAAGTCCAAGGTTTTGTAGCCGGTTAACAAGAGACTTGACACTCAGAAATCTCTTAGGGAAAATTTTTTTTTTTTTTTTTTTTTTTTTTTTTTTTTTTTGAGACAGGATCTCACCTTCTAGTCCAGGATGGTTCTGAACTCACTACGTAGCCCAGGCTAGCCTTGAACTCGCAGCAATCCTCCTGCCTCAGCCGCCCAAGTGCTAGGATTAGAGGTGTGCACCATAATGCCAGCTTGTGTGGTGCTGGGGAATGAAATTCAGATACTTTCGGCTTGCTAGGCAAGCACTGTAACCAATGAGCTAAATTCCTCCAGCCCCTCTAAGGAATCTTACCTTCAAACCATGTGTGCATTAGATCACTAAGAAAGACCAGTTTATAAAATAGGTTCATCATTTTTGGGCAGCCTGTGTGAAAACAAATTTAGATTTGCCAAGGTTTCCTGAAACGATCAGCAGGACCCGTCACTTCAGAACGAGAAGAGTGCTTGTTCAGAACGCTTGGCAGCCAGACCCGTGGTGTCAGGAACAGAGAACCAGAGTTCCAGGTTGGTGGCTCCCCCAAGGCAAGCTCAAGGAATAACCTGCCACTAGCACGCTGCCCTTCATTTACCGTATTTATCCCTTCTCATCATTCCTGCGGTGGCAACAGGCTGGCAACTGACAGTGGTGATCCTTTTGTGTGCAGCTCTGGCTGGGGGGTGGGTGATGAGATCACTGCTGGCTCTGGCTAGGGGCTGGTACAGGAGAGGAAAAGCTGGACAGTGCATTTCAATGGTTGGCGGAGCCTCCGGGCCTCAGAACAGTCAGATGGGAACGTGGCCTTGGACTGGCTGAGGGAGAAGTTGGGGCCAGAATTTGCAGGAACTGTCTCAATGAGGAGAGGGTTAAGTGATGGCTTCAAAGTGGTGAGGGAGCCAAGTGGTGACCCAAGTGTACTTGTCCAGGGAGCTCAGGAGCTCAGAATAAATTCTAAGCACTAAATGTGCATGGTGTCGACATCTTTAAAGAAATAAATTTCTAACTAAGAATTATCCCATCAAGTGATTTTATAATATCAACTCTATGTGCTAAGTCATTGAAAACCACTGCACTCTTTTGGGATAAATGTGTGTACTGTGAGGATTGTACACAAATATGGCATGGTCACAATTTTGAAACAAAAAGAAATCAACTCCAAAACACAAGAAATCTCTTTTTGGGTATTATATAAAATGTTCCCTCAACAATAAAATGCAATTACAATGAATCTACAGCCTCTACACCCTTAAATTAGCCCTGTTCCCCTGAACTTACCCCTTGGGGTGTAATATCTGTGCTTCTTCACAACTACCAATGCTCACATATTTCAGCAACTTCCCTTTGCAGTTGCCTTCAGAAGGAACACCACTCTTGATTCAAAATGGAAGACAGTTTTGGTATATGAAGGCTTGATTTTGGAAACAGTCAACTAAAATCATCAAATGCTTGTCTCATGATTCTCTTGAGGGTGCTGATTTCTATGCAAATTAGTATGTAACATAAAGAAAAGAGACAGGCTGTATACAAAGTTCCCACACTCTCCATGGAGTCACTGCTGCTGTGATTGTATGGCCGATGAGGAATGAGGGGCTGGACTTACTTGCTGGCGATGTCCCACTGACCCTAAGGGCAGCGCCTAGAGCCAGTTAAGCCTAAGTAACTGAAAACCAAAGGCACTTGGAAGAAATTCCTCCCCTCAGGAGCTAGACCCTTAATGACAATGATGGAGACCACCCTTACTGCCCAAGGGTCCCTCAGCTATGAGAAGGAGGGGAGAAGGGAGGAGGATGAGAAGAGGGAGGGAGGGAAAGAGGGAGGGGGAGGAAGGGAGAGGAAGAGGGAGAGGGAGGGAGAGAGGGAGAGAGAGAGAGAGAGAAAGAGAGAGAGAGAGAAAGAGAGAGAGAGAGATCTTACAGACTACATTGTTCCAGCTGCTGCAACAAGAACATGGCATTGTGCTATCCCAAGTCCTCTATGTAACTATTACAAGCATGATGGTGGATTATGACTTTGGATATTGATTTTTCTTTTCCTCTAACATTTAACAGAAGTTTGACTAGAGCCACCAACAGTACATACTCTTAAAAGCATTTACAGATGGAGGAATAGCACAGTAGTTTAAGCCTAGCAGGTGCAAGGGCCTGGGTTCTATTCCCAAGCAGCACATAAGCTGGGCATGCCTGTAATCTCAGTATTCAAGAAGCTGAGGCAGGAGTATTCCCCTGAGTTTGGAGGCCAGCCTTGGTTACATTGTGAATTCAGAACCAGCCTGGGCTACAGAGTGAGGCCTTGTCTCATAAATAAATAAATACGAGTATTTCATATAACCACTTATTGGATTTCCCAATTGAAAGAAAATAGAGAAAGAAAAAATATAAAACAAGACACATGGAACTTGCACAAATTTATCTGAAAGAATATATCAAAAAAGATACCTTGTCAACTCTTTCTCAAAACCTACATGAGATCTGGTGAAAAATACACTACATAAAATTTTTATTTCAGCAAGAAGTTCACTCAGTAGAACGTTAATAATCCAAATATTTGCTCGCAAGAGGGTATATTATAGTAAAACACAAACACACTCTTCCTGCAATGAGAAACATTTCAGTTGTTGGAGCCAGATTAAATATACTTACACTGGGGAGAAGAACTGGAGGGAGACTATTTTAAAGCAAAGCTGGGCCTAGGGATCTGCCATAGGCAATCATCTTTAAACTATCTTAAAAACAAATATCTTGCCAGTTTCCCACAAATATGCCAAGGAAACTATGTAAAGTGACGTGATTTCTGCTCTAAATGCTACACAGTGTGTGCATTCTATACTAAGAATATCTCTGCAGTTGTGCTTTTCTAACTGGTGATTTTTGCCTCAAAATTAGTACCTAGCATGATGCTACTGGAGTTGTCTCTGGAACTCTTTGCATTTTACAATTCTGGGAAACTACTGGAAACATGATTTTTGGGAATTGCCCCTCTACTCCCTGTGGGCTGCTGCCGTCTTCCAGGTGACCATCCACAGAATCCCTCTTGCCCTTGGCCTTCACGTTCACCTGATGCATTGTCAACCAACACGCAAGGTCCTAACATTCCAGCAGTAAGCGTGTCATCCTCTGGCAGAAGTGAACAGTTGGCATATTTATAATTATGATGTAGTGTGAAAGAAGACTTAGAAGACAGAAAAGTCAGTGCAACGTTAATAGACAAGATCAAAAAGAATGATAATTGGGCTGCTCAAAACAATCTTCTTGCATTTCTAGAATACCCACCATCATGTAGGTTTGTTTCAGGGACCTAGGACACAGTCTTCTGCCTCCTGAAGCTGACAGACCATGTGCCTGGGCTCACGGTCATGTCTGTACTTCAGTTCTGCTGGAGAAGGTGGAAATGGCTTACACATTGGGAGGGTCCCGGTATTTTCTCTACAGATGTAGACTTTCAATATTTTTTTTTGTGTGTATTGTTTCCTTGGGGGATAAACTGCTTGGCGAGGCTGATTTATGTATATAAAGATGCAAAGAGAAACCCATTTTTTGTAGCACTGGGGATTGAGCTCAAGGCTTTCACACTGAGGTGCATCCCCAGCCCAGTTTTACTGTTTTGATTTTTTTTTTTTTTCCCTTGAGACAGTGTCTAAGTTTCTAAGTTGCCCAGTCTGCTCTTGAACTTGTGATCATCCTGCCTGAGTCTCTCAAACTGCTGGGATTACAGGCCTGTACCATCAGGCCTGGCTGAAAACCCACCGTTTTAGAGTGGCTCCTCTCTAAAAGTTATGAATTGAGCCTTTCATATGATTTGTAGGAAATTTCAGATGAGTTAAACAAGACAGATGTGGAAGAGGGCCAAGATCTTTATCCTCTGCTCCATCTGTAAGTCTCTGCAGTATGATTATAAAGCAGCAGGCTGGCGGCAGAAGAACCTGAAGACTATGTGGCAACCTTTGGGCCAGGTACTGGGTACACGGACAGAAATTTTGCATGGTTCCAGCTCTCACATTTAGGCAACCCAATGGGGAGAAAGAGCCTTCATTTGTACCTAACTATAGGATACGATATGTAATGTGACAGAACGATGTTTTTATTGCATTGGGCTGGTCATATTTCTCTATTCAAAATTCCCCACTGGCTCTTCCCTTCACCTTGAGTTAAATTCAAGATCCCTGAAAAGATATTTTAGATCTAACACACCCTGGTTTAGCTTCCCTGGTCTTCCTGCTGCTCTGCCAAGAGGCCAAACCGCTGCTACGGGGGCCACTGCCGCACGTGCTGTCACCCAGACGGTCCCACGGCCCTTGATGTCTTCTTCACGCATTTGCCAAACTTCTCCGTGAAGGCTGCATCACGCTATCCCCAGCTGGTCCTGAATCTTGCTCACCCTCGTCTGTGTCTGTTTCCTTCCAGATAATCCATATACTATGTCAATTACTTTTTCACCATTTTGATTTTCCGAGTCTCCATCTCTGGTGCTGGAAGACACCCCTGCTGTCCTGAGGACAGGATTTGCGCCTATTTCCTCTCTCACTCCATCCAGACTCCTAAGCCTATGGCATCAATGGACACACGATAACAATTCTGAATGCATCAGAGAGTAACCAGGAGCTATAGGAGTGGAGCTGGAAGAGCAGCTGTGCTTTCACTGGAACTCTTCACAAAGCTGACACAAAGGCAGAGGCTGACTCAGAGGAGGAAGCCAGGGATGGAGTGGTCATTGCCCAGCCTGTGTGGAGGCTGGGCAGGCTGCCTGTCAGCCAAGCTTACTGACAGGAGGGTGGGAAGGATAACTGTAAGTGCTGTCCAGCTGCTTCCTGGAAAGGCCTTGGGGTCTAGTGGAGGGCTCTACCCCCGTTCTCCTCTGACCCAGCTTTGCGAGCTCATGCTTGAGTCTGAGGAGAATGATCTGTAAGGATTCTAACTGGGGATGACAGCAGGGCAATAAGATTTTATGGAAATTTTTAGGACTTACAGTTTTACTATGGAACTGATGCAAGGGGAGAGGGGACTGGAGGTTATACATGCATCACTGGGGCCAATCAGAATCTGGTGCTACAAGGCTCAGATCTAACACGCCTTCTCAAAGCCTCACGTGTTTGAGACCATCATGATGGCTCCATATTCACCAGTGGACTGACCCACTGACAAATTCAGGAGCCACATGTGCTGCTGAGAGGTGGGGCCTGGTTGGAGGTGGGTCACCGAGGGCGTGGCCTGGAAGGCTGTGATCCCCTCCTCCCTCCTCCCTCCTGTCTCTGCTTCCTGGTGCTATAGATTGAGCTCCTTTTCTTCCACTGTACCTCTCACCCTCCTTCTTCTTAGAACCCTGATGCCAGCCGACCACAGAATGAATCTGTGAACCAAAACAAACTTCTCCACCATTGTAGGGGATTTGAGCATTTTGTCCCAGGGACCGGAAAGTGACTAAAACTGTGATTGTGACTCAGATACTATGTTGGATAAAGTAGGACTTTTCGAAAACTGAAATTATTAACATGATATTTCTGTGAAATTGCATTTACGCGATTTGTGAATCACATAGAAAAAAAACATAGACTTAACATAGTTTTCAGCAACCACAAAAATAAAGCGTTTTGATGTTGGTTGACTATTGATAGGAAAAATTTGAACACTACTAGCCCTGGCAGTACTATATAAGTGCAGATGTTCTAAAAATTAATCTAGCCAGAAAGGAGACACTGAACACCATTCAGAGAATTGAAAAGAACGTAACGCAGGCTTTTAAAAAGTACTCAATGAGCAGAACAGTGGGGACATTATTAGAATGAGAGGTGGTCTTTCTCCTCCCAAGGTCCTAGCATTAAGTGTGAAATAAGCATGCTGGCTTACTGGTTCAACATTTTTCTAACATTATTTTGAAGTCATAGGTCCCACAGGGTATAGAATAAAATATTTTGTGTACTGCAGCTCACAGCTGAAGGAAATCATAGTACTAATAACTACCACCGACCTCCATCATGGGAATTCAGACACCCAGCAACGGCCTCAGTTCTGCTACTCAAGGATATTAGAATAACATTTCTGTTCCTGGTGGAAACATCAGACATACCCATCCCACCCAGCTGCCAGTGACCACACCAGCAAACTCTGCCTCAAATGTGAATTCTAAACCCGTGGATGTCATGGATGCGTACGAACGATAACTCTGGTGATTGTGAATGCACAGCTTTGATACTTTCACAGATTAGCTCTGCTTTCTGCTTAAACCTCGGCAGACTTTTAATGTGCAGTGGAGGGAAGGGCCCTTTGTGCAAGTAGAATATTTCCTGCCTCCCTTTCCCCCTCTCTTCCATCACTCAGCATCACAGAAGGTAAAAGGATTCTGGAGCAGCTGGTGCACAAGGGTGTCACTCAAAGAAGACATTCTTATTTCTAAAAATATTGCTGGGACAGTCATTTAACTTTAATGATTGGAGTGAATTGAAGCTTTTCAACATATGCTTCAGTGACACTGATGTCCCATGAATGAGGATGTGGTAGTGGCCATGCTAGGTCATTCTGGCTTTCCCTGCCTCTGGCCTGCTGTGGACATTTCTTGGTGCCCTGTGGCCTGTTAGGGGCTATTGAGACCAAGATGAAAAGTCCCTCCCACCACCTCCCCTTGCGTAGCTTGCAGGTTTCATGGACGGACATATGGAGGAATGGCTCAGTGGTTAAAGTGCTTGCCTAGCAAGCTCTACGTCAAGTGTTAAGTACCTGAGTTGGATTCCTCAGCACCATATTAAGCCGGGCATGGTGGCACACTCCTGTAATCCCAGAACTCTGGGAGGCTGAGGCAGGAGGAATGCCATGAGTCCACGGCCAGCCTGGGCTCCATAGAGAGTCCAGGAACAACTTGGGCTACAGAGAGAGACTCTATCGCAATAAACAAACAAACAAACAAATAAATAAATAAATAAATAAATAAATAAATAAATAAATAATGGCAAGAAGCTAGCAACAGAGGTGGGCCTGGGGTCACAGGACTCACTGCTGTGGAGAGGGACTGGTAGTGCCTGATAAATGCACAGAAAGTGAAACGAGGCTCAAAAGCACAGCCTAGGAGTGACCAAGGCCAAAGGTGCTGAAAAGAAGTTCAAAATTGCATTAAACAAGAGATAGCCCTCCACTGGGTTAACTCTGGATGATTTATTGAGTGTATGTTGTACCCCAAAACCACTAAAACTAAAGTATCAGTCATATATGTATATTTACACCTTGAAACCACATTTTTTTCTACCAAGATTTCATTTCAACTGCAGCTAATGGATTTATGCAGTCACACTATAAGAACAAGCTCATGCCTTAAAGAAACAATTAAGGACACATTTCAAAATCAGATTTGACAAAGTGTAACTCTTCCCAACCTAATCACAATTATCTACAGAAGAGCTCTGGATACTTGATTGCACATTTAGGCTCTACTCCTTCCTATGATTAACCCCAAGAATAATTGCATGCTTTATTTTCCTGAGAGAAAAAAAAAAAATGCTTCATCCTTTTTCCAGGTGTGCTCACAAACTCAGAATAGATGTCACAGTTGTGTCACATACAGACACAGGCATGGTAGCTAGACACCCATCTGCATACTCGAGCAGCTAAATCTACTGCAGGGGCAACTCACAGATACTCTCACAGGAAATGTATCTGCATTCAGAGTTACTCCACTATCACATTTTATTATTCCTTGCCTTCATTCGCATCAGCAAAGGGACCTTCTGTAAGTTGTTGGGCATGCCCACAGAAAGGCAGGCTGGACCTCTGCCTCTCTTGTCCCAGCCCACCGCTGCTCACTCCTGCGCTGTGGAGCCCACACGCACACGCAACACAGCAAAGGCACATACCTGGCTGAAGCTCTGGCCAGCAGCTCGGGCTTGAGTGCTGCGGGCTGGGAGCTGTGAAGGGGCTGTGTCACTCAGGGCCAGAGTCTGGTTGCTATGGTAGCTGGCCGGATACTGGAAAGACCCTTCAGGTTTGGAATTGAGCTGAAGTGCACTCTGGGAGAGCAGACTGGGCCCTGTGTTGAAAGTCATTTAGAGCAGTCAGTGACAGTCTCAGTGAAGCAGAAATGACATGTATTATTTATTGAGAGAAGCCTGGAATTATCACATGCACATGATTCCAGCCATCCAGGCTTTGGATTCTCAGAACTAAAATGACCATATAATTCAACCACAGTTCTCAAATGAGATTCGTCTTTTTTTTTTTTTTAATTTTTGGCAGTTTAAAAGTTCTCAGAGGAGTAGATTTTTCAAATGATCTCATCCTGACCTACATAGAGGCATTTCTTATGAGAGAAATTAGTTAATCACGTAGTTATTTTTAGATTCGACAAAATATCAGAAACTTCTGAAAAAATGTAAAAGTCTACATTATAGTACATATTAATATAATCATCTCTCTCCTTTAATGACTGGGATGCCAAAACACTAGAAACCTTCCAATCAGTGACAAATTCCATTGTATAAATAGTGATGTAATACCTCAGTGCCAGAAGAGTTGACAGTGTGCAAAATATTAATAGCTCTTTGTACATTGCGGGATTCACCCTGGTCTCCCCTAATCTCTGATGACTGGTTATCTTTGCCATAACAGCAATGCTCAGCCAGAGGACAAAGGCTTAACAAGGTGTTATGATTGAGGCTGCCACCATGGCTGGTATTGTAAGAGAGGGCTCAGGTCTGGGCCTTACCATTTCATGACACTTTGCATATGAAATTACAATTCATTTCCTTCTTTTCTATTTAATAGGATCCTTGTAAAAGTTTTCTGTTTTTATTTTTAGACAAGTTAAAGAAAAATTCAGATTCAGTGCTCAAGAAGTCCAGAGGAGGAAGTGTACTTGCCAGCTCTGTTGGAGACGAGGCCCTTGGGGCCACAGATGCCCCCGTAGGAGTTTTTTCATGTTTCTTTCTCTGTGGCACAAAGCTACACCTACTCTGTCACAGAGAGTGATGTACGCGCAGACCATGGTGGAACCATCTTTGTTTTAGATAACTGTCATTTCCAATAAGTGCAAGCAATTTCAAGTTTCATCTTTCTTTTTCAAGAAGAATACAAAGCTCTAGATTTCAAATGACAGCCTATATTTGCCACGACACAGATCGCTAGTGCATTCAAATAGCGAACGGGTTTTCTTTTTCTTTCCCCCCATTTTTATTAGTATATATGTGCGATAGACAACAGTTACGCTGAGCTTGAGAACTGTGTGCACACACGCATTGCTTTAACTTTCTAATCCCTTCCCTTCCTCCCTTCTCACTCTCCGAGTCCCCTTCCTTGCCCCCGGACTCCCAACCATCTTAAAATCTTGCCATGTTACTCTATTTATTATTATTATTATTATTATTATTATTATTATTATTATTTACTTGTATTCTGGGTTTCTCATAGTAGAGAAATCATATATAACTTTCTGAGTCTGACTCACTTCACTAAGCAGGATGGTGTCAAGTTTTTTTGTTCTCTTTTATGTAATACTTAAGACCTTCCCTTCTCTCTGATTCTCTGGCAGAACTTCTAAACAACTTGAAGATACTGCTTTGTTTTATCACAGGATATTGAATAAAAAGGTAAGTAACCAAAGACATGTAAGATTTGGTATTTTTGGCAGCAGCCCAGTGGGGGGGGGGGGGAACTAAACAAAGAAATGAAAGTGTTTCCACACAGACCAAGCTTCATCAAGACGGGCATAACAAACACACAATTGTCATTCTTTTTCTTTCAATTTAAAACACAGAGTCCCAAGAAAACAGTATATGCCAGATGGTTAGGTCTCCAACAGGCTGAAAAATGGCGATTTAATCTATACTGATGGCATCATAGGCCCAATCAGCAGACATACGCTGTCTCTGTGGAGAGGCATGTTTAGTTTCATGCCGGCTGGGAGGAGGATATTAGCTCACACAGTAGGGTTAAGGGGGGGTCCCTAAGGTCCAGACATGGCAGGCTGAGATATGGGAGGAACTCTGGACAGCAAGGGACAGGAGTCTGTTGAGTTGCAGCACTTGGGGACTAACCACAGGCAGCGGGAAAGGTCGTATGTCAGCTGAAGAGACTGAGCAATGGCAGAAGAGCAAAGGCCCTTTCGGATGAACGGTCACCATCCGACCTGACGACGGGCAACTTCCTGCTGTCACTGACTTTGACTATTTCTTCCACGACAGTCCACCTGACATAATGGCCTGCGCTAGCCAGCCTGTCTTCCCCATGCTAATGACCCACGAGGACAATGAAGGTCACAGCGAGCAACAGAAGAGCGCACAGGCTGTGGAAATGCCAACAGAATGAAGTAAAAGATAACCATAAACTTAATGAGCTTTTATGGAATCTGTAAAGAAAAACAGTTGCATACCTTAGTTATTTGCCTTTTGAAGAGATTATGTGAATTCCTTCTGATGGAACATTCCTGAGTTTGTTGTTAGCAAGCATAATCATTTTGTATATGCTGAAAATTCTGCACAATTACGTCCAGGACCTATCAAGGACATGTGTGCAGGATTTTCAAAGGACAATGTAGGGTCCCTTTTCAAAAAAAATAATTAAAATATGATTCATCTGCACCTGAAAATCATATCATGGAATAATCAAATCTACTTCATCTTGTAAAGAATCAGCCATACAGTTCATCAACACTCAATGAAAACAAACCAAGATTCTCTATCTCATTACTTGTTCATACATCTCAGCACGGAAACCTAGATGCACTCTGACAAAGGTGATTGCAACAATGAGCAATGTGTCATAATATTACAGCACTGACATGTCACCTGGCAAGGACGAAACAGGACAGTAGCCAAAACCCTGTATGCAGTTTACAATGATTACAATGATCTTTTTTTTTTAATCACCAGGTTTCAAATGAGCACTGCTATTCATTCCAATTGTAGAGATATATAAAAATATGAAAAAGGTTAAAATTACAGGACATTTCTTAATTACTTTATAATGCAAGTAAAATTTCGCATGTAACTATTACTGTGCATTGAGGTAGAAAATACGAATTAGCCAGAAATTAAAAAAGCATTTATAGCTCTGAGCATTAAATTATATTTGTAACTTTTTTATAGAACTTTGAGTTTACATCAAATTTTGCCTGCGCTAGAGGTAGAATTGTGCTCCTTCCTGGAGATACGATGGCAGACAAGTAGAGGCATGGCCCAAAGGGTGGGCCAAGTGTGAGGATGTGCTGGGGGAACAGGAAGAGGCAGAGTCCTAATATGCCACCCGAGGAAATGGAATTAAAGGCTCCGGGGAAATGTGAACGTGGAAGGATAGTGGACCACAGTGTCTTCCTTGGTCACAGAAAGCAGGCGTCATACTGTGCGTTTTCAGGACAACCATCTGAGTGAGGGTTACAGAGACTTTATTGACATTTCCAGACCACACTTGTCTGTGGGGAAGATCTTCAAATCTCAAGACCTTCTCAAAAGATCTCAGCAGCAGGGAGAGGAGGTGTAACCATTTCCTAACAGAGGCTAACGCTCAGGACAGCCCCAGTCCAAGAGACTACTTCCAACTGGACAGAGGGGGAAATCTCCAAGAAAGCCACATTGTTAAACCTGTTAGTCCTACACAGGCACAGGGAGAAAAGAATCTTGAGAATAACACCGATATTTCCATTGGTTTTTACATATATGAACTGATTAGCGGCCACACAGAAAAAGCACGTGTATATTTTATATTATCCTTAGAAGTGTGCCTAGATAGGTTAGTCATGGTTAGTGGAGTCTTAGATCTTTATCCTCTATCTCCAACTCCAGGGGTTATTGTTGTTGTTTAAACTCAACGTACTACTTTAGTCATAACCATGTACACATTGACACTTAAGGTCTGATAAAATCTTCCCTAAATAAAGATGCTCTCATTTGCGAAAGAAATCTTCCCCTGTGGGATGCTGTGTAGAGAATCCAGGTGTGGGTTAGGGAAAACTTTGTTCCACCATCAGACAGACAAAGTCCTGCTTAGTAAATGTTGTAAGTGTAGATCATTAAAAAGTCCTGGCCCTCTTCTAGGTTTCTCAAGTGGCCACTTCACAGTCACTTTCTTCTGACACCATTAACTACGTATTTTAGAGTTTCCATGATGATCTGAGCTCAATTTGTTTGCACAGCTTTAAAAGACCTTATCCAGAATGGATCCTTCCTCCCGATGTTAACCGAACATCTGTCTCAGCTTATAGCAGACCTTAATTAAACTATGTCTTATGTAATGGTACGAGAAAGGCCGGAGGCCTCCAGAGTGGACTTCCAAAAATTTTAATCAAGTCATTATCATGCTAACACAGTGAGAGCAGTGTGTTGGGAAAAAAAAAATCCAGGACCAGAGATCAGTGGAGCTGGGCTCCTATCCATTTTCAGGTTTAGATAGTCACAGATACTGATGACAGTGACTATCATAGTAATATCACCCAATCTGTGTGTGTGTATGTGTGTGTGTATTACTGGGATCAAACTAAGGGCCTTTGAACTGAGCTACATACCCAGCCCTTTTTAATTTTTATTCTGAGACAAGGCTTGCCCAGGAGTGGCTCAAATGAACTTGTGATCTTCCTGCCTCAATCCTTCCAGGATGCTGGGATTATATGCCCACATCACTATATCCAGCTGCAGCTAATTTTGATTGCTTATTACGTTCCAGGGACAGGGACTGTGCTGTGCAGTATTTACATATAAACTTATTTTATTTATTTATTTTTTTGGTAGATACCAGGCCCAGGGTCTTCACACTGAACTCTAACTCATTTTCACTTTCGATCTTAAAATAGGGTCCCACTATGTTGCTAGGTCAACTAGGCTCGGCTTGAACTTGAATCATCCTTCAGCCTTCCAGATTTCTGGCATTCCAGGCCTGTGCCACCAGTCCCAGATAACCAATGGACTTCAAATAGCTTACCCAGGAGGAGAGCATGGGGGTCTCTCAAGCTGAGTCTGGTCTGACGCAGCCAGCGGTGAGCCAGGGATTCAAGCAAGCCAGTCTAATTTCAGAATGCTTCCTTAGCCACACTTGACATTACTCTGGCTTTACACACTCTAATTTCTCCAATTTTGAGCACCTAAATTAGACATTGACTGCGAAAGTGCTCAGAAAAAATGCAAACTGCCAAGTGAGTGTCAGTTGTTATTATTATCAACTACTTATCTAATTACATAGCCACAGACTCTGATAATAATAAAAGCTTGATTGGGATTTGTTTGTCCTGAAAGCCTTATTAGAGTACTGTCCCATACATCACTTATTGTTTTCTTTCAACACTCTCTAAGCTTTCATTTTGCAAAGGAGGCATCTAATATATCTCTCATTAAAATGGCCTGCTTGTGATTAAAAACTTATAAAACACATAAGCACCTAGGATCAGAGCAAAGAGAAAATTAAAATCTTTTGGCATTAAGAGAAAGCCTGCTTCAACTTGAAACTCTTTTCCCTGCCATCCATTCTGAAAACTCATTCCCCCATGTGTATTGGTATATATATATATATATATATATATATATATATATATATATATATATATATATGCAAAAAATGCAAAATACAATGGTCACATTGAGCTTGGGGATTTTGCACACATACGTATCACGACATTACCATCCCTCACTGGCTTACTGGCCCTTCTGATCCCTCCTTCATTTCCCCCCAACTCCCACTATCATACCCATGTGGTTCTATAAAATTCCTGTAATCTGGGTTTCTCATATTAGACAAACTATGTGATATTTTACCTTCTGAGTTTGACCCACTTTGCTAAGCCACAATGGTCTCAAGTTGTGTCCATTTGCCTCAAATTTAAAACCTTGAATTTATCTGTGTTTGTAGAGAAGAGTAGTACTCCATCGTGCACATACATCACTGGTTTTGTAGCCACTGTGGTCTGTTGATGGATGTTTGGACATCTTCCACAGCTTAGCTATTGTTAGTTGTGCTACTATAAACGTGAGTAAATGTATATTGCTATTACATGTTGCTTTTAACTCTTTTGGAAAGCTACCCCAGAGAAGTATTGCTGGATTGAGGGGAATATTTATTTTCAACCTCTTGAGGAATCTCCATATTTCTTTCTATAGTGGTTGTATCAGTTTATAGTCCCAGCAGCAAAGCAAAAGGGTTTATTTTTCCCTGCAACCTCACCAGCATTGATTGTTGTTTGACTTCTTAATATACAGTATTCTTACTGGGGTAAAATGATATCTTAGTGATGTTTTGATTTGCATTTTTGTAACGGCTAGGGACGTTGAACATCCTTTCATATATGTGCTGGCCATTGGAACTTCTTCATCTGAGAACTGCTTACTCATTTCAGTTACCCATCAAGTTATAGTACAAGTCAACAGTGATGAAAACTACATGGTACTGGCACAAAAAGAGACAGGTTGGCCAAATGAACAAAGGCCTGAGGACGCAGTGGCAATCCAAGGACCTTCAGCTACCTGATCTCTGACAAAGGGGCCGAAAGCACACACTGGAGAAAGGGCAGCCTCTTCAGCAAATGGTGCTGGGGAACCTGGGTACCCACAGGCAAAAGAAAGAATCTCGACATACACATATCACCATGTACCAGAGCCAAACCAACGTGGAACAAAGACATCTAGACATTAGATGAAAACACTGAACCTTCTGGAGGATAAAATGGACAAAACTCTAGAAGATGCAGGAGTGGGAAAGGACTTTCTAAATAGGACACCAGGTGCAGAAGAAACAGCATCCAGAATCATCAAATGAGATCAAATCAAATTAAAAACACAGCAAAGCAAACTATCAATAGAGTAAAGAAAGACATGAATGAAGTTTTTTTTTTTTTTAACCACCTATTCCTCAGACAGGAGACTAATAACCAGAATGTACAAGGAACAGAAGAAAAATAGACCCTTCATAATCAAAGTTTCAATCAAGACTCATTGTTAAACTTCAAGCCTTGATGAAATGTCACTTCTTTGAGGCAGCCTGCCTTGAAGCCTGGGTGCCTCACAGGGCAAATTAACCCTACCTGCTGTCTTAGTTACCTTCTTCTGGGTGGGATACAACATCTGGCACCCACAACACAGGAAGGAAGGGCTTATTTTAGCTCACAGCTCAGTCTATTCATGCATGGTAAGTTCAGAGTGGTGGGAGGGCTTGGAGGAGGAACAGGACAGCTACTATTCTTCTTGTTACCTGAAGCAGAACGACAGGGCAGAAAGGAGCTGGGGACAGGGACTTAACTCTCCAGCCACACTCCCAGAAATCTACTCCTGCTGGTCAGGCTCCACCTCTTGCTCCTACAGAAAGTACATACATTAATCTACTTGATTTAATTAGCCCCCACAATCCAATCATCTTCCAAATATCTAAGGCCTTTGGGGGACATTTCTGATCCAAAGCATAAAACCTTAGCATTCTACAGGACAGTCTCTAGGAAATTGGCTTTAACAGAAGAATGTGCACAGCCACAGCCACAGGCTATTCTTCTTCTTCTTTTTTTTTTTTTTTTTTGAGACACAGTCTCATTCCGTAGTCCACAGTGATCCTGAATTCACTATGTAGTCCACTGGGCTGTCCATGAACTTACAGGAATCTGCCTGCCTCAGCCTCCCAAGTGCTGGGATTATAGGTATGCACTGCCGTGTCTGGATTATGTGGTGCTGAGGATTTGATCTCAGGGCCTTGTTCTTGCTAGGCAAGTGTGCTAACCACCGTGCTATTCCTCCAGCCCCCAGCCACCGGTTTTTTGAAGACAGGATGAAAGCAGAGATTGTGGGCATCTGAGGCCATGACAACAGGATGCTGCATTTGGAAGCAGAGGGACTAGAGTCCAGGCATTTCTGGCAGAGAAAGGACATCTGCAGTAACTGAGAAGGTCATTAATTAGGATATGGACAGCATTAGAGGTGGAGAGGATGGTGTGTATTTAAATGATACATTAAGAGAAGAAATTTTTGATACCTCAGGTGACAGAAGTACCAGAAAGTGAAAAATGGCTCCAACACCCATGCTCAGCCCTGGAGGGACAGTCCCATCCATACCGCAGGTGTGTGTGTGTGGGGGTTTCCCACAGCACCCTCAGTTCTCTCTAGTTAATACAGCCCACAGCACAGGCTGCCTATGGCCTGGGCATCTTTGCTTTTTGAGCATTTCTGGAAGTTCCTGATTCTGGTCTGCACTAGTTGGATATCTGTCCCAGAACATGACAAATATTAAATAAATGGGCACTAACAAGCAGACAAGCAGACACTGTCATCGTACACGTCCCCAAAGAAGTGACTAGCTGGACATATGTGTGGGATACTTGATCCCTGGGGAGACGTATTAACTTTTTCCATCACAGGGTTTGGTGAGATGGTGGAAATTCATTTCCAAAACATAAAAGGGCACGTGGGCTTAACTTCAGCACTAATAGAACTTGGAAATTTTGATCTTTGGAGGTCTTCAAAAATTTCCCAGATCCAGTTTTGATTACAAGTACATGCCGTGTTAGGTGTCACCAGCAAAGTTTTCAGTGTCGGAGGCTGAAGCCACAGGAATGAGAGGAGGGTTAAAGCTGAACATAAACATCAAACTCCAAAGGACCATCGTACCAGCAACCGCAACACGCTAAAAGTAAAAGCTAACCGAATTGGGCGATGTCTTAAACGAGAGCCCAAGGGATGTTTCAAGAGGCCGTTAGTTCAGGAAATTAAAAAGAATAATAAAAACACAAATGGAGATGCAGGTGTTTAGGACTGGAAACCTCACGGTGGAGACTTTGCTTAGAATTTATATTTGACAACAACTATGGAAACATTATTGTTAGGGTGCACTGATGCTTTCAAAATGATTTAAAACTTCTTTTATGTAGACTATGAAATGCAATCACACCAAGATTCACACACATTTATAACCAGCAAGTAATGTGCATTCATTTCTACTTTCTTGCTATTTGTTTTTGGGGAAGGTTAAGGGTGATTTAAAGTTTAACATTATTTTATTTCAAGTGAGAGTAAATTCTTAGAGCAACATCAAACGAAGGGGAAAAAAACCTTTTCTTTCTTTCTGTTTGTGTTCTTTTCTTTCTGTTTGAGACAGGGTCTCCCTCTGAAGTTCAGGCTAGTTCTGAACTCACTACATAGCTCAGGCTGGCCTCAAACTCACATCAGTCTTCCTCCCTTGACCTCCTAAGTGCTGGGATTCCAGGCCTGTGCCACCACACCTGGCTCATGTGAGCTGAGGAGTCAGGTGCAAGGCCTTGTGCTCGCTAAGCCAGTGCTTTAGCCACTTAACTTTGATCCCAGCCCAAAGAAAAGTATGTTGTAAAAATGTTAAATCAGGGAAAAGAAAGGCAGTGGCAATCATATTCAAAAGGGTTACGATAAATTATAAATCAGAGAAGATTTGATTATTTATTTGTAAGATTTACTGAGCTGACCTGAATGTCTTCAAAATACTTCACTCATTATCAAGCTATACATTTACTCCACAGAGTGCGGACGTTGTTAAGCAGTATTATTAGTCAGCTTCATTTATAGCAGCAATTTCATCTTTACGGCTTCTGAAAGAACTCGCCCACTTATAAACTTACTCAGAAGAAGAGGTAGCTGGCGGTTACAAACTAGCTATTTTCTCCTGAGCTTCACTAGCGACTTATAAAATTCATTGGGAGAGTTCCACAAGCGGGTTCCCAGAAAACAGTCGTTCGGCCCACCTCCCATCCCCAAGATGAACCCGGTAAAGAGCTTGAGGCACAAGAAGCTTAGAGTGGTTGTGGCGCCTCTGGGGGCAGCTGTGCTTCCAAATGTCATTTCTGCTCCTCTGTCTCCAGAAGATTCATTTCATAGGCTCAGTTGTTTTTGATGTGCTTTACAGGAAAGTTAAAATTTCAATGGTCCTAGGAATATAGAATGACCCACTTAGATTTTAAGTTGACTTAGATTCCATCAATGTGATTGGCTGAATTAGTATCATTTTTCATTCTGACTGCTAGAGGTGGATGAATTGAACAGTGGTAAAGTATTCACATTCTGCAGCAATTCACTATTTCTTTAAATCTGTATACAAAGGAGGGACCTGAGCAAGAAGGCATTTAGAAGAAATGTATATAACCTTAGTTTGAAATGTATAACTAAAGAATTACAGAGGGCATGGAATTGTGTATGATACCACGATCACAGAATTTTTAAATAGCTGATTCAGATTCTTACTGCAATGTCCTTAGGTTATTCACGAATTAAAAAAAAATTGATGTAGCACAAAGAGGAAAAAAAAGCATTACTTATTTCTTTATAAATAAATCATCTAATGAGGACAATTTTACTTTTCTTTTGCCATGATGACAAAGAGAAACAAAAAACTAAACATGAATCAGTTTCAAAGAAAACAAAAGAAATGAAAAGTTCAATTCAGAAAATGTTCCAATTGATGCATGATTATTATAGCTTAAAAATCAGCTGCTGGTCTGGTACAAATGGCCAAGCTGTCCCCTGACATCTCCATAGCTCCCTTGAACATAAAATCTAGGTCTCTAGTCATAGGTCTTCTCACTATGGAGACAATCTTTCCTTTTTTTCTCTCTCTTCTAGAGGCTCTTCAAGGTTCAGGTGCCATGGTCCTAAAGTTACTGAGGACTTCCTGGAGCTTCTGCTGAAATGAGTTATGCACAATGCTACTTCCTGGAACAGTGCGAGGTGGGAGATGCCCAGAACATGCTCCTGAGCTAACCCAGGTCAGGGAGTCTCTCCATAACATTTGTGTGAGTAAAAGCACTGGATGCCTCACTGGATGCTTGGAAGACTGTCACAGAAGGTTACCAGTCTTTGGTGTCTTCAAGATTCTCAAGGACACTTTGGGAAATGCTCCTGCTTCTTTGTATTGGGGCCCTTCCACACCTCCACAATTTGCAAGTCAGGAATGTTCCACCAGCCAGTACTTTGTGTGTGACCCCAAGAAACCCTTCTAAGACAAGTGCTAAGAATGGTGCATTCCAGGAGGTATTTTTATTTTTCTACCCTGTTTAGGGAAAGGATAAGGAACTCTTGTTACTTTGTGCCTTTGTTTGGCTTTCCTGTTCTCAGTTTTGCCTCTGAACTGGTTGAGCTCTTTGAAGAAGGTGTAACATACTTTTTAAGCATTTCAGTGATAGAAGGAAATCTATTCAAGTGAAATCTAAGAAGAATAGAACATTAACTGAAAACCAGTGACACTACCTAAAAGGGAAGATAATCACTGCTGGAACATTTTATTTCTCCCTGTAGACACATGTTCCTTTCTCTCAGCTTTTGGTCACCCTTCCACTTTTGCCACTGCTCATTTTCCAGTGACTCCAACATCACAGGTGAGGGTGGGCGAGTATACGTGAATTTCGAAAGGAATCAAGTGGATGTGTATAGAAGACTCAGTCAGTGTCAGACCTGCATCATGCCACAATTCTGGAAGAGGAGCTGTCTGGTCTGGATTTTGAAAATCTGGATGGAAGGATGTAAGTTAAGGTGGTTTCACAGGGCAGGACCGAGCTGAGGACTGCACAAGGAGGCAAAGAGATGCATCTATGGGAAGGCGGGTCTCCAGAGGCCAGAGAAAGATCCCTGGGTAGTGGGGCATGAGGAAACTGGAATCCAGGATCTCCCCCCCACCCCAACCCTGTCTCTCTTGTGTTGGTTGAGGATCCTGTTTCTGCAATAATGGAAACAAAGCAAACAAATCAGCCCTTTCCCCCCCTAGATCACAACTTTATATATTGAAACAATTTGGTTCATATATTTACCATTTTGATTATTATTACTGTATGAAAACATTATACACTTAGATTCCTTCTGCATCGTATGGCGCTGTATTTACAAGGGCTTACGAAAACACTCATTTCACAGGACGCGCCTTCCCTTTTGTATTTTTACTGAGTAGGGATATTTGAAATTGCAGAAGAGAACAGGTAAGACACGTGAAGATGTACACATGCAAAGACTTTCCAAACACAACACCTGATACAAAAGAAATAACCCCCAGAATTGGCAAATGGGACAAGGTCACATTAAAAAGCTTCTGTACAGCAAAGGAAACTATCAACAGAGTGAAGAGAGAACAGACAAAATGGAAAGCAATTTTACCACAGATAAGAGGCTGGAACAAACAAAAAAAAAAACTAAGAGAAATAGCGCCTCAAAATCAAACACCCAATTAAAAATGGGCAACTGAATTAGGTACACAGTACTTAGAAGTCAGAAGGGCCAGCAAATACACCCAAAACAGTTCACCAGCCTTAGCCATTAATGAGAATTGCAAATCAAAACATCACCGGGACACCATCTTACCCTGGGAAGAAGGGCTTCTACTAAAACTTCAAAAAGCAACTGATGCTGGTGAGGGTGTGGGAAAAGGAGCTCTACCTTGCCGGTGGGGCTGTAAACTGGTATGGCCGCTACGGAAAGGGGAATGGGGATTCCTCAAAAACCTGAAAACAGATATTCCACTTGGCCCAGTGATACCTCTACTGATTTACTTTACAAGACACTCAAAAGCATCCTATAACTGAGATACACGCATATCCATGTTTATAGAAGCACAACTAACAATAGCTACATCATGGAAGATGCTGAAATATCCATTGACAGATCAATGGATAAATAATATGTGGCATATATACACCATAGGGTACTACTCTCCCATGAAGACAGATGGATATGAAGCACTTGCAGGTAAATGGACACAACTTGAGATCATCATGCTTAGTGAAGTGAATCAGACTCAGAAGTTTAAATATCAGCAGTTTCTGTAACATGAGAAACCCAGAATACAAATAAATAATATAGCCAAGTAGTCAAGAAACTTGGAGTTGGGGAGATGGGGGGAGGGTAAAAAGGGGAGAAGGGAAGGGATTGTGAGGTTAACATGATACGTATATGCACAAAATCCTCAAGTTACGTATAACTACACATACATACTAATAAGATGGGAAGAAAAAGTATGTGGAGTTGTATTTCATGGCATTTTAATTACCTGAACTCCAAATGTTTTCTCATCAATTTACTATATTCACATTTATTAATTAAAAATGATGTACTGTAAAATCCACAGTGAATCATATAATCTACCTCTTTCAAACAACATATGATTATTCTGTTTGGATTCTACCTGCTCAGAATGGCAGACTGTATAATTAATTCTTTTTTTTTCTTAAAAATATATTCTGATTTGAAAAGTTGGAATATTATGCACTTTTTAACCATAATATTCAGCTAACGCTATTTCCTACTGAATGATAAAAGTTTTTTAGAAATATGGTTGAAATTTGATGTCTGTATATATTACAGTAAGAAATTACTATTACAAATTATTGTATTACATATCTTACTTTGGTAAAACTTATGTCAGTTTACTTTAAGCTGTCTTCTATACATTTCCATTTTCCCTATTCTATTTCTGATACTAGACTGACAATATTTTTGCTATTGACTAGTATATAATTACTCTTATCTCTAAGTTTGTATCTCCAATAATGCATGGGTTAAATAAATAGCATGATCCAGGTTTACACCAAACTTTGGGCTTCAGTCACAAATTGTTTCTTGTTGCTACTGTTGTGTTTTGGTCTGTTTCAATGAGGCAACACTAGCTTCTGAAGCAATTCTCCTAGTGACTTGGTGACACAAATTGGTTAGAAGTGAAATTACACAGCCAGCAGTCACGAAAACGTGGCAGGGCAGCAAAGGTTGCACGAAAGATTTGCATAGTGTTTAGGACAGCACTTTTCCAAAACACAAAGTGTTGGGAAACGTTTGTAACTGTGTGACACCACCAAGCCAGGACAGCAGGGCAGTCACTGTTTGCCTCTGGATCAGGAAGGTGCAGTTGCTACGATTCGAGATTTATTGTAACTAGACCTTGGAAAGACAAAAACAAGAGGAAAATCTTAACAACAAATTAAGTCCTACATGGTGCTTAGGGCCTGAATTGTTTCCATCTAAGTATTTTTTCTTTCCAGGTGGGATTCAGGTGTATTTAGTGAAGTTTTAGTGCCTTTTGAGTTAGGATTAAGAGACCGGTTCTCAAGGGCAGGGTGCCAGGACCAATTTGGCATTAGCTCTTTCATGCTATCCTGACTAATGAAGCCATTGATTGACTAATCGCAAGGGACTAGCAGAATCGGGCATGCTCTCCGTAATTAGACAAAACATGTCAAAGCGCCACTACTTATCTATTTCCTACCATTCTAGACCAAAGGCACACACATGGCGTACTGTTCCAGCGTTCAGGTGAAGGTGTTGATAATAAGAATATCCTTAATTTCCTGGAGTTCAGAATCCTACTACACAGACTTTTGGAGTGGCACTTCTGCCTCCTGGGACTTGTTTTTCGTTTGAACACTTTGTCTTGTTTCTTTTTCTTTTTTTAAGAAGGATGCAGGAGCTTTCAAAGGCATAATCCACTAAAATCCTTCAGTCAGTCAATTCAGTACGGAACTATATAAAGTGACTCTCCTTTCCGAAAAATAAAAATTCAGCAGTAACCAAACATGTTTGGAAAAAGGCCTCATGGCGCACTTCACATTCCAGTGACAAGCTCCTTTGTGAGTCTTTATTTTTGCAGTACTGGGGACCCAGCCCAGGGCCTCCAGCCTGGCAGGCAAATGCTCTGCCAGGGAGCAAAGCCCTCAGCCCTTTAGGAGACTCCAATACCACAGCAGGGAAACACGAACACCCCAAATTACTCCATTTTCCTCAGGTGTGGCAGATCTTCCCAGGTATGAAAGACTTTTGCTATTATCATTTGACTTATGATAAAAATTCATACATTTATCCTATTTTAAATTGATGTTCTGTAGCATTTCTCTTTTTTTGCAAATTTATTGTACATTATCTTTCTATTTCTTCCACCATCTTATCCTTCCTTTTTCATTTGTTCAGCTCTAAGATTTCCCTTAAAGTACAACATACTTTAATCTTTTTTCAAATAACAAAATGTAGACCTCCTTTGATGGCAATCCTAATTGTTTTGTTTGTTCATCCACTCGATATGCAGAAAGAAGTATGTTTTCTGGCTTTAATGTGATAGATTTTTATTATTTTATTCTTTACTTTTAATTTTAGTGCATAATTACCAAAGAATGTAATCCTTGTATAGAATCATCTTAATATCCAGTATCTGATCAAATTTCCTTGGGCATGAGTGGTAAAAGTATAATGTCACTTAACAGAAAAGTTGAAACTTTATTTAATTTATTAATTTTAATTCCGACTTCTGGTGGCCTCCACCTAGCAGTCTCTGAAAATGTACATGAATCTTCACACCAAAAATTTTCACCACCTTCTTTAGTTTTTGTGTGAATAAAAGATGCTATGCTTTCTGGGTGCATTTCTGTTAAATTCATCACACATCTTTATAAGTTAAAATGGTTTCATCACACAACTTCTCTGTGACTCTCGTGTTTCTGTATCTGAGTGGATTGCACTCACAGTAATTTCTCACTTCAATTCTTACCATTCTAGTATTTGTTGGCACTACTTTGTCTGGTCATTTAATTTTGCCATTGATTTCAACAGTTGTATTTCTTATGAATACCACATAAAATTTTAATCATTAATGCAAATTTAAATAATCATTTTAATCCTAGAAGAATGCACTGTGCTTGTACAAAGACTGAAGCACTTGACCTACCTCTTCTATTTTATTTCCTCTTGTTTCGCTTTTTCTTTCTTTTTTTCTGTACCTTCCACTTATTTAAGTTTGCACTTACAAACTCACAACCAAGTCAGCTCCATTGCTACATAGAAGCCAGCGATCCACCACCACGTCCCTTCCCAGATAGACAGACAACTGTATCTGTTTCTTTGACTCCCTACTGAGTGCATCCGTTTTAGATATTAATTAAATGCATTTTAACTACAGCTATACATATGAGAGAAAATACTTAATAAATATGAGGGAGAAGTGTAACAATTTTACATCTTTTAAAGAAAAGGAGATAAACCAAGCATGCACTTTTAGAAGTTGTACTTGAGGAGATCTGTAGATTCACAATCAAGCGACCCAACAAGCAGTGCTATTACGAAGACCACAGAGAAAACATGCTAATATATAAGGGAAACGTCTTGCAAGATAACTGGTTTATTCTAATCTTATATCTCCCTTCTATGTAGCACACCATGATGAGTATTTGAGAAAATTATTTTTTAAGTTAAGAAATAAAATGCTTCACTGATTTTTTTTTCAGAGAAGGAATTACTGGAGTTCTGCATATTTTACTGATTGGATTTTTAGCCTTCTATAAGTTTCTGTTAAAATAAGTGCAGAGAAATTTATGGTTTATTAAAAAGAGGCTCATTTCATTTCTTCACCCTTTTTATTTCTAAGCTTCAACCACTCTGGGTGAAAAATATCTAATTAAGTGAAGACAAAACAACCTTTGGAGATACTATTGGAATTCATACAATCATCCAAAGTTAAACATAGAACTGTAAGGAGTTGTTGTATATATCGCATATTGTTCCTTATAGGACTGAAAATTTAATGTTATATATCAGTTACTTTTGTTTTGCTGTATAATTGCAGCTTTTGAAGACCTTTACCATCAATGATCTGTATGAGAAAAGGAAAGATGGTTAATTTTAAGGTGAATTAAATAATGATATGACAGTTCCTAAAATAAGTTCATCCAGATACTGATTATTTTGGTGAAAAATTGAGCAAAGAGGAGTCGGGTGGGATGGCAGTTGTTGAGAGTGCCGAGAAGCGGACAACACATGTGTGAATGACCGCAAAGTTTATGGTGGCTCATGACAGCAATGAACCAGAAAAATCGATGGCACACCCCACTGATATTTTAGCTGTCTTCAGACATGGCTGTCATTTGACTTACTTTCCCCTGAGGAGTAGTCTTGTGGGTCCAGTATTCCTGACTCCTGTAGGGACCGAATACAGGAGTCCACGAGCTCCAGACCTGTGGTCAGCTCATCTTCGATATCTTTTTGACCATCTGAAATCAGATATTTTAAAGTGATGAACAAAAACACGCTGTATCACTACGAAAGCTATAGGCTATCGTTTTGTCACTGGAAGCACCCTAAGCAAATACGGACAGTATCCTGCAGCCCTTGAAAACCAACACTACAACTAAGGTCAGCTGATCGCATGTATCCTAGGGGAACAGGAACTTACTGGAGAATCATGAGAATGAAATTCCTTACAACCTGTGGTCTACTGTAACAACTTCCCTTAATTTTTACTGCATTGTTTTCTTCTCTTTTTTCTATTTAATTTTGTAAGTCATTTTCTGAAGTTCACAGGAAAACTGGTCAGCAGGGACACAACGGGAAGCAAGAGTGAGCCTCCACCAGGGGGCGGCTTTCCCTTACCTTGGGATTGCCAGTGGAACTGCTCTTCCGCTGAACTGAAAAAGAGATAATAAATGGATTACAAAGGGAAGGACCAGATACAAAGGCTGCTGGGAGCTCCTCAGCAGTCCCTTTAATTCCTCACTGAGAAAAGAGATCTTGCTTTAATATAATCTTAATGTTAGCTCTTTTACTATATAAGCTTTCGGTTCACAGGTATCAGCCTATTATGTACGAATACCTCTTCCTCATTTTCTATGAGGATAACTCACTTAAAAAATCAATCTGTTAGAAGTTGTTTCTTAAAAGAGCTTCTGTATATATACAGTTTTATCCAATTTTAGCTACTTTTAAAATACAAGGCTTCATAGTGTCGTGCAGACTTTTAAGGGAGCTTAATAACTATCCTCCTTAGTTATTATACAGAAGCCGAATCTGTGAATGCTTCCTTTCAGATCACTGTCATGGTGTAGATGATGCCATTTAAAAATAACACCTTACCACCAATGGAATGCACAGCTCTCAAAATTCATAACAATGCATTTTATAAAATGCTCCACCTAGGAAGAGTTGTCCATATATACGAAATGTCAGGTAGGTTGTTCAGAATAGATTTATGAGTGCAATATAGATTTATTTTGAATATTGTATGCTATAGTTTGGATCTTAAGTGTACCCCAAAAGCCTCATGTATTTGGAACAACACGTTTTTGGGAGGTAGAGCTTGGCTGGATGGCATTTGACCTGGAGGGATTGTGTGAACTTGTTCAGATTGGGGGTTGCCCAGGGCAGAGATTCCCAAAGTTTGTTATAGTCTTGCTGGCCAGGAAATGGGAGAGGGAACCCACCCTGAGTTTGGGGGTCTGGGATGACAGCCTGAACTAAGGAAAAGAAGGAAGAAAAAAATACTGTTTCAGCTTCTTCCTGGGAAGGTTCTGGCCTGCCTGGGTCTGAAAAGCTCATCACCCTTGTTCTGGCTTCACTTGGCCTCTGTCTGCAAAGGACTGAGCAGCTCTCTGCCTCTGTCTCTGCCCTGTACCTCCGCCTTTGCTGGCTGCCCATTAATGAACTGTGTGTGTGAGAGAGACACCTTCTGAAATTGTGAGCTAAATACATCTTTTCTCCCTTAAATTGTGAATATCAGGTATTTTGTCACAGCAATGATAAAGTAACTAGCACATTGTATTAAAACACAAAAAAAGCAGACAAAGTTTCTAAGTGTGGACAACTTTAATTGTATATGCAGACACTTCTCCTGTGTCCCCTTTTGATGTGCTAATAATGGATGAGAAATCTAACAGACATCACTTTGGGAGTGATTTTCTACACTTCTTTCACCAGATCTTTTCCTCCAATCATGTGGCTTTTCTGAATAGCTCATCAACTCCTCACCAGCTAGTGCATTTTAGACCTCTAGTCTGTATTTTAGAGGTGGTTGCTGAATACATTTATGGCAGGGGAAAATGGGAAATCTGGTATAAATTGAGGTTCAAAAAAGCCATGATTGACATAAATGAATACAAGAGTATTTCCTTAAGAAAAATGTCATTTTTTGAGGGCATCTTGCTTTGGAGCCAGCCCATATTAGCAAATAGAAAAAAAAAAAGATTTTACCATGACAAAAGCAACAGTAGAATTAATACATATAGCGATAAATCTACAAATCCAGTCTCACTCAAACATCTCCTGACCCAAAGAAGTCACATTATATAAAATGCCCTGTATAATGACACAAAAACTCTTAAAATAGAAATGTAATCCAGAAATCAGTATTTGTTTTTAAAATTGCAAGGCAGTTTCCCTTAGTAGCATTTAATGTATGTCAGTCTCATCTTAAATTCAAGAAATTCTACAACAGTCTTAATACAGTCTTCCCAAGTATTTTAATTCTCTAAGTATATTGTTAGTCATTTTTCTTCTCGGACACACATATCACAACAGTACTGTATGAATGATAATGTCCCTTCGGCCATTTGAAGAAGCTGGACTAGAAGCTGGGTGCGTGGACTCTAAGCCATTCAAAACGCTTGTGTCACAAGCCCCTGTGGCACCTCACGCTAAGTCCCACCAGAAAGCTGTACGACCAGAAAATCCTGCAGCTCAGGCTGCATGTGTGTGTCTGCATGGAGCGATGAGCTCCCGTGGTGATCCCGACCTCCTGCAGGCTTTCAAAACCACTCGATATTATTTTCATTAATCCACTATGGATTTAGAGTTGGGGTCCACTTTATTTTCCTATATGCTTCCTTAGTGTATGTTTGTGGTACATCACCATTCCACTTAGAGTTACACCCATTTGGGGCACTGGCACGCATAGATATCGTGGTCATGTCTGCTTGGGGGACACGGTACATCTGTGATATTTCAATTATTTCTGACCCCTTTAACCTCCTTCCTACCATTCTGCCTCTCTGACCCTCTTTCCATCTTCAGAAGCTCTATGCCATGAATTTATAAAGGGGTGGAAAATACTTTCATAGTGTAGGAAGCTGAGCAATGGCCTTATATCCAAAGCCTAGAAAAAGGGAACTGGGGTGGAACTAACAATCAGATCAGATTATTCTGGATCATCTAGGAGAGCTCTAAATCCAAAGACTAACATCTTTATAAGAGATGGCGAGAGGAAAGAAAAGGGGAAAAGGCTAAGAAGAGATGGCGGATGCATCAACCATCAGTCACAGATTGCCTGGCACCACCAGAGGAGCAAGTGAGAGCAATCAACCCCGTGGGGCTTCACAGGGAACACAGCTCCACTTCACCGTGATTTTGAATTTCTGACTATGGCTTTTTTCTTCTCTGTACTGAGGTTTGAGCCCAGGCCCACTGCCCTGAGCTGCAGCTCCACCCCAATTCTGTTTTGTTTTCTTTCATTTTCATTTTCAAGACAGAGTCCTGCTAAATTGTGAAGTTGCCCAGGTTGGGGTCAAACCTGTGACCATCCCGCCTCAGCATCCCAGAGCACTGGGATTAAATTTCTATTGCCTTCAGCCATCCAGTTGGGGTCATCTGTTACAGGAGTTCCAAGAAACTGATGGAATCTATTCTCTGATACAACAAAAAAGCCTTATATTGTATCCACAAGAGTCTGCCACTATTACAGGGTGAAATTAAATGAATGGTGAATATTTAAAGTTTTACTATAATATAAGATACAGTGCCATTCATACCTATGAGAATACTCCTTATTTCGAACACCCTTTATTCCATCCTTCTTGCCACTTTGGGAAGCAGTTCTGGAAGTCCTCTTTCTTGGGGGTTCTATAAAATGTGATCAAAGATAAAGAGAGCATGGCTTCAGAGTGCCACCCACAGTTAGGCTGGTAGAACACCATAATGTGTCTCAACCACACTTGGCTCATTGAACGTGGAACCTGGTGACTTCTGGCTTTTTGCACAGTCAAAATCAGTGAGCATGGGAAGCACCTGGCAACAATTCAAGACACGGAGGCAGCCACAACAGCACGACTAAAGACCCCAGTGGAAGAGAACTTAGGAAGTGCTTCCGAAGCGGCAGGAATGATGGGACAACTGTGTCGGACGTGAAGGTGGCAGCATTCTGACAGCAATGAATGGCGATGTGTATTGTACTGTACTCCATTTTGAAAATTTAAACACAATGTATGCTGCTACACACAAGTCCTCTAGGATTTGCTACTATTGCTGTGCAGCTTCTGGCCCTTATAAGTACTGTTTTCTACCAAGTGCTTGCTGTGTACCAGGGCTCTGCGCCTTCACAAAAACCTGAGATCTTTTAGGTAGATGGGGCTTTGTGATGGTAGATAACCTAGCCACAAACCTCACTAGGACTTAGCAGAGATTTAAACACATCTGTCAGAATCCTAAATTCAAACTGCTCGTCCACAATTCAGTCGCAGAGAGCATCTCCCGTAAGTCTCAGGGTTCCTTGCTCTGGTAGGTTGGACGAAGGAAAAGCCTGAGAGAGGAAAGGCAGGTGCGAGGCCTTCCTTTGGTCTCTTCGTATGTCCTGGGTTAAGGCAGGTCCCGAGAAAACATGGAATGGGCACCTCTGCCAGTCCAGAGCCCAGTGCGTGAAGGCGAGAGAAAGCACTCTTGTGTTGAAAGTCTGAAACTAGATGGCTCCATGATCCCAAACCATCGATGTCACGCCAGTACAGAAAGGAGCGACAAGAGGAGTCCACTGGAAGGCCACGTCTCGCGGCGCACTCTGCTGTTACCACAGGATAGAGCTGTGTGGACATGCCTGCCGACCCCAGGGCACAGAGGTGGAATCAATCACTGCTTTGGCCTGTCCTCTGGGGTTTGTCTGCGCATCCACAGTGACGGGTGAGTTTACACTTGGGGCTCCGTATCACGCTACTATATAATATTTATTTTCTGTTCATCTCCTTCAAAAGTTTCCCAGTTTTATGATGCAACAGAAACATTTTTAAAAACTACAACTGAAAAAAGTTCATTGGCAATGAATGTAATACTATCTCTTGAAGCAGAGGCACCTTCCCTTTGGGCAGGCAAAAAGCATTAATCACTTCAATGGTTTCCTGATTCCTTTCACACAGTTAAAATGCATTAGAAGTACAACTGATCATAGAGAAGAGAAATCCCCAGGGAAAGCCAGCACGGGTTTTATTTCCTCTAAGTGCACACTTGCCCCTCTCAGCTCGGGATTCTGTGCAACCGCGTATTTTACGCACTTGATTCCTTCTCTCGAAAATTGCTCTAAGGTGGCTGCTCTTGGGAAAGTGAAGTATTTATTTAATAAATATGGATTACACTTGTGTCTCAGACGCTGTCCTATAAGGTGTGAGAAGCACCGGGGTGGATGTTCTCTTAATTATAACATTCCGTTTAATCCAACAGAAAAGTCATTTTTTTTCCCCAAGCAGTTGTTCTGTGAATGCACGTTTAATTTCAGGAAATAAAAGTTTGTTCACACTACTACAATGATGTTTCTTGAAAGAGAAGTTCTCTTTGTAGAACTTACTAAAAGGAGGGTGGATGGGACTTAGTTGAGACAGGTAGGCACCGAAATACACCTGTGCTTGAGTTCCAGTGTCCGGCGACTATGAAAAAAGCACAGAGTTGTAACAAAGATAACCACAAACAGCACTCACCCTTAAACATGTACAGGCATACAACACGTGAGGAAGGGATTTTAGTAAAATATATTTAAACACAAATCCTAACAGTGAATGATTTGAAAGCTCTCACTTTGTGCCAGATAACGTTCCTATTCACTGATCAAACTTATCCTTTCTTCATTCTTCTCTGAGGATGGAACCCAAGAACCCCTGGAGGCTAAACACACATTAGACACTGCTGAGCTAGCTTCTCAATGCAAAATTTTTGAGAGAAACAATGTTTCCATTTTATAGGTAAAGTAATTGAGACTAAAAGATGCTCAGAAAGTTGCTGAAAGTTCCACAGCTGGCAAGCAGTGGGATGTGAGTTATGAGATTGGGATTCTGGTTCTGAAGTCCAGGATCTACACTTTTCTAATTACACACGTGGCTAGCTCAGAATTAAATTTTTGTGGGATTAAAAATAATAATATAAGTCGAGTTTTAAAGAGGCCATGTTTGAGGGAAGACATTTATAAATGCAAAAAGTCTACAAGAAATTAGTTTCCAGAACATCTAACTACCTCCTACAAATTAATGAGGTAGAGACTTAAAAAACTGAATAAAAGTAGTGATCAACAAGTATGCATAGCTGATAGTTGATGCCTAATAGAAAAAGAAAGAATGCACATAAAAAAAATCGAAAGTTTGGCAATCGTAAGTTGTGGTGAGGAGATGGGGACACAGCTCCTGTGCATTGAGGGTCGGAGAGGAAATGAGGTAAACACTTGACGTGCCCTGAGGCAACTCCTGGTAAAATAAAAGTAAACTTTAGTTGGCAGTTAAAGTAGGCATATGTGGTACATATGGAGTTTTCAAGAAGTAGATCCAGAGTAATGCAATTCAAGTTACATAAGATTCCTGAGATTTATACTACACGATTTCAGTTACATAAAATTTGAAAACACTAAATAATTTTATACATAAATATACACACATATTGTGACATGTTTGTGCATAGTTTGCTTATATATGCCCATATTTATCAATATCTACATCTGTATCTCTATCATCTGCCTATCTGTCTATCTATCTATGTATCTATTTAAAGAGAGAGAGAGAGAGAGAGAGAAGATGGACATATGCACTGAGAACAAATCCAATGCTAGGGGGCGGTGACCTGGGGCGGAAGAGACAAGACTCCAAGCTGGATATAAAGAGAGAACATCCACTAACTTTAATGCTTTATTTCATGAAAATGGACAGAATGACCTTTAGCTGTCAGGACAAACTGTTAGAATTAATTTACAACTACTTTGATATTTGAGATAAAATACCCATGATTCTCACATTTAGAAATATATTTGTCCAAATGCCCACATAGATCTTTGGAATCCCATTCTCCACAACAATACCATCATCAGAGTCCCTTACGGCTGAAGCTCCGATGATGCCAATCAATTATGAAATTCATGAATGTGGACAGCAGTGGAAACTCAGGATACCGGATTTAACCCTTTCTTACCTTCCTCATCTCACATGTGAGAAAAGCGACAAAAGTCACTCTCGCAAAGCTTCAAGTTTGAAACAGTTGGAACATTTCCAGTAGTAAAGCAGCTAATAACTTCTAAGTTCTGAGGGCATGAAGTGGGCTAGGGGGGTGCTAGCTTAAACTAGCTTCAGAGTTCCTACAAAAATGATTTCACCCTTGCCATTTTCAGCACAAAATCATCTCCTTTCCTACCTCCAGGCCATTTCCAATATATATATATATATATAAGTTCAGAGGGTTTCCTTAATGTCAGAAAATAACACAAAGCAAACCACTGCTACACTTGCTCTGCTTCCTATCAATCTGCTCAAATATATTTTCTTATTTTCTGTTTCAGCTCTTTGAGGTCCAAAGTATCATTCTCCACCCTGTGGCATGAGGTGTGTTATTGTTCCCTATATATTTTTAAATGAAATAAGGCTACAGAACTGTGAGTTTATGCTAGTTTGCTTTCCAGCCAAGCAATGTATCTAAAACATAAGCCAGGAAGACTATTGTAAACTGAATCACTTCCAAAATGTTTGATTTTAGCCTGCTGTAACAAAGTTCCTTATATGGATGATGTCCACATGAGTTGACCTTGTATTCTAAAATAATTTTAGTACCTTGTCTGGCAAACAACACCCCACATGAATAGCCAGTAGTTGCAAAACACAAAAGGCACAGTTAAAAGTCTCAAATACTGTGGAAATATAAAGGATGTAAAGAAAATGATGAGGAGCTATTAAAGCTTCAATGTAAAATGTCCCTCCAACGTCCCATGTGCTTGGACATGATTAGATCAGGGGGTGCTACTCCTCAGGGGATTTACCCATTGATGAGCCCATGTGCTGTGCAGAAGAAGGGTCTGGTTGGAGGAATGGGTTTGGGGAGACAGACGACACAGAAGGTTGTGCTCTTGGCCCTATCTCTTCTCCTCTCTCTCTGCTTCCTGGATATGATGGGATGAGCAGCTGACCTCTAACAGGCTGAGCTGGTCAGCCACTCACGGACAGAGCCCTCTGAAATGGTGAGCTAAAATAAGCCTCTCCTTGGGTGATGAGTATGGTGTTCTGTGAAAGAAAGTGCATCAGACAGAAGTGGTCCCCACAGAACTATGCTTTAGGTCACTACAGCCTTTTTTTCCCCTTTTGAGATAGGTCTTGCTCTGTAGCCCAGGCTGGCCTTGGACTCACGGCAATCATCAATGGTCCTGCCTCAGCCTCCCGAGTGCTGGGATTACAGGCGTGTGCTACCACACCCAGCTAACCAGACTTACTAGTGAGTAGCTCTCTCTTCTCAGAAGTTTTTGTGGGACGGATTCCCCTTTAACCTTCAGACTAGTAAACTCTGGGCAATTCTTGAAGGATGACATAAGCCCTTTATTTCAAGTGGTTGCATGTTGGGTTATCAGGAGATTGCAGGAAATACAGAGCTGCCTAAAACAGTTTATAGGCTCAGATTGGTGATGATTATCACCAATCCAACATTACGAATCATCAACATCAATGTTAATGTAAGTAGAATTTGATTCTAGCTTCTTCCAGTCTGGCACATACCTTGGATCATGCTGAAATCCATCGGGAAGGGGAAACGCAGGGTTAGACATGGAGACATGGAGTGAAAGAGTGTTAGGGCAATTCCCAAGCATGGTGGTTTCTCACTAGGCTTCTGGTTACAACAAATCTTGAGGTGAAATGGTATAACAAAGGCTCCAGACACTCTTGGTGAGCACTGACTGCAGCTCTGGGATACAGAAGAGAGATCTCACTAACCCTCCCCGATTTCTGCTATACTTCAGATGCTGGATGACTGCAAAAGGCCCATGTGTTAATAGCTTAGGGCGTGGTCCCTAAGGTGGCATTACTGGAAGGTGGTGGTATCCTTGACAGAGGGAGCCTAGGGGAGATTCTTATGTCAGTGGGTTTGGTCTCCTCCTAGCAGGGACTGCGGGACTCCAGCACCTTGCTCTCTTTTTCTCCCTCCCTTCTAAAGTGAGTGGCTCTTTGTAGCACATGCTGTGACCATATTGTTTTTCCTCATCACAGGCCCAAAGCAACAAGTCAAACTGATCACGGTCTGGAACTCCAAAACTATAAGCCCATACAAACTTTTCTCCTCATGACTTAATTATCTCAAGTGTTTTGTTGTAGTGATGGGAACCCGACTAACATTCATCTACAGTCAGGTGGTGGCACCACAGATATTCACATAGAACTGGAGGTACTGCTGCACAAAGATTGAGTTCCAGGCACTTCTGCATGCAAGTCTATGCGACCTCACCTCTTGAAACCTCAGTTTCCTCCTTTGTAACATAGCAATATTGCTAGTAACTTTCCCACACAGACCTTATGAAAGCTAAGCACATAAGACTGTGAAGCTTCTGAACACTGAAGGGCAAAGTTAGGAACATAGGAAACATTATGTCCGCACCCCAAACTTCTGCCAAAGGAGAAAAGAAAAGAAAAGAAGGCATCATTATTACAAACAGAAGAATAGAGTCTTGAGAAAGAATTTCAATTCACAGAACTGAAATAAGTTCGGCAGGTCAGTCGCATGGAATCTGGCCGGTCTACGTTCGGGACCAATAAACAAAACCATGCAAAAGTGTCACAGGCTCTGTGGAATTTTATATTGTCTATTTATTTTTCCTCCACACTCTAAAACAGAGAGGAGAAAAGGCAGTGTGTGATTTACAAAGCAAGGCGGTTTGCTGGTAGCCCGTCAGTGTGGCGCAGAACATCTCTTCTGGCAAACCCCATCCTTTCTGCCTTCCTGAAAACTGGGAAGCTCCTTTGCCATTTCAGGCCCATGGAAGAGGATAAGTCAGATCCAAGTTGCTATTATTAATTTCTTTTGAGTTTGAGGAATGGGAAATCTGTATTCCTAAGGTGGCTTTTCTGGCATCAGAGATGGACGAATTGTCCAAGCCCCCGGTCCAGCTCCCACTCTGCCCACACTGCAGTCTGGATACACAGAGCTCCTGTGTTTATCACTGACGACCACAGTGCTGTCACACGTGGTAGCCAGCCAGCTAGAGCTGAACAAGGAAGGGGGAACATGCCTTCTGTTGTATTCTAATGCCTTCAAAATAAATACTCCAATTTCTACCAACCACAAGAATTAGCCAGAGGCTCCCGCTTCCCAAATGTGCTACTGTCTCTACCGCAGCCAGGGCCTGAGCGTGAGAGAGAAATACCCTCCTGCTTCTCTTCCTCAAATTCTTTTCATGGTTTGGGAGTTGATTGTAGCTGTGTTACAAGAGATGTATTATGCATAAAATTCAATATCAAAGCAGTAACAAACGGTGTATTACAAAGTAGAAATTCCGCACTTTGTATCGCCTTCCATGGTTTCCTGGGAAACTTTTCATGCACAGGCCGAGAATTATTTTTTAAGCGACTACAGTAGTATGCAAGAAATTTACCATCGTTGGAGCAATATTTCTAAACATGTTAGAGAATAGTGTGTTGTTGGGCCTGGTAGCCAAGCCTTGCAATTCCCATGTTCTGGTAGGCTGAGGCAGGAGGACCATAAATCTGAGCCCAGTCTGGGCATGTAGCGATTTAATGAGACCCTGTCTCAAAAACCAAAAATAAAAGGTGAGAAGGTGCTGAATATTATAGCTCCACGTGAAGGCTCTGGGCTTGACCCAAGTACCACAACCACAACAAAATTCTCATCATGTCTTGGCTGATGGGCATCCAATACATTGGAATACAGTAAGCTGCGATTCTACATGGCTCAGGATACTGCCCATCAGTTGGCTGGCAGACCTTACAATACTTTAAAGTGATTCTCAAATCACTAAATTGAGCAGCTCTTGTGGTTTGTGTGCTGATCTCACCTCCTCATACTCTGCTACACTGATAACCTATTTTGGTGCTCTGTATATTTCACAGCTACGTGTTCATTCACCTCAACACTATTCCCTCTGCCTGCCAGCGCACAGAGAGCTTAGTGTATTCCGCAGTTCGTTCAGCCACACGGGTTTCTGGTGGGAGAAGGGCAGCCAGTGTGCTTGCTGGTAGAGGCGACCCCTACCACGGCTCACAGATGTTCCAAGCTCCAGGCCTTTGTATCCTGACATCTTTTCGTTGGGAACAAACCCGTATTTGGACATCTAGTTACAGTAGCTCCTTAACTTTCAGGCAAGGGAGTCAATCTTGGGCTTTTCTGGCTTCTGTTAATAACGTGAGTCTGAGTGCGATTATGTGTTCTGAGTGAACGTGGATGTCCGTGTGTGTGAGTATGCTTGTGTGTGGACACCTCACTCTTTTCTTCCTGTAAGAGACCCTGATTTAGCTGAGCCTGGTGGCACACACTTGTAATCCTGGCATTCTGGAAAGCTAAGGCAGAACTACCAGTTCAAGCCCAGCCTGGGCGCTTGAGAATTTAGCGAAATTGTCTCAAAATCAAAACTAAAAATGGGTGGGAGAAGTAAGTAGCTCCACGTGAAGGCAAATCTCCATGAGAAATTTAATGAAAAGTATGCAAAAACATGGCTTATTTAACCATAAAGAGAAAATATGATTTTTGGTTTGTTTTGACTACTGTGATCTGTAAGAAGAAATTTCAATATTAGAAATTAGAAATCTCAATATTTCTGTATTATGCCTTTATAGAGCAGAACCAGGTAATGCTCATGTCCAACAACTCTTGATAAAAGATGGCAGTTGTCTTTTGGTCACCTGCACCACGTGAAACTACCTGGAAGTTGTTAGGAATTCTGAGGAATGAACAAACACCGCCAGTCCCTTTGTAATCATCCAAGGCTAGAAACAGCCACGTCTCTCAACAAGTGAGGGGTTAGGCGAACCAGTACCGTCATACCAAGGAAACTTATTTAGCAGGAAAAGGAATGGTTTGTTGCCATATGTAATAAGCAGCAACTCTCAAAAGAATTATACTAACAGGAGAATATAATATTCTTAAACACAAAACTGAAGGACTGGAGAATAGATTAGTGGTGGGCAGCTCCTTGGGACAGGGGAAAAGAGTAGGGCAATGATGTGGTACAGCGAGGGAGTTTTTGGGCAACGGGAAGATCGTAAATTTTGACTGTGGTTATGGTTACTTAACGCTTCTTATGTACTTATGTGTTAAATCTGAATAGAATGAGCGCACACGCACACATACATACCCTAATGCAAGTAGAACTGTGAATATCCATGAATTACACTACGGTCAATTTTCCATTTGTGACATTGTATTGCTTCATCACAGGTGGGGACTGTGTTATGTTAGAAATGATTTCTGAGTTCTTTTGCATTTTCATAAGACTCTACAGTTACTTCCAACTAAAAAACAAAAATAATAGCGGATTATGATTTGGTAATGCTTCTTTTTTTCTATTCCGTAATTGTTTTTTCTAAAATGCTACTCATTTTTTTCTAACGTAATAATTGCAGTGGAATTAGTGAAAAGAAGAAAGAGAAAGGGATAGAGATGTAAAACAAAGGAGAAAGAAAAGAAAGAAAAAGAAAGAAAGGAAGAAAGAAAGAAAAAGAGAGAGAGAGAGAAAGACAGGCATTGCTGGTTCATGATCTTCCCTTTGTTCCTCATTCTTACCAGTCAGTCCTGAGAGGGCTCTGCTCTGGCTCACTTCCGCTTTACTCTACCAATGGAGACGTTCACTCTGTGCCACACACAATAATCAGTGTCCCTGCCAGTCAGGTGAGAGGATGGCTCAGCCACCGAAGAAAAACTCATCTCTTACATCTCAGCCTCCTGTTCTTCAGGATCCCATGCTCATTTCCACTGCCATAGGTGTTACAGAGAAAATGTAAAATGGTGCGTTAGCTTACCCTTTTGGAGCAAATTATGTGTCCTAGTGCCTGAAATGTGAGGCCAGGGGGCCTCTTACAATGACTCCGGCTCTGTAGAAGCACATTCATTAAAGTGAGGCTGTGGCCTGGCAAGTCTGCTTCTGCTCTTCCTGCTCATTTGCAGAGGGTGGAAGAGCCAGTCGGCCCTTTCCCCGCCTTCTCTCTCAGCTCCTGGGAACTGGCTCCCCTGGTTGATTACACTTGACTGGTGCTTTCCTTATTTATAGTGGTGAAAGCACACTAGCATCACAATTTCTTCTTCTCTTTTGGATAAGTCTGGCGGGAATGGCCTATAGTCTCAGCCCTCTTAGCAACTAGATGAGTCCCTGTCGCAAATCAAAAGTTGAAAAAAAAAAGAAAAAAAAAAAAAAGGAAGGGCCTAAATTCTCAGTCATGCCACTCTGCCAGCACTCAAAAGACCACATTTTTCTCTCCCAACCAGAACTTGCTTTGAATGAAGGAGGCAAGATCATCCACGCACCATGAACAACTGCAGACCTCTGCCTCCTCTCCCACTCATGGTCCTTCCCTGTGTCAGCCAACCACCTGGGGCTGCGCCTGGTGACTCAGAAGGAAAGGGACAGGTATGGCGACCCCGTTCCACTCCCTGCCATCAGTAAGAGAATGTCGGGAGGCAGGGACATAAAAACGGTTGAGGCAAGTTTTGTGCAATGTTTCCAAAGTAAGAAGGGAATGCATATGCATGTATGGGCTGTGACACACGAATCCTAATTCCAGTGACTCTGCACTCCAAATGCTCGCAGATTTGCATTGAAGTCAAGAATAGCATAGTATAAAGAGAGACAGTAGGGTCGATGTTAATAATCTAAAATTCTAATTTTCTTTTACTCAGGATCACATTAAATTGTAAGTTAAGGGACAGAGCACGAGGGGAAAGATTTTATTTTAAAAATTTTATTTATTTATTTATGTGGTACTAGGAATCTGAGCTTTCACACTGAGTTACATCCCCAGCCAGGTTTTCAGTCTTAAATTTGAGATAAGTTCTCTCGAAGTTATTAAGTTGCTCAGGCGGGACTCAAATTTTGGATCCTCCTGCTTCAGCCTCTCAGAGTACTGGGGATTACAGGCCTGTGCCAACTGGTCCAGATCTCTTTTCTTTTCTCTCTCTCTTTTAAGAAAAATATTTGAAATGGTATATTTTCCCAAGTTTTTGAACAAGAGGGCCTGTACTTGCAGTGGACACTGAATTACATGAACACAATCTGTCTCAGATAGCCCGTGTGACCACTAAGTGACACTGTATCTGAAGGTCCACAGTCCTTACAGGAAGCTGCGTGGGCCTCTGCAATCTGACATTCCACAGCAGCTGTAGCATTTATTAAAGCACGCAGGGATAATTTGTGTTTTCACAATTGTCTTTGCCAAATTATGAGCTCTTTGAAGAATGGCAGCAAAAAGCATTTTTCTTCCCTAACTGGAGTTGGAAGCTCCAAGAAGGCACAAGTACAACAAGCGTCCACAGAGGGAAATCTGTAGTTAGGACAAGGCAGGACTTCCTTTTAATAGGCAAGTGCATCTTTCATTTATCTCAATGAATTCTGTCTTCATTAGGATTGTGCTGTGACAAAAAGAGACCATGCCACCTTCACATACTTCTGTCACAACGTTCCACTGGATTATGGTCTTCTGAGTAATTTGATTTGTACAACCTTGAGAAAAAAATCAACAAATCAATGGCTAAATTCTCAGTCATGCCACTCTGCCAGCACTCAATATGAGGTGCAGTGGGAGAAGGTATGCGGAACGCTTACATTAAGAAAATAATTACAGTAAAGGCTGCATCGCCACTAATCCCCCTCTAAGGACTCTGTACCACTCAGCACATGCTCATCGCACTGCTCTCGTCGCCTCTGGAGCAGCCTGGGAGTTCTCTTTCCTGAGTGGCTTCGGTTGCACTGTCATGGCTGCCTAATGTCCTTAGGTAGCTCAAAACGTTGACCTTTCGTGATCATTTTGACTTTGCAGTACAGCCAGAAGTCACTTGGTGGCACATCCAGTGAATAGGCGAACTAAGACATACTGTCACGTTTTTATCCTTCTATTGGATAGGGCTCAGCAGCAACATTCACTGCATTTTTATAACAACTTCTAAGGACACTGAGCAAAGACTTTCCGAACTGCATCAGAAAATGTCAAGAACATGGGATCAGTGTGTTTGAAGTAAGGGACGGTAGCTTGAGGGGCATTAACAGCAACATACTTTTTATCATGATACATTATTTTAACTTAAACATTCACTTAACATTTGTTATTATCTTTTGCATAATAAATGGCTGAAAGACACTGTGTAACAGTGTACAGTGACAAATCTCTTCTTGAAAATGATACAATTTTAAGTTTTTATACATCTAAATTTATAAGTGGCTGTTGTTTTGTCTTTCCTTTTCTTTTTTCTTTCATTTTCTTTTGGAGAAAGGGCCTCACGCTGTATCCACGCTGGTCCTGAACTCACTACGTAGCCCAGGCTGGCCTTGGACTCTTGGCAACCCTCTTGCCTCTGTCTCCAGAGTACTCGGATTACAGGCGTGCACCACCACTCCCAGCTTTATGTTGTGCTGGGGAATCAAACTCAGGGCCTTGCTGTTGTGCAGCAAACATATTAACCACTGTGCCATTCCTCTAGGCATTCTTCTAGCCCCCACCCCCCCTTTTTTTTCTTGAAAGTCAGAATACACAATGGTCCAGGAGAGGACCACAGTGGGCTATGTCAGGGAGTGAGGCAGTGTTCACAAATACAAAGGGGAGAAAAAACCCCTCTATCCTTGTCAGGCACTATTACTATATTCTACTTTATATCTGTCTCTCTTTAGTTTTTGCATTCTGTCCACACTTTAGACTTGAGCAAACTAATTTTCTTGCTCCTAATTAAGCCACTGCAACATTTCATCCACTCAAGCTTTCTGTTAAAGGAAACATCATTTCACTTACGAGTGTTTCATGACGCGCTCTGGGTAGGGACAATTACAAGATAAATCAGAACTCCCCAGTGCTGTCTGTCCTCAGCGCATCCCTGCTCTGCTCTGGAGGCCGCCATGTTTGTTTATGTTACAGGGCAGAGCAAGGCCCAAAGCGAGCTGTGGCGAAGTGGCTCAGGAATTCGCAGCCAGCAAGGACATCTTTCACTTTTAATTTGTTGGTTTAATCTGGCTAGCTTGGAAGTGACAAAATCTTCATCACCAAATGTGCTTAATGGACTAAATGAAATGAGATGGTAATGTTGATTTAGTTCCTGTTGGATCCATTTCCAAGTCATCCAGCCACTGATCAATTGCTCGTGTCCTCTTCTCTCAGAAAGTGCAGCAGAGAAGATGGGTCTTCAGGGTGTGGATTGCAAGGGAAGCGACGAGGGAGTCTACAGGAACTGGGTTCTGAAATGCTGCTCGCTCTCAGCCTAGGAGAACATGATTCTCCACCTAACGTGGAGGTTCCTTTGTTTCCTTTTCCTATCCACGAGGCAACAACTAGAAAAGCAAATACAATTTATCCCATTGGAAATAAAGGGAATTTTTTTCTGTAACCCACATAAGTTATTGCAAAAAAATACAATGAATTACAGTGTTTATGCAGAATAAACAAAGTCCCATATCACCTGGCAGACTGTAATTATTTTACTTTATTGTCTAGTGGTTAGTAGTTGAAAATAATGTCAGTGGTGAGGAAAGATCCATATAGATTTTTTGAAGGACTTAAGAGAATAAAAAGCATATTTCTTTTCCTTTGTTTTCTTTGATCTTAAAAATATAGGAAGATGCCCCAAAGTCAAATCATCTCCAAATGTGAATCGCATATAACTAGAGCACTATTGTGAGAAATGACTCCACAGGGAGTGGACACAGAAGATCAATTTACTAAACTGATGAGAATATGCATTTCTTTATTCAGCCATCCTCTACCAAACTTCCTTTCTGATTCATAAAATCATACTCACGCTTGTGCACACCTACATGCATCCCAGCACCAATGTGACCATGAATGCTGCCACTAACCCACCACTAACAACAACAAAACAACAATGCACCCTTTGTCTTTTATTTAGAATTTGGGACAAACTTGGGATAAATTTGGGACAATATTTTGCATTAGGGGATAGAGAACAAAAATGCCAGTATTTAACCTTTGGGTTAACACATAAAAAACACTACATTAAATGAGCTTAAGTCTATATCAAATTGCTACATTAAATGAACTAAAATCTATATCACATAAGTATGTAGCAACTCATTCATTTGTTCTTGGATGTAAGTTTATTCTAAGAAAACTGATTGCAGCAATGACAACGTGAATGTACAAATATTTATTTTTCAGTACTTGGCGGCTAAAGAATTTGAAATTTAACTCGTCTCTTTTTCTTTGTTATAGCTCTCTTCTTATATAGACTTGTAGGTGTAGCCAGCCACATTACAGAATCTCGACAAAGATATAGTGAGATACAGAAAAAAGGAACTATTGGCAAATCACCCCAATAAAGGGCCCTTCTGGACCAAGAGAAGAGGCATCAAGATATGGCCACAGCAGCCCACTTCAGGAGTGGGAAACTGAACTAATAAGTGGTGACTTGAGTGGTGGAGTAAGACAGATGCAGAAGATTAAATATGTTAAATACTGCATGATTTCTCTGATTTGGGAAAACCACAACACAGGCATTCTATAGAACCAAGTAAGTGTGATAGTGGGAGTTACGGGGGGATGGGGAGGGTGTGGGAGGGTCAAAAATGGGGAGGGAAAGAGATAATAATACTGATGGGAGATGTGTGTGCACAAAATACTCAAGTTCATTGTAAACTTTATGTATTGCATATATACATTAATAAAAATAGTGGGGAAAATACATGAAAAACACAATTTTAATTTATCCAGATAATATAAATTATGTATAAGGGTCATGCTTTATACCTCCTCTTTCTCATTTTCAGAGATTCAATCGAGAATCTGTCATGCTGTAAATATGAGTTGTGTGTTCTATAGGGATGAACAATTGAATGTCCCTGGGCATTTGAAGGGTGCCGTCATCATTTGAAAAACAGAATAAATGTATACTACCTGTTGAGAATTAGTCAGAAATATCCTTATATAAAATAGTACTCAGCAGCCATTTTCCACGGAGGCTGGGTTGCTTCATAAGGGTTTTTATGACACTCTTCCTTATTTGGAGCTCATCACGGGAGCATGCCTGCATGCCCAGAGTCTGAATTAGACAACTTGCAGTGAAAGATGACAAAGATGCTCTTGGAGACAAACTCAGTGAAAACCACAAGAAATCCACACAGGGGTCAGTAAACCAACCAGAGCTTTTAAACTCATATCCTATACACCCAGCGTAGCAGGCAATCCAGGTTACACAAGTTTAACTAGGTAAACCACTGGATACATATTGTGGTTTGGACTTGGAATGTCCACCAAAAGCCTCATGCATTTGGATGTTAGGGATTATCTATGGAACCAAATGCTGTTGGGAAATTGGGGGCTGGTCTGGAGGGGTGGATTATGGGCGTGGGGTTGATTATAGGTGAATGGTGGAAGACAGGTGTGTGGTAGATTACAGACTGCGGTCAAGTGGCTTGGATTACAGGTGTGTGGCAGGGTCTTACACTGGGAAGAAGTGGAACACTAAGGCTAGACCCAGAAGGGGAAGGTCAGTGGGACGGGACCTGGAAGGACATATGCTGCTTCTTGCCTTCCTTCTGGACTTGACATGGCTTCCTGTTTGCAATGTCATAAGGAGCTGCCTCCATCTCTCTCCCTCTGCCATGTGCTTCCAAGGTTGCCAGAGGCCCACGAACGCACTAGGACCTACTGATAATGGGAGCCAAAATGAACTTTTCCTCTCCTAATTTGTGGATGTCAGATATTTAGTCATAGTAATGAAAAACGTAACTAAGACAATATACTTAAGTCAGCAATACAAGTGACAGATTAAAATGAGTCAAAATTTTTTTCTCTATTTGATCCTTTGAGAGAGATGTAAATCTCTCACCCTGTCCTTGCATCTGGCTAGGCCAGTGATCAGTTCAGACTAGTGACATGTAGCTGAGGTGATACTGCATAAAACTTTGTAACTTCTTCAGGTTGAGGCTAGTGATAGCTATAGCTGTAGATCCCACTCACTGAATGTCCGTTCTTGGAAGCCTGGCATCACACAACAGGTCTGGATAGACCATGACAACAATGCTATGAAGAAGCCCAAGCAAGCCAGGTGTGGAGACAAGGCCACAGCAACAAGCACAAACTCAGCCCCCTACCACGGTCTATGGAAAAACTGTCTTCCAAGAAACTTATTCCTGGTGCCACAAAACTTGGCAACTGCTGGAGGAGAAGACCTACTGATATATGCCATTCCCAGATCCTAGACACAGGTTGCTGAGTAAGATGGTGTTAAAACCACTGGGCATGGGGAATATTTGTTAAAGGGAACCAATAAGTTAACAATTGTAAGGTAAAATGATCAAAGATTGACTTTTAACTTTGTAAGGCATAAAGCACTTCTGGATTTTATCTTGAATAGAAAGATGATTACGAGACACAGGGCTAAATCCTCCTTCTCTGCTTCACTGCCCCTTGAGGCAAATAATCTGCCATTATATTTAACGCTTAACTGACACGTTCTTGTACTCAAGTAGCATTCCATACTGAGTTTCTGAAGTTAAGATTAAAAAGTCCAGTTGCTTAAGTCTCGTTACCTGGAGAAAAATTACAGTTTGAAATAGAAACAATGTACAAAATGCAAGCTAACAGTTCTTAACACACAAAGTTTTAAGAGAACATGAAATGGAGTATATGAGGATGTGAATTGGAAAAGAAATCTAAAAGGTGACATCAAGAAAGACATCTGGGCAGAACTCTAATTTGGGCCAGACCCTAAAAGAGATTCTGGGATAAATTTAGACAGTAGGAAGGAGAAGAATTGCAGCCCAGTATTGACATTAGCAGATTTCTAATATGAGACAAAAGTAAAAGAGAAATAAAAATCAATAACTTATTTAAGTCAGCTTAACATTCCTAGACAATGCTTCAGGGGGGTGGAGGTGGCTCCTCCCAAAGTGATGGAGCCTATGGAGTGAGTCTTGCAGGTCTGCTGTGCTGGAGAAGGGGGGTGGTGGAGATGAGGGTGATCGTTTCAACAGCAAAGTGATATTGAAATATTTTAGAAAGAGGGAGTCTCTTTTGTGGGATAGACCAAATACAGTGATAACAATAACAACGATAAAACTCCACACAGACAACGATATGAAGCTACTGTAGCTCACTTCGGATTTATTGTCATCACAAACTTCTATGTATTTTGCAATAGCAGGTGTCTTAATGTCTCAGATGTCTGCAGACACAGGCTGCTGAAGTCTGCGTTAAATCTTACAGGGGAACAGCCTTTTGGAAAGCCCAAGCACGGCTGAGTCTATTTGCTCCACAGCAGGTTATTCCTCAGGGTCTTATTTTAAGACCACTACATCATCTTACTTTAAGGCCACCAAATGATTAGCAAATACACTAAGATAATTAATAGTCAATATAAAAATATTTAATATCATTGGTCATCAGAAATACCAGTAAAAACCGAAATGCGATACTGTTTCATATCCACCCAAATAGCTATTTTAAAAAAGACTAATGCTACCACATGTTAAGAAGTCTGTGGAGTCAATGGAACTTACGTAGGTTGCTGTGGGAGTGTAAAACCATAGAGTCATTCTGGGGAAAGCCTGGGCCATTTATGTGAAAACTGAACACTTACTCAATGATGCAGTGGTCCCAAGGGATACAAAATATACACATACAAAGTTATTTGTAAAGGAATGTTCTGAACAGTTTTATTTATAAATGCCCCAGGTTGAAAAACCTGCCCCAGGTGTTTATAAATGCCCCAGGTGTTGATTAGAAACAGAGCAACCTGTGGTAGGTGCATCAGATGGAGCACGACTCAGCGCAGCAAAAGGCAGAGCGGCTGGCCCAGGCGAGGTCAAGGAGAAGACAAGCACCTTTGAGCTCAATGAAGGATGTTTTAGACCACACAATGCATCTTGCTGTTCCTATTTAATAGGGAATCTTCAAACATGCAAAACTAATTCACAGTAAGAAAACAAAATGAATCTAGAGCTGTGCATGTTACTGAGAGGAGCAAGGTGGGTATGTATCAGGAGAGAACATCACCACCTAGGAACGTGGTGGCCAGGGGAACAGGCTGTATCTCGGCATGTTCCCAAGGAGTTACATAGCTCTCTGCACTCGTTAGAATTTGTTGAACTGCATCTGTTGCATTTGTGCACTTTTTTGTATGCAAATTATACCTTAAGGGAAAAAAGTGGAGCCTAAGTATTAAATTACTTATTGGCATGTGGGATGGAGTGGTCAAAGAGAAGTGTACTGATGGGGCTTAGTAGAAAATGCAGCAACAGATAAAGTGGAAAAGCACTTGGAAAGAGACAGGCGGCGGGACAGCCTGTGCTACACCAAGGCTGCAGAGCTGCTGGTGGCGGAATGTAGGTGGTGCGTGCATGGCTATTCCTTGTTCAATTCTGTCCACTTTTCTGCATTTAGAAAAAAAAAAGGAATCCTAGAAAAGAATAGCCTACTGCACTTAAAAATAGCAAAAAATATTCCTAACTCCAACTGTACAGTACACAGGAAGAAAAAAATTCTGAAGTAAACAGGTTGTATAATCTAATCTAACCGGACAATTGTATTGAAAATATATACCTCATATGTATCGTGTCAGACTTACAGAACCTCGCTCTCTCCCTTTCTGGACTGTGACGTTCACTGTAACATTATGTACTGTATATACACTTATTCATAAAATGGGAAGAAAGAAAAGATATATGAGCATAATATATACAATCCATAACAAAATGCTTGATGATATTTTTCTCCAGTAAAAATTCAAATACAGTATTTTGGTTAGCTACAGATATAGCAGGAATGCTTACTGTCAGGACAGAAGTGACTGCTTCTTGTTGACATTGACTATAGGCATTGGCCAACTTTTCCTGTAAGGGGTCAGATATCTTAGGGCACAGATCTCTACTGTATTTATATAACTCTGGCATTGTGGGGCAGAACCATGTGCAAAATCATGTTCGCACACAACTGTGTTTATGGAATCAGACAGGAGGGCAGATTTGACCTTGTTCTGAATCTTACCGGCTCCTGTTCCACACGACTAAAGAGTATGTGATCATTTATTCCACAACCACACACCGTAGATTTCACAGTCTTTATAACATGAATGCTGGCTGCAGAATATATTCAGTGCATATATTAACCTGATTTTTCCAAGCAAGCTTTTGGAACGCAGATTTTTATCTAGAGCGACTTCCTTTCACATGCTGGTTTTCCAGTTGGGGCCTGGCTCTTGCTATCAGATTCATTGGACGTCAACTATTCCTCTTCGCTGGTTGCTTAGGTCCTTCCTAAGGGAGGTTTTAGTCATCATGTATAGTCACAATGCACCCGATGAAATAATACTTGTGACTACAACTAAGAAGAGCAACAGGAGAAAAAAGAGTGATCAGGAGAGTTGGGTGCCTCCAGCTATGCGAAAGGCATGTCCCTCCCAGCAGTTGTAGACTCGCTCTGTTTACAGACTTTTCTCCTCTTTGGTGTCAGCACAACTGAGAGCCGACCACTACCCACACAGAGCTCTTACCTTCACAACCGTATACTCTGGTGGACATTCAGGACCGAGACCGTTGGGCAACAGGTGAGTGGGAGAGAAGGACCTTTCTGACTTGGATTTTGCCCTCAGGCATGGAGTGCACTATCTCTGCGAGTAATCACGAAGAGAAAGAAAAATCTCCACTCAGAGATTTTTAAAAAGCAATTTTTCCCAATTGAAGGGAGGTTTCTGAATCCAGAATCCGATGTATAAGGTCACAATTCACAGATTCAATTTCATACTGAAAGAGAAAAGATATGACTGCAAAAATTTATGTAGTGCTACTAGTATCCACATACAGAAGTGTACTTTTACATTTTTTTTCTAAATCTGTATCTACTTTTTCTTCATCTAGAATTCAGATGAGCATGGTCAGTGCCTTTCTGAAAGTGTTCACTATATTTTCCTTAGGTTCTGATTAATTTATAAAAAATGAAATATTTTCAATCATGCACCTTTCATCTCAAATTTGGGATTAAACACTTTCCTTAGAAAATAAAATTTTTAAAGTTTTCCCCATCAGTTTTGTTTATAGTTTTAAAACAACAAATGCATATTTCAAGGTGTTTTGGTTCCCTGATAACTCTTTTATGAATTATAGATAAATGCAATAACAGTGATGAAAGAATGGCCACCCCTCAGTTAACCAACATCAGGGCATCTTATTTAGTGGCCAATTAGTCATGCTTTATATTGTAGTTTTACATGTGGAAATGGTGAGTACTTAGTGGCTGATTAGTCATGCCTTATACTGTTGTCTTACACGTGGAAATGGTGAGTATTTCCAAATACAGACCTGCATCCTCCACTGAACCTTAAATACGTTTGAAGTCGTACATTTCCTAATTATGAAACAAAACTCACAACATTGTAAAAACGTTCAACTGGAAATAATGAAACACTATAAAAATCCCTATAGTAGGATTCTCCATAGGTACATTTTCACTCAAGAATAAAATTTTCTCAACTATTGTTAGTATGTATTTTTTAAAGACAGTGCCAGTTAAACTCTCATCTCCCAGTGTTGATGAGTTTCTGTGTATTCATGACAGCAATTCTCAACTCCTTATAAAGAAAATCCAGCTTGATGCAAGAGAGTCTGTCTTTCCTCTGAGGTACAGGTTTCTGAAGAGTACAAGTGAAGGTGTAGAACATCTAGCACTGGGGCACTTGGGAGCCAGAGGAAGAAGGATTTTTGTGAGTCTGAAGCCAGCCTGGACTACACAGTGAGATCAGGATCAGCCTGGACTACAGAGCAAGAGTCAGTCTAAATAAAAATAAATAGATAAAATAAATACACAAATAAAAACTTTTAATATCATCATTTTGTATAATCTTTGCCCACTGAAGTGCCAGGAGTGGGAGGGGAACAGAGGACAAGCACCACTCCAGTCCTCAAAAATGCACAGAAATTCATTGGTGAGGACAGCTTGGCAGGTGGGAACCACACCTAATATGATGGTACCAGGGACCGTGCTGGAAACGATCTCACACTTAACAACGGCAAAGGAAAGATGGTGTGTGAGCTGGTCCACAAAGGTGGAGGGAGATTTTGATGAACAAATAGTGGAGGTGTGAATACAGTGGGGCCTGGGCTCAGAGAAAGAAAGAACACTTTAGGCTGAATATAAATTCATAGGACACACTTGAGACAGGAACAATCTCCTACTATGTGTGGTGCCTTAAAGGCAAAACAGGTGTAAAAGAGGATGGTTCCAAACGACGTGTTAGAGCCAGTGCGCAGGAATGTCAATACTTGGCATTTACTTGGAAAACCTTGGGTGCCACAGGAGGCTTCTGGGGGAAGAGTGGCCTGTTGAAAAATGTAGTGGAAAGGACTCTCCACAGGTACCTTCACACAATCATCCCAATATAAGTGGGGGCTGGCCCTCTTCTGATGTATCAGGTTTCAAAATTAGTACCTGCGTGGTCCCCTCTGGGTTCAGTACGGGCTGTTAAGTTCTCTCCCTAGTCAGTGGGGTTACGGTGTGAGCGAGGCCATGTGGTAGAGGACTTTGTCCGATCAGAACTGATGGTTAAAAGAGGCCTTAGCCAGAACGGTTATTAAGAAGATCTCAAAGGAAGACCAAACCATCCAGCTGTGTATCGACTGACACACTGGAAATGAAATATAAAACTTGGCAAACATGGCGTTATCTTCAAAGGATGTCCTTCTTGTAAAAGCAATTCAATAAACATTTTTGATTACAAATGCAGACTCAACTGTATGTTTCCATTTCATTCATTCAATTAACAAATAAGGGTGCATGCATGTCCAACACGGAGAAGAGACTCTTCTAACTGCTAAGAAAGATGACAACAAAGGAATTGCCAATAAGATCAGTTTCAACACGGGTGGTTCCGATGTTATGTGGGGAAGGTTCTCAGTCCTAGGGACTTCTCAATTTCTCATGTATAAGCTACAAACGACACTGAGAAAAACATGTTTCTACAACATAAAAAATACGCACTTAAGCTGGGGATGTAGCTCAAAGGAAGAGCACTTCCCTTGCATGCCTAAGACCCTGGGTTGCATGTCCAGTATTCCCTCCTATCGGATTTAATTTCATCATCCCTCTTTTGTAAAGGGGATGAGTTTGTATAGGCTATTATGCTAATTGCTCATTTTGAGTTAGAAGGTTTTTAAAATGTAAGAAGCAAATTATCAAGAATAAACACAATTATTAATCTGAGTTCTCATGATTCATGATTATATAAATTATTAGTGCCGGTGCCCTAATACTTAACCTAGGTGTAAGCAGTGATTTAATTAGTATTTAGAAAAATACAATTACTTCTTTCCAAAATTCATTCTTCACCTTAATTTTATGAGACAAAACTACAATATGGTCCTAGTCAAGTGACTAGCTTTATTATTCTCACAAAGACACTAGTCTTTGTTTTAATTGGTTACACAGATCAATAATATCCACTTTGGCAGATTCATAATATACTAATGCACTTGGATCGTTTTCATACCAAGACACCCTTTCATCCAATCCTTTCCTTTAGTTTTGCCTATTTTTTATGGTGGAGAATCAATCCATGTGTGTATTTTGCCCATATCCATCCCCCATAACCCCTTCCCTTCCCCATCATTCCTTTCCTCTTGTTTAACCATAGTCTTCCTTCTTGTCATCGTTTTTGATTTCACATATTAGAAATAACATGTGACATTTGCCTTTCTGAACTTGTTTTATTTCACTCAACATGACAATTTCCATAGTCATTCATGAGGAGAGACACAAGACAGAGGAAAGATACGCCATGTTCATGGATTGGCAGTAGAGTGCAGGTAAACAACTGAGTCAGATTGGTGAGATGCTAGGTGTAAAGCAGGATGAAGGAGGAGGTTGGAGGATGGGAACCAGGGAGGGGAAGGGAATATGAAATTGATGTGCAAAAAACTGCCAAGTTTAATTTAACCGCTGTGAATCACAAATACATACTAATGAAAATGGGAAATTGTAGCTACATGTTATTAGCAGAGAATAGCAATAAGAAACTGTAGTTGTGAATGTTAGTATCTCTACGAGCACATTTTGCTATAAATAAAACAAAAAAATGGCATACAAAAGGATAAATTAAATGTTGTATCTATACACTAATAACAGTTGTCAAAATGGCCATACTACAAAAGTGATCTACAGACTCAGTGTAATGTTCACCAAGATATCAATTAATTTCTTTACAGAACTGGAAAGACAATTCTAAAACTTATTAGGAAACATAGCAGACTCAGAATTGGCAAAGCAGCCCTAAGCTAAATGAGCAAGGCTAGAGGCATATCAATACCAAATTGAAATTTACCAAGCCATAGTAACAGAAGCAGCATGGAACTGGTGTGAAAATACAACAGACACAAAGGTTCATGAAACAAACAGAGGACAGAGGAACAAACCCAAGTAACTACAGCAATCTCATTCTGAACAAAGGGGCCCAAAGTATGTACCAGGAAAAGACAACTTCTTTGAAAATGGTGCTGGCAAAACTGGCTATCTGTATGTAGAAGACTGAAACTGGAACCCTACCTCATGCCCTACACAAGAATATCAATTACAAATGGATCAGAGACCTAGGATTAAGGCCTGGACCTTTGAAATTGCTATAAGAAAATACATGAGCAACACTTGAAGCCATCGGCATAAGCAAAGAGTTCCGGAATAGGATTCCAATTGCACAGGAAATACGAGGAAGAATCAACAAATGGGACCACATCAAATTAAGAAGATTCTGGACGGATAGGGAAACAAAACATGAAGTGAAGGGACTTGGTGCTTCTATGGATGGCTGAATCTTCACGTCATTCGTCTTTGTACTTTATATTCTTTTTCCAGAACAAGTCAACATTAACCACTAAAAATCAGTCGCATGTAAAAGAGTTACACACTTAATAACTTAAAATACCTTTGCAGTAAATGCCGAAACCTTGAGTGTGAGGTAGAAACCCCACCACCACAAAGTCTACCTGTAACCAGCAGTACACTTTTCTCTTTTCACATAAGAATTTAACATCAATTACAAGATTACAGTTCTTGTGCCAGCCAAGCCCATGGTTGGCAATTATTCCAGCATGAGATTTCTAGGCCCACATTTTCACACCAGTTAACTTGAAGATTAAGCCATATGGTCTTTTTCCAGTCACCATTCAACATATTCGAACCTACATCTAATCAGTCACTGGGGAAGGCGGAGTCTGCCAGAGCAGATTTTTGGCCATGGAAGTAGCAGGGTCCTCACGGTCCACATGAGTGCGGGAGACGGATTTTCTGCAACTGATGTAGCCAGGAGCTCAGTGGCATCCTTGCTAGTCTTAGAGCAAAACCAGACACTCTTACCCTTTCATTCCTTTATGGGATCCAAACAAGAAGATAGGCTAAAGGAGTGTGGACATATTCTCATGAATTGAGTTTTTGTTGAAATTGGATTTTTTTTTAAAGAAAGAAATTTGAAGGAAGAGCTATATTAGGATAATTGGTATAAACCAGAATTATTCCGGAAAAAATGAAACAGGATCCTCGCCCTTTAATAAAAAATCCAAAAACTCCATTTTTACATTCAAATAAAATACTATTTAGATGATTTTAGCTGAAAATATTTCCCCCATCTCTGACTATTCTTTGATAGACTTTAATGTATACATTAAATAGAGAATTTGCAACTATTCTAGATGATAGGTGGACTTGTTCACAGAATCAATTTTCTCCATGATCAATGTTTCCCTGTATCTCAAACTCAGAAAGAAATTATGTGTGCTTTTATTCTCTTCAAAGTCAATTGTATCTTCCCTGTCTGCTGGCTGCTCAGGGCTTTAGTAATGATATGCTGTGATCCTAGTGTGTGGGTTTGAAAAAACTATTTAATAAGACACACAATTTACCTTGAGAATATCAGAATGCTTATGAAAAACTCTGAGCAAATAAAATCTATTTCCAAATTCTTATGTACTATTACTGGATGAGAACAGATTGACTGCAGAGAATCCCCAAATGAGAAATATTGAGAAATAATCTGGCATTACATTCAGAAACTTAGAAGATTAAAGTATATTTTGATTTTCAACTACTGCTCCAAAGCTCAAAATGCCAGAATTATGAAATATATGTAACACTATTCAGGGCTAGAATGACTGTGGAGCGGCAATAGGTATATTTTTGTATATGCTTGAAAGAATGCAAATAAGTCAAAAGATGTAATGTAAGAATAGATGTGGACCCTCCAAAAATAGATCGAGTTACTACTGAAGCTTTACAACTTACAAGCTGTAATGTCGTGGTATCAGCTTTTAAATGCTGAAATTAAGTACAGTGTGACTCCAGTCACATACAGGGAGAATCTAGCATGATAACGCCTCGTGATGTCTTCATGTCTCATGTCACAATTGTCATCTACACAGAAAATGACAATAGTTATCAGAAGACAGAGTTTTGGGTTAAGAACATAATTCGCATTTATGGAGTGGAGAGCAAAAGGCATCATTATTAAATTGATTTTTTTTAAGGTTGATAATTTTGCTGTGAGGCAAAGCTAAAGAAGTGTTATCAGAGGACCATGTTTGGCAATTACTCCTTGTTCCTGAAACACGTGCCACAGCATCAATGCCAAATAAACTGGTGACGTCTCAGGGATTTTCCCACCAGTATGTATCAGTTGCCCAATGCACAGCCTCACTTGCGCTGAGGAGCTCTGATGTAAAAGGTAAGAACTCCTCACCGGGCCATTGCATCACAGAGCTCATTGTGTCACAATTTAAGAACAAGAAAAGGGTTCAGATCTCCAAGAGTGACTGAAATCCTCTCTGACTGGACCCAGAAAGCTGCTGGGTCAGATCTCAGCTCCATTTCCATGTCTGAGGTGAAGTATGTCACTCAAACTGTCTTCAACCTTAATCATCAGTTAATGCGTCCATTAACAAGCTATTTCTTTCAATATGCGCTTCCATTAGCATAATTCTGGGCTTTAATTACCTTACACTTTTTATCATCTTCAAATATCTGACATAAAAATTGCAGGAGCAAAGAGGCCATGTGGCTTTCTAATCTAGTTACTTCTTGTTCCCCGAGACTTGTCACACACGGCACTCTTTTATGTGCCTTTTAATCCAGTTTCTTTTGATTATTTCTTCAGGGATAAAAAATAAAGTAATACATATTTATGGTAAAAATGCAGAAATACACTTTAAAAATGGAATCATTTAAAATTCAATATATCAGAGATAATCTGTGGATATTTCATTGCATTTTATGTCATTATTTTCTCATAAAATAATGTTTACAAAATAAAACCCTAACACTTTTTTACTCATCACTGTTTTGTTAGCATTTCTTCCTGTTTGTTTGAGAGAATAATTTAAGATGGCTACATGTCAGGTTATTATGAATATCTTGGAATATTTTCCAGTTACTTTATTTTCAGTAAGTTATCTTACTTCCAATTTATTTTGACTACATATTTAATATACTATATCTATATCTAAACACTGACACTGCTCAAATGAGCACAGAAAATATACAAATGCTTGTTAGAAATATTTGACACAATAAATAAAAATCATTCATTTACCCTTGGAGGAATAAGAAAGTTTGTTTGAACCAGCTGAGGTTTTTTTTTTTTTTTTTTTTTTTTTTTTTGTATTGTGAATTTTCAGAAGGCTGTTTTGGGAAATCTGACTTTTTTGCCAAAGGCTTTCCCTGTGTGCGTGGATTAGCCGTTTGTTAACATGCAGGTACAGGAGGCTCTCGCTTTGAACCAAAATCATTTTTGAAGTTTAAGGAGACTTCAATGTGATGTGATGACAAGAAAGAAACAGATTTCCTGTTACTGGGTTACAATCATGATTACAACTTAATATCATCAAATGCATTTCGGCGAATATATTCATCGATATGTATGTATGTACTGATGAAGGATGTATTTAACAAGTCTTCCTTCACTTCCCACCCGCAGGAGACGAAGGAGCCAGAAAGGTGGAGAGGAAATTATTTTTTAGAAGTTCATTTACATTGGCATGTACCACAAATGTGTTAGAGAAAACTTAGTGATGAGAGCCAATGAAAAGAGATTGTTACTAAGGTGTCACGGTGCAATCAGGTCACGAGATTGATCATAATGCCAAATCCAAGCTTTGACTTCTGTCTCCAAACAGTGTGTTAGCATGCATGCAGATGTGTATTATATGAGTGTGAGGCCGGCTTTGAGCTCATTATGTAGTCTGGATTGGCCCCTAACTCAGGGCAAGCCGGCCTCATCTTCCTGAGTGCTAGGATTACAGATGTGAGCCACCACACCCAGTTCATGTGGTGCTGGGGAATCAAAGTCAGTTACTTCGCGCTTGACAGGCAAGTGCTTTGATCACCGAACTCTTCCTCTAGCCCCTGGAGATCCACTTAAATTCTCTATTTAAACATTCTTTTCTGAAATTTCATTTTTATTTTTCCTACTTTGATATCTTACTTTCTTATTTATCTGTATATTCCCTAAGTTGCATAACATTTTTCTAAGAAAAAAATAAAATAGGATATTTACCAGCATTCTCCAAACAAAACAAAACAAAAATCTCTGGTAGAAGGAAACTCTTCTCTTCATTTGGAAAACACATGAGTTGATGTTCAAATTCAAATTCAGCCTCGGGTTCTCAACAGTATAACCTTGAGCAAGACTGTTAAGCAGTCTGTGAATTTCAAGTTTCTTCTCCAAGATGACTCCATGATATCAATCTTGGTGTGCAGGCAGGAGAAAAACCAGGTTGGCTAACTCACTTATTCCACACTGGCACCACCTGTTTACTGGCTGCCTTACAGTGGCATGATTTCATTTATACATACGGGCAAGTAAAGTGATTAATTACTCTCCATCAGTAGTGTAGACTGCTGTGTTTATTTAACTCAGCTCAGAAAAAGTCACTTGGGAAGACACTAACTGGGTTACCGTTACCGTGGTCCTGACTTAATGCCAAGATTCAGGAGAACTGAGAACTGAGAGCCGAATAGGCAACAGCAGGTGAAAGCCATGCAGAAGGATGTGGCTTCTACCTAAGTTACTCAGCCAGTGAAGAACTCCTCTCACCTGCCAGCTCTAGAGGTTCACGTGATTAAACAGAACATTGTCTCTTTAGAGCACTATGCAATCCCCTGCCTCAGCCCTTCAGCCTAACGGGATTATGGGCTGCGGCACCTAGTCACGTCCATGCATGTGTTTGGTCCCTCATTGCTAGGCAGGGTTCCCTCAGGAAGACACGCACACACTAGAACCTCATCTGGGTGAGCTAGCAGGAGAAATGGCATTAATGAAGGCCCCCTATCAGAGCCATCGTAGGAGGAAAGAATTGTGACAAATGGTCAAAATACAGGACTGTGAGATGAATCTACAAAAAGAGTAGATGTAAGAAATTGAATATTCTAGAATACTTATGGATTTTTCATTAGGTATTAAATGTCATGAATAATAAAATCAATTTTCTAAAATAAAACATCAGTCCTTTTCAACAACTGAATGTAAATGTAATCATACTTAAAAGGTAATTTGCCCCCGATACAGAAAGAATAGTGAGGTGCAAACTTTGGTGTGAAATCTTCATGAAACCAGCTGTGTGGCTCATACTGGTCACTGGTGATGTGAATAATGATTCCAGTTCTCCCAGGTACAGGGTGGGCTGGGATCTCCATTCTTAATAGGGAAGATTAGTCATATGATACTCACTGGCCAATGGCATACAGGAATGGGTATTGTGGGTCAGCAAGAAGCCAGCCTGTTTGCTGTGCTCAGATCCTTCTGGAATATGTGGCTACGTGTTTTCAAAGTGGAGACTATTTCAGGGGATGTAGGAGACTCGGGCTCCTTCTATCAACTAGAAAAACTGAAAAGGCAAAAGGCACTGCTATCTGCCTTCAGAGTGAGGGGCCGACGGAGAAGTGTCTCTGTTGGGCTCAGTGTTGACAGGAAATTACGCCACAGGAATTTCCCTAACTCTGCACATTGAAAGATACGCAATTTGATTTTTTATTGATATTGATATAATTCCTACCACATCGTATATATGCAACTAACAAGAACATGTAACACTAATAAAAATGAGTGATCTAATGTGTCATCAGCTTTAATACTGAGTTTATAAATTTGTTAAATTAGATAAACTTATTTAAAAATTGATCTAAAATTACTTTAAAATTCAATAGCTAACAGATGGTCCACATGCATCTTTAGATATAAACCAGGGGAAAAAAAAATGGGATGATGATCTTTTTACCTCTTCAGAGATGTCAAATTTCATAGATTTTTAACATTTTATTACTTGTCTTACTTAAATTTTTAGGAAAAAAGAATTAGGTTACAGTGCAACTACTATTATACAAATATAAGGAAAAAAATCTAATTCCCACTTTTATTTCAGAAATTAAAGTGTCTCTGAAAAATACAAATTGAAAAATATTTTCTAATTCTTGCATCCCAACTCAGTTACTCATAACACTCACAGGCTAATCCAAATTGTTCAGTTGTTTAAATTTTTCATTTGAAATTAATTCCAGTCAGAACAATAGAAAGAAACTTTTTTCAATGTTTTTATGAAGATTCTACTTGTTTATTTCAACATTTATGTGCAGGTATAATTTGATTCTTTATAAGTGAAACCTATGCTTTTGTATTACTCTCCCAGTGTTTGACAGCAAATTAACTGACTGTTTCAAATGACTATTGTCATACAGCATATTCAGCATTTGAGAATAAGCACGTGCGGCTACACTACCCAGCCCTAAGCCTGGAAGGTTACTGGTTGGTCTGCTGTCCAGCCAGGATTGGATGAGCCCTTTGCGAAGATGCCAGTCTCTCCTATCAAACGTGGACAGATAGCAGGGGGACCTAAGGGAGGCCTAGAGGACCACAACGGTGGAAAGAAAGACCGTAAAACACAAGGCAACAATAACACAAAACCGAACCGCATGTCTTCTCACGCCCACTTCCCTGGCCTTCTGCAGATCCTGGCTCCAACAACTCTCTTGATCTACATTATCGTTTGGCTACGAGTTCCTTAAATTTGTCACTATGCAGTGAATCTCACGTGAGATTTTCTTAGCTGTCCAATCTGGATAAATCCAAGGTACTTCTGTGTAAGTTCTATCATCAAACCTACAGAATGTGTCATTCCATGCCATCTTAACATTTCTTAGTACTGTGAATTTGTGCGCCACAATCTGCAAAAGACATTGTCCAAAAAGCGACTTACGATACTGGCGAAGCGATATGGTTAATACCAAATTCCAGCTTCTTAGTAGGACCTTGTGGTACAGCTTCAAGTCAAAACATGAGTTCCTGGAAACAGACTAATTTCAAACGTAAAAATATGCTCCAAAGCAGTCATTTTATGGACAGGTTTCTTTTTTTCTTCATGTTTTTGAACCAAAAAAAGTGTGTAATCATTTCTCATTAGAAAGTGAATTTTACTCAACCAGTATCCTTTTTTTCTGATTATGAAATCATGATATACTATTAGTGAAACTTGAATAACTATAAAATTTGTTTGATATGACAACCACATCCCATGACCATAAATATAAAATTACATTACTCTACAGATTAACCAGAGATAACCTGTTTCTCATGTGTGCCTCCTAATTCATGAGGCCCTAAATCCTGGGCAAAGGTCCACCTGAGTCTGTGAACCTGTTAGCAAGTGAGTCACACCAGGAGATGGGTGGAAGGGGAGCATGGGAAGCTTCATCTGTATTTACAGGCCCTCTCCATCACTCATATTTTCTCCGGAGTGCTCACTACCCTCTGTTAGACCAGTGGTGACATGAGATTTTCATAGGAAAGTGAACCCTGCCATGAACTGCATCCTGACAAGATCAAGGGTGTGTGCTCTTACTGAGAATCTAATGCCTGATGATCTGCAGTGGAGCTGAGGTGTTGATGCTATCTAACATCATACTTCACCTCCACCTTATTCCAAGTGTCCAATTTTCATAAGAGACTTCTTTCACAAAATCAATCAATCCCTGGCAAAAAAGAGCAGCGAATTGCTATCGCTGTTCTGATTGGCACCGTCATACTGTACAAGTAACATTATCACCAATATTTTCCCTGTATCACTACCTTTTTAATGACCATATTAAATACAGGCACTATATTCCTTCAACATCATTGTACTTTTGTATCAGCGTCACAGCCAGAAACAAGAGCTCTGAAAAACCACATTATCTAGAATATAACTCTTCCATTATGTGCGCCCAAAGACTAATGAGTCATTATCTTAGGAACTGTAATATTCAGTTTCACTGAAATAAAATACCAATAGTGTGTTGAGGTTCAGAAAATTATACCACAACATATGGCACCCTGGCATGCTGAGTACTGTGAACTAAAAAGCTGTGAAGGCCTCCAAAGTCAAGTCTCTCTGACCTTGATCTGCCCTCCTGTCTCTTGGCAGTCTTCCTTCCAGGTGCGGGCCTTAAGAAAAAGAATTCTTCCTCAAGACGGGTCACAGAAACCCTCAAGCAAGCCACACACCCAGCAAAGCCACTCTCTTCCTCTTTCCTGCTCTTTTGATGATCCCCATTCCAGAGGGGCCCTGGCTCGTGCTGGGATGGAAAGAACCTTGCACAGAAAAGCCAAGGAGAATCTATCGACAGACTGGTTTTCCTGGGATCTCCACGCAACCCAGAACCCAAAGATCACACTCTTGTCCACACACATTTCCATGCCATAAACCATTCTTCACTGAAACTGAACATAAAAACAGTTTGCTCTGAGTCTTTATTCCTGAAGGCTCCCATCCCATTAAACGTTGACAAAGTATGTAATATGCTTTTCTCGTATTAGCATGCCTTTTGTTATGGGAATGCCAGTTATGACTGCTATGATGGGCAAAAAAAGTATCACAACTGTTGACTCCTACAAACACATTATTATGGAAGGCAGAGTTAACATTGTTTATATTCATATGGTTCACACATTGGCAATCCAATACATTTCCCTAATCCTATACTTTGCCAATTTTCATTTTGAAGCAGAAAACTGATTAAGACTTATTTGAACAAAAACACACGTGAATAAGACATTCTTTCATTTACAAAAAAAAAAAAATAGAATAGTGGCATATCCTTCTGCTTAGCATGATCCTTTTATTCAAACAAATACAACCAGCGACCACACAATCCCAAAGCCTGCCTTTCTGTGACGTTTGGTTCAATAGTGACACATTCCATGGTGATTACAAGGATAATCCTAAACATAATTGTCCATTTTAAGGCTAACCATGCTCCAGAAAGAAGCTTTTCAAAAATGGATTAGCTGATTTTAATGATGTCACATGTTTGCATGGATAAGCATTATCATATCCCACTGGGGGAAGTACTCAAGTCCAGCAGAGACAGGATGAAAAGTAACATTACGGAATGTCACCGAAAGGGGCACATGAAATCCAACATTCGCTTTTTAAATCCTACTCTTTTAACTATTATGACTGATGTGGTTTTACTGCATGCATCTGAATTAAGGAAGAGAGCGTATTGGTAAACAGAAATGCATTTCACGCTCCACAAAGAGAAATAGAGTTGCTTCGAGAAAACATACCCCCAAATAAGAACACACTTGTGGTTTAAATGTAAGGTATTCCCCAAATCTCATGTGTTTGTAAGGGGTCTGGATTACGGAAGTGCTGTGTTCATCAGGGGATTAATACATTGAAGATTTCTTGCGCTGTTGGGAGGCGATGTCCTGCTGGAGAGGGGCCAGTAGGGACACGACCTGCGTGGCACATTCTTTTCTCTGCTCCTCCTTTCCCTTTCTGATTCCCAGCTGCTCTGGAATGGGCACTTTATCCCACAGGGCTCCTTTGTGTTGGTATTTTTTGCCTTGCAGTGAGCCCACCATGCATGGTCGGAGTCTTCTGAAACTGTGAGTTTAAAATAAACCCTCCTTCTTTAAGTTGAAGTGACTAAAACATCGATCTTTTGATTTTTATTTAAATATCACAGGAAATCCCTATGCTATTTATAATCCCTTTCAAAAACGCCAGGTAGCCTCAAGTTGTTTTCAGAAATCCAAATGTTAGATCACATCATTCTAATAATACCACCACATAGTGGAAAAAATACAACGGAGAACTATGTTCAGAGAGAAAAGTGCAAAAACTGTCGAAGGGGTGTTCCTGTTCTCTGAAAACTCATTTTCTGATGATCTGTTGGAACAAAAGAGCTTTGGTGAGGTAAAAACCCCATTATCTGACAGTATCTGATCCACGATGTATTAGCAAGGCAAAATCCAGACAGATTCTGCATGGCACTGTGCTCACCAAGGCTCCACTCACACTGTCTCATGCAAGTGCCCTGCTCATCAGCACGCACTCTGGTCTGTACCAAGCAGTGTGCATTTTATCAGCTGGGTTCTGGGAGGGGGAAAAAATCCTCTGACTAGGACCCCAAACTTCTCTTGAATTAGCTGATTTAAAATTGAACAAGTTTGGAGCTCAAAGCACATACAACATGTGCACATGTTTGTAATGAAGAGCCTGTTGGAAATGCTTCATAACGTGTGCATCTCACACTGATCAACTCTAGGGTGAACAGAGGGCTTCCTAGAGAATCAAGTCCTACATCACCATCACCAGGGCTGCTCATCGGAGTTCCTGTGGAGCCACAGGTGTTTTCAGTGCAGCTCTGACTCTGAGAACTACCCTGCAACGCAAGGGGCATCATCTCCACTTCACACACAATGGACCACAAAGGCCACGGCTCCAAACAGGGCCAAAGACACCTGGAGTGGAAGCTTAGATGTCAAGAAACACAAAACCTGTGCCTTCTACGTAATGCCCCTGCTCACTCTGGCAAACGGGACTGCTCTACTGTAAAACACATGAGGTGCAGGCCAAATGAGCAGGGACTCCAAATATCAGACAATTAAAGAGCCAACTATCACTTATGACAACTTAAAAGGCTCTATTCTGGTTCTATTATATTCAAAGACTATATAAGCCAGTTTTATCAGCCAGGATATATTCCCCTAGAAAGGATACCTTCCTAAAAACAAATTTGGGGCAGGGGATTCAACTTAATGGGAGACCACTTATCTAACATACTTGAGGCCCTGAGTTCAATCCTCAGCACCACACACACACACAAAAATAATCAAAAAATGACATTCAAAATTGCATTTGTGCATTTTAGTCATCTGAATTCTCACCCAATAAAAATATAACATGAACCTGTTTTCTTCCGTGTGTACTTGGACCCTTTGAAAATCATTCTATTGATCACTGCTGGGTGTAGACTATGTATGACACATTTATAATAAGTGAAGATATAACTTTTTTATGGATAATTGAGAATAATTAGCTTACAGAGAAAAGGTTACCCTATTATCATTAATATTCGATAGTCAATATTCTTCTCCATAAACATGGATATGGAGGGATTGAGAGGTTGGAAAGAGGAAGGAAAATAAAAATGGTCAAGATGCAATATGTAAATATAAATATTTCTCGAAATAATGAATTAAAAACAGGGACCTGAGGACATAGCTCAGTGATTTAATTTTTTTTCTCAGTTCAACTTTAATACATACTACAAAAGATTAGTGAATAGGCGGGTGATTATAGTGCTAGGAAACCTGAGGCCTACAGCACGATCCCCAACACCCTGCAGTAGCTGGGTTCGGTAGCACAAGCCTCTAATCCCAGACCTCAGGAGTATGGTAAGAGGATTGTGAATTCGAGGCCAACCTGAGCTGCATAGTGAGTTTAGAACCAGCCTGGACAATAGAGCAAGACCTTGTCTCAAAAAAAAACAAAACAAAACAAACAAAAAAAAAAAAAACACCCAAACCACACACACAACAAAACAACAACAACAAAAACAAAGTTAATGTTCCTCTTTACTCTTCACATGGATTTTCCATTTTTCTTATCACATTTTAGATGGCATTGAGATTTTACATATAAAAACATAATAAATCAAATATAATTAGAATACTGTGCCATGTGCCCAACATAAATTTTATTTATCTTAAAATCTAGCATATTCTTTGATCTTTGAGAATGTAATTTTAAAATGCAATGTAAAAGAATATCTATATAAACCGGTATTTTTAAAATGATGAGGGGTAAGTGGGCAAGTTCTTCCTAAATTTCTGGCCTCACATGTATGATCCTTCTTCTTGGCTTCCTTAGTATGTGGGATTATATTGCTGGTTTTTGTTTCTTTTTCTCTTGGGTCATTCCTCAAAAAAAAAAAAAAAAAAAAAAAAGGAGAAAACTTCTATGCATCAGGAAACTGCATGCAGACATATCATTTATCCCGCCTCATAACATGAATGGTGAGAGGACTTAATCTTGTTCAGGGTCTAAGACACAAAATAAACTTCTGGGATTTTGTTTGACATTTGTGTTAGGAAGAATGAAGGGCACTAGAACCTTTAAATGACTCAAGGGCAACAAAAGAGGCTAAGGGGTGGAGAAATAGCACAGCAGTTAGAGCGCTTACCTAGCAAGCACAAGGCCCTGGGTTTGATTCCCTAGTCCCACATACAGTAGGCAGTGGTGCATGCCTGTAATCCCAGCACTCAGAGACGGAGGCAGGAGGACTGCCATTTGTTCAAGGACAGCGGGGCTACATAGTGAGCTCAGGACGTGTGCGGACTGCAGAGGAAGAGCCTATCTCAAAAAAAAAAAAAAAAAAAAAAAGGCTAAGTAGAGGACTGAAAATGGAATTGAAGTTGGCACAAAAAGCTATTTATTCAGATGCAGAGCAGAGCAGGGAGGGAAAATCCTACATAGTATTTTTCACTTTGTTTCCCAGGTGAACATGATACAGAGAGCACAGCTTAGTTTGCCAGGTATGGCAGCACACTCTCCTGTAACAAATTCCCTTTCTGATTTTTTTTTCTAGCTTACTTCCTCACTAGGTATATACACTATGATCATAAAGTTCCCCTTGTTAGTGGAAATAATTTTCCCAAACCATCCGTCCACCTGTATTTGTGTGAAGCCCAGTGCCTGACATGGAGCTGACATGACCCCACCTCAGAGGATGAGAACCACCTCTCTTTAGATTTCCAAGGATGCATGAAGAATTTCAGATCAAATGGCAAGAGGTGACCTTTAAAGTCTCTTTTCAGGGACAGCTTAGAAAGTTCTCAGAATCAGTGCCTCCTCCTTCCCGTCCACGTTCTAGCTTTTGATGTGTTGGTTCACATTCAATCACTTTGTCATTCAAAAACCAATCATACATGTCTGAGAGTTGAGAAAATAAGGGCAAGAGAAAAGATGACTTTTTACTTTAAATAATAGTAACTAATGCTTATCAAGAGAGGTTTGTTCTGCTCAGAATTAAAGTGATCATATGTAATAAGAATTTAGCATTTTGCTTTCCATTCAAACCAAGAATGCTTGCTCAGGCGCCTCTGAGAAATAACACGAGATTACTTAGGCTATTAGATTCTGTCAGCATAAATCTTCTTCATTGGCAATGGGAATGGATTTATTTATTTCTTTAAAAAAACAAGAAAGCTTTGATGCACCTTGAGAATGAACACTTCTAAATTAATACAATTAAAGGCTTTGGGATTTTTAGATATTATTACCACATGCTAGTCTTCCACAGTACGACATCTACAGGACTGCAAATTTTATTTCAGTCTTCACCCACTTGGGTAAATAAGGACTTACTATCATCACTCATTTGTGATCTAATTTAAACATCTGGGCAATAGATGTTAATGGGCTCTCTGAGTTCTTGGTGGGCCCCAAGGGAAAGAACACTAATGCCTGGGTTTTCTCCTTGCGTCAAGGAACTGGTGCCGGTTTTACCCATGTCCAAGTGCACTCTGTTCTGTTCTCCAGATATCTTAGTACTTATTTGTTGCTGCGACAAAATACTGAACATCCACAATTTACAGGAGGAAAGATTTGTTTAGGTCAGTTTCAGAAGGACTTACACCATCCACACATAGGAAGCTGGTAACAGTGAAAGTGCACGGCAGAGGCAGGAGAGTGGCTCACCCACTCAGACAAAAGCCAAGTGAAACAAGAGCCAAAGGAGGCTGGAGACTCAGGCCAGGCTAGAGCCTTCCCAGGAAGGAGCTGTAACAACGGATCTTCTCCTTTATTTTACTTAGTTCGCGCTGCCAGCCAGTTGGGTCTCTCTAGCTTAAGGTGGGTGCCTCTTCCTCAGTTCCTGGCCCACAAGTCAAAAGCAAACACCTGAAAGTGCTGCCCTGGGCACACCCCAGTCTCAACAACAAGACGCAATCTTTCCAGGTGAAACCCCAAGCATCTACCCCTCCCAGCCATACCCCCAATAACACACAGCTCCACAGTTTTCCCACTATATCCGAATCCAGATCCAAATCATAGCTCCTGTTGTGACAGCCCCAAGAACAGCTTACACTTTACCTTATGGGTAGACACTGAATTAATGAGCTTTTAAATCTACACAAAATTTTTAGGCCCAAATTCTATGGTATGTTCATGAAGACGTTTTTGTGTACAAGCATTGCAATATTAAGAACTCTTTAATATCATGTAGATGTACATTTATATTTTTAAAAATAATTAAGACACCCACAATTTTGAATTACCTCCATCTTGTATCTATTTTTACCCTACATCAAGTGTGTCCAATTTACAGCCCAGTAATTTTCTGGCCTTGATTTTTTCCTGTTACAACAAGCTATTTTTTTTTTTTTTGAGACAGGGTCTCACCCTGTGGTCCAGGCTGGTTCTGAATTCACTTCAGAGCCCAGGTTGGCCTTGGACTCACTGCAATCCTCGTCTTTGCCTCCCGAGTGAGTGCTGGGATTACAGGCGTGCATCACCACGCCCAGCTTATGTGGTGCTGGGGAATCGAACTCAGGTACTTAGCACTTGGCTTAGCACTTGCTCAAGTGCTTTAACCGCTGAGCCATTCCTCCAGCCCCAATGTTATAAGAAGTTTTGAAATGGGAGTTTTAATAATTATGTATGTTTATTATATTGTATATTTTATTTTATATGTAGGTCAAAACAGGTCCTCTTCACTAAAAACAAACAAACAAGAAAAACATGGGCAACTCTCATTAATAAGGAATTCAAAGAGTGGCATGTAAGAAAAAATTAAATATTTGCACTCAATATTTGGTGATATCATTTTCTAATGATTTTAGATTCAAGAGCAATAAAGATGGAGTTAGTGGTTCTGGGAAATACTGTATAGCACCTATGTAAATGCTGGGTAAAATTTAAAATTTTACACAAGAAAAAAAGTAATAGCACTGTCCCTGTTTTACATTATTTTTAAATTGGTACAGGACACCCAAGTTATTTTAAGCCCTGTCACTGAACTGAACTGGCAAGACGTTGCAAGAAGAAGACGAAGTTAAGAGATGGCTAAGATCTCAGGAAATGATGAGAAGAAGGTACCATTAAGGTGTCTAGAGATCATTGCTGAGATTCGGTCTGAATGCTGAGTGTTCTCATCGTGGCAGTTATAAATTCAAATAGTGATGTCTGATCACACTTTCTGTTCTCTGTCCATTCATTCTGAACAAAAGCTATAATCCCTGGCCAAAAGTGAGAAGTTGAGGGTCAGAAAAGTCAAAGTTCCAATTATTACATCTAGAGTTGCTTACTACTTGCTTTAGATGAACTGCCAGGCACAGGACTCAGGGGACCTGTCTTTTCCCTTTTGGTGGTGGCCTGGCTTCCTGGCATTTCCTTTGGATTTGACCTGCTACAAAGCAGTGACGTATGTCTGCACCTTCTCTCACCTGGAGCACTGGCTGTGGTCGCTCTTGCCCCCCAACCCTTGTGTTCTGCTGCATATTTCTTAGTTAAGTAGCAGAAACAAGTCTGATAGTAATGTGTTTGTTATCTGTAGCCTAGGGCTTTATTCTTATTATATTAAAGTTGAATTTATGGGAGAAAGATTCTATGTAACTTTTTTTTTACAGAATAATTAGCAGGATTTAGAAATAGGTTACAATGAAGAAAAATATCAACAAGAAATATAAAGCAAAAAAAGGAATAAAAATAGAAAATAAAGTTAGAAATATAAATGAGAAATAAATTTCATTACTGGAGTCTTGGAAAGTAACTTACTTCCATGTTCTGTAGTGTGATGTCAACAGGGAAATGAGCTGCTATGGATTTAATCTATGTGCTTCTTAACACTAGTTTGCAGCAAATAAGCAATCACGGTGTAAAAAGAGGAGAAAAAAATCTTCAGAATTAACTCTCTAGGAGCTCTGTCTTGCCTGTGTGGACTTTGCATGGATGCTCTCCATCCCTAATTTTGCATCCTCCTCAGTTTTGACACCAAGTGTGCGGCAGCCATCAATCTTAGCCCTACATCTAAAACTCATTAAAATCTGTTTGCCATCCCTCTCAAAGATTAATCACAAAAGTCCAACATAATAGCCTTGCCAATTTGAATGCACCCATTCACATTTCATTTCAAGTGTATTGTAATTATATGATATTGCTTCTGCCCAAGTCAGGAAATGTTCAAATAATAATACTATTTTTGGTATATGATACTCTCTAAGAACTACTCCTTATGTTAATTAGATAAAAAAATTGAAGATGCACTTCTAAGTGTCTTCAAAAGTAAGAGCCATCTATATACTCATGAATTTCCATCCATTTATCCATCCATCCACCCACCCATCCATTCATCCATCTCGTAAATTGTACAGTTGCCCAAGTATACACAAATTCAGGGTGTGATAATGATTTACCAGGTGTTTTTTCTTTGTATTTTTAATTTAAAAAGTCCTTGACAAGAGAGATCTCAGTTATTTGCTTCCTCAGGTTTATAAATGCATACATGATGGTAATGTGCTTCCAGTTATGTGATTGTAACTATAATGATCATCTGCAATTATCGGATTCTCCTAAGTAACCCAAGACAATGTTTCCTGGAAGCATTTACTCCCCATTCCCCCTGGCTGTTAACTTACTTTCTGCCAGGATTGGAGTCAAACAACAAATACTTGTGATAGCTACACCCGATACCAGAGAAAACATACGTAAATATCGATATATTTTCAGTATAAAAATCATTTTTCTTTAAGCATCCTTTATTGCCCTTTGTGAAGTAATCAGAAAACATACTGATTATATTAGTCATGTTCTTTCAAAACACGAATTGGAAAAACAGTAGGCATGGGCGACAGATGTTCGTGAGCCACAGGCCCAGCTAGGCTTTGGCCATCGGGAATGTGCTGCTTACCAGTATGATGCTATTTGTTAATGAGAAAAACAGCTTTCTGGTTTCCTTTTCCAAACTTTCCTTACTGAAATTAGGATTATTTTCCAAGGAATTTTAATTGGACACTTCGAGTCAACCTTCATTAACTTGTAGTGATCCAGTACTGCAACCAATTTCTCATAGCACAACTGAACAGTATGATTAAAATATTAGAATTTAAATATGGTGGCTATTTTACTCATTCTTCTGCCAGATATGTACTGATTAACCACAAGGTCCCCAGACTTCTACAATACTGAAAATTCAACCATGGACCCAAAACATAGAACATTCTTAACGAAAGACTGTAAACAAATAAGTAAGTAAATAAATATACAGCATGTTTCAGGTGATAAAAAGCAAATAAGGGCAGTAGCGTTAAGGCTTCAGTTCTAAGAAGAAGTGAAGAGGGGCTCCACTAAGCAGGTCTGGGGAGGGAATGAGGCAGCCCGGTTACAGGAAGAGAGTCGGGGCCGGGGGAAGGGACAGGGACGGGGTGGGAGGGTAGAAAATGGGAAGGGATTGTAAAGTCGACATGTTACATAGATGTATGAAACACCCAAGTTCACTGTAAATTCTACGTACTGCATTTGTATATTAATAAAAATAGTTGGAAAAAAGAAGAGAGTCCTGGGCAGAAGTATTTGCAATAGCCCAGAGGGAAGGAGTCCTCAAAAGCCATAAGCTTGAGTCTCAGGAATGCTGATCAGAGGAAACTCTCTCTCTCTCTCTCTCTCTCTCTCTCTCTCTCTCTCTCTCTCTCTCTCTCTCTGTGTGTGTGTGTGTGTGTGTGTGTGTGTGTGTGTGTGTGACTAAGGGCACAGTTCACTGTGAGAGCTTCAGAATATCCTGAGTGGCCTTGAAAAGTATCTGGAATAGGTAAAGAAGTGACCCAGTGTACAATTTTAAGGTCATGGCAATAGCTGTGCTTAGAGTGTTCTGGTGGGGAAACAAGTGATGGCCAGTTACTGGGCAAAGCCAACAACCATATCTGAGAAGGCTGACTTTGAGAAAAAAATCAGACAAGACAGAGAAGGCCACTAAATATTGATAAGGGGAACAATACACCAGAAAGACAGAGAGATATAGCAAACGAAAATATGTATGTACCCAGTATTGCTGCAATCAATTTAAAAAATAAATACTACTCAACATAATGGAACACACAGGCCCCAAAACAGTAACAGTGGATGATTTCAATTCTCCAGTCTTACCAACAGAGAGGCCATCCAGAAAAAAAATTAACAACAGCAATAACAAAAAAGAAAAAAAAGTCCATCGGAATTAAACTACATGATAGATCACACAGACTTGATAAGTGCGGAAAACATTACTTCCAAAGACTACAGAATACATATTCTTCTCAGTCGCTCGAGGAATGTTCTCCAAATAGACCATATAGTCAATCAGCAAGGGTTAGTAAATACAAAACACTAAAATAATTTATTATAGCTTCTCAGGTACAAAAATATCAAACTGCAAGTCAACAGCAAAACAGACCACAGAAATTACACAAAGACAAACATACTGAATAATTCACTTTCTTTCCACGTGTGTGCGTGTGTGTGTGTGTGTGCACGCTATACACAATGTTTACATTGAATCTGAGTATTCTGTGTGCATATATATTGCATCAAAACTACTATTCCCCCCCTTCCCTTTTGGGCCTCCTGCACCCTCCCCATCCCCTATAACTCCTAATATCTCCCCCATTTTGTTCTATAGAATGATCGTATTCTGGGTTTCTAGTCGAAAAATCACATGATATTGAATCTTCTGCATCTGACTAACTTTACTGAGCATAATGGTCCCCAGATGCATCTATTTACCTACAAAAGGATGTAAATGAGTTTCCAAAAAGTAGCTAGAGGTCAAGGTAACAAAGCCTATCAGGGACTTCTGCTGAGAATATTTCTGAATGCTGAAGAAATTCAAGACACTGGAACACAGAAAGACATCCCATGTTCATAGATTGGCAGAATTTATGTTCTTAAATTAGCCATATCACCAAAATGATCTACAGAGTCAATGTGATGGCCATAAAAAATGAAATTCTTCAAAGAAGTGGAAAAAATAACAGCCTAAAATTCTTATGGAAACATAAAGATTCAACATAGCCAAAATGATCCTATGAAAAATAAATAAATAATCTAAAAGGCTGCAGGCATCATAGTACCTAATTTCAAGCTATAACAAATATCCATACAAAAAACAAAACAAAAAGAGACAAAATGGAATTATACTAGTACGAAAACAGACACAAAGGTCAATGAAACAGAACGAGCACAGACACAAAGCCATGTAACTACAGACATCTTATTCTGGACAATGGCACAGAAATATATGTTGAAGAACAGACAGCCTCTTCACCCCATGATTCTTGAAAACTGGATATCCACTTGTAGAAAACTGAAACTAAGCTCCTATCTCTTACCCTACATAAAAACCAACTGAAAATGTATTAGTGATCTAGGTATAAGACCTGAAATTATGCAATTTCTGAAAGAAAATATAAAGGAAACACTTGAAGCCACAAGTCCTGGCAAAAACTTCCAGAATACAATTTCAATGGCACCAGAAGTAATAACAAGAATCAACAAACTGAACTACACCAAATTATATTAAAAATTTTGTTTAGCAAGAAAAAAATAAAAGAATGAAAAGCCTCCACAACAGAAAATCTTCGCCATGTACTCTCCGTACACAATTAATATTTAGAATATAAACGAGATGAAACAGAAAGATGAGATGATACAGATAAGCCAAATAGTCCAATGAATAAATGGGTACGCAAATTAAGAGATACTCTTTCAAAAGTACACAAAACACTAGCTAATAACTACACAAAAATATTAGCATCTTTATACACTAGAAAACTGCAAATTAAAACTACACCAACATCCCATCCCAGTCCAGAAGTGTGGTTATTATCAAGAATACAAAATATGATAAATACTGGCTCAGATGTGAGAAAAAATGAGCTCCTCTAAACTGGTAGGAATGTAAGTAGTACAGCCATTACGGAAATCAGTATGGAAGTTCCTCAACAAACTGACACTTTGATCCACTTATATACCTGAAGAAATAAAAAAAAAAAAAGCTTATTACAGAGACACATGCATATCGATGTTTCTTAGGGTGCAATTCACAATGGCCAAGATATGAAACCAGCCTAAGGGGCTGGAGATATAGCTAGCTCAGCAGTTGAAATATTTGCCTAGCAGAAGTAAGGTCTTGAATTCGCTCCCCAAGAACCACATTCATATTAGCTGTCTGTGGCCTGCATGTCGGTAATCCCAGCACTATGGAGGCCGAGCCAAGAAGATTGTTATGAATTCAAGGCCAGCCTGGGTTACCTAGTGAGTTCAAGCCCAGCCTGGCCTACAGAACAGCATCCTGCCTCAAACAAAACAATACAAAACAAGACAAAAAAAAAAATCCAGTTTAGGTGCCCAGGACAGATGAATGGATAAAGACAATGTAGTACATACACACACTGGAGCCACAAAAAAGAGCAAAACCTTGCCATTTGCAAGAGAAATGAAGCTGTATCTCACAGTGTTGAGTAAAATAAACCAGAAAGACAAACATGATGCAATCTTTCTCATTTGTGGAATATACGAAGGATGAAAAGAATGTAGAAGGAAGGCAATTATTAGGCACAAGGGAGGGAAAACACAGGTTGGGGAGTGTGCAAGAGAAGGTTATAGCCAAGATGGACATGGCAAAAATAGTAACATAGAAGTAATCAATTCTACATAGTATACACATTGATCCCCCAGTGTGAGACTGGAGGGAGGGGAAAGAAGAAGGAGAGAGAGAATCAAAATATGTAACTGTCAAAAGAAATCCATCAATCTGTATAACAAGGGTGAATCAATGAAAAGATGTGGAAAAGTATAATCTGTTGTATATTTTAAGTTCATAGCAATGTGGAAGAGGAAATACCTTCTTCTCTTATCTTAAATGTAAGTGGAGTCCCATCCTGATCTCTTTTTTATGCCTTGTTCTTCCCAGCTTAAAAGATATTTGTCTCTTCCCCCATCCCGCCTCCCAAATTATTTCTCTAGCCTTCATAACTATTGTAGGTGGATTTGTCTTCCCCAAAACATATTTTTAAGTGTTACTAAAATGACTTATTTTATTTTTTACATAGTCATTGCCCATGTTGTTATTAATCTGCAGAGGCTTAGTATTAAAATGCTTTCCAAACTCAATCAATCTTGCACTATGAGTAATGATTTAGAATTTTTCTTAGAATAGTACAAACAATTCCAAACAGGAATAGCCTTTACTTTGCCTGCATTCCATTTCTGTCTCTGATGCTTTCACAAATTGAGTACAGTTAATAGGTTTCTTCCAATTATTATAAATGAATATCCATGTTTTGGCAAATTGTAAATTGTAAAACATGAAAATACAGGCTCAGAGGACCTGGGTATTCTTTTGTGATCTGTGCTCCAATTCTGAAATGCAAAGATTAAGGAGACAGATAAAAGTAAGACAGCTTTCGTGTCACTGCTATATTTGGAAAACTAACTCAAATAATGACCACGTTCGACCATGCAGTTCCTAATCTGTAATTATTTCATCAGTGGCTACTGAACACAGAACCAGATCTGCATTTCCACATCTGTTTCCCCATCCAAAATGGCGAGGACCTTGAACATATTAAAATCAATTAAGGCAACTGAATCTACTTAATAGGTTGTTCCAGTTAAGTCTTTCCAAAAATAATGGCAAAAAGTTGGCCAAATCCATCTGGAGTTTGCTGTCATTTCTTGGAATTTCATTATAAAAATGTGGGCATTGCTTCAGTATACTTGGCTTAGTCACAGCCAAAAACTGTTGTAGACAAAGTCAACTTCAATATAAAAGGGACAGATGGCCATTTCTGGATAGTCTTCACTGATGGCATACTTTATAAAAATGGGCCAATGGTACAACTGAGAATGAACTTAATTGAACATACTTTCCACATTCAAAAAGACAAACCCATTTTTATAAGCCGAACAGAGTATGTTCTGTGCTACAGCCATTCACCTGGAAGGAAGCTCATTTGGAAGAATTACCAATCACCACCTCTGATCTGTAAACCGTTTTTATCAGTATCCTAAGACTTTCCTGTCAATTCACTAAGTTCTCTTTTAATTTTAAACAGAGAAGTACACAGAAATATGCTCTAAATTCTATAACCAAATCAAATCTAGACCATAACACATAACATTCAATGCACAGGCCAAAAACTAAAGTTTTAAAAAAATCCTAAAACTCTAAGAAAATTTGATTCTCTTGCTTTTTCAGAGATTAAATAGTTTCAGAAACCCTTAGTCATCCTATTTGGAAGTACTTCTACAAAGTCATGCCTCTAAAAGTGACAACTAAAAATTTACTATGTTGTTAACCATTCTAACTTCTGAGATACGTATTAGATTGCTATGGTTTGAATATGGTTCAATCCACCCAGAAACATAGTTTGGAATTTGATCCCTAATGTGAAGTATTAAGAGGAAAGAAACTTAATCTGATTGTTGTGTCCAGGAATGAGGACTCTGGGAGACGACTAAGATTAGATAAAATCATCAGTGGAGCCCCCACGACTGAGTCCCAGTGGCTCTATAGGAAGAGAAAGACTAGGTATACACAAGTACTTCCTGTCTCTTGTCAAGTACTTCATGTCTCTTGCCATGTACTTCCTGTTTCTTGCCTTGTCATGCTCTATCCTACCTTAGGATTCTGCCATGAAGGTAAGGCTAAGGTAAGACTAAGTTCCTGCACTGGTTTCATTCAGATTTCCTTTGTTTTAAATATTATATCCAGTTTAAATATAGCTTGTCTCTACCCAGAATATTCAATAGGGATAAATCAGTTGTGACATGTGCTGGCCTTTAAAATAAAATATTTTTTCTTTGTGTTTGTATGTGTGGGTAAAAATTAAGACTACACAAGTAAGCATATATTTATTAGACTTTTTAAAAAGGTGATTTAGGCTTTGTGAATATCTTTTTGTTTCAGGAAATTTCACTGTTATTTACCTGCCAAATATTGAGATATAGTCCTAGTGATAAAGAGAAAAAGCTTAAAATGCATTTTTGCCAGTTAGGTGTGTTGTGAAAATAACATTCATTTCTTCCTTTAGACATGCAGAAATATTCAAAGCTTCCAATAAATACCTTGAAGAATATATCATATTCATGGTATTTTTAGGGGCCATAAAGATTAATAAGAAAAACTGATTTTCTTTACAATTACTTCAGAAAAGAATAAGATATGAAGCATATTTTATTTTAAGAGATACTATACTACTCTTCCCCTTTTGATGAAAACATCTGCAACATTATTAAATGGCACTTAGTATATACATTTTCAGTGTGGCCCTAATAAGCAGCAAGAATTATTACCCTCATTTTGTTGACAAAATCTGAAGCTTGTCCACACTTGCAGAGCTAGCAAGTGGGTAGAAAGTCAGGGTCCTGAACCCAGGATATTTAATGGGGCACCCCTGCTCCTTCTATGCTCTTGCTTTCCATCACTGGGTCACTAAGGGGGACACAGGCCAAGTCTCCAAGGCACACATCTGAGGCCTCAGTGACTGTCACTTGCCAACTCTGAAATGAGCAGTGCAGACTAGCACGTCTCTCCACCTCGGCTGTCCCGTGGCTTTGCAACAGGTGCCATAGATGGAACACTTGATGGACAGTGAGGGTCTCATTGTTACTTGAACAAAAACAATTATAGTTCTGAGGTTCCACGCGCTGCGATTCTTCCTAGGGCCCAATGCTAAGTCCTCGGAATCTCTGTCACATTAACAATATCATTCCATCATGGCAGATTCTTTTAACCCCGAAAATACTTTTGGCTATGTCAAAATGTCTCCCAATAATCCAACTATCAATAGTACAGGCAAAGTCAGGCTTCAATCCAGAAGTCTCTGTCTCTTAATCCTTCTATCCTATTATTGGATGGAAGTTTATTATTTTAATACACTTTGTAGCTTTTAACTTAATTTTCTGTCTCCCTGTCAAACCATTTTCTTAAACCAGTTCATTACATAGTTTTGCATCTATTTATTTCCAAGCAGGAGTTCAAACCCAGGACCTTATCTATGCTGGAAAAGTACTTCTGCTCTGCTACATTCCCAGCACACAAAACAAAACAAAACAAAACAAAACAAAACAAAACAAAACAAAACAAAACACACCACTTTTTTTTCTAACTTAGGAAATGTGCCTGAGCACTACTAAAAGTTTTTCTACTGCATGAAAAAGAAAAACTTTCATTTGTATTTAACAAAAAGAAATAGAACTGACTATAATGAGGAGCATTGTTGTGCGCCTACTTTTTATAAATCACAATGATGTTACCAATGCTTGTGAATAAAAAACTCCAGTAAGATGATGTTGCTTTTGATAAAGATATTTACCGACTATGACTGCGGAACAAATCAGGAGGACATGCTACTAAATCAGTGTGGCCCTTGCTGTCTGAGGGACATGTAATATTGACTATGGCTTTTAAAAAGCCCAGACAGCTCATTCTGTAATGGCCCAAAACTGGCCCATTAAATGTCACGCCAACATCATTCTGAGAAAAACTGACACAGGAGATTACTGTCCTTGTAAAGAATTAATTTCCAAGTAGAAGTTACCAATGCCAAAGAGAATACCATTCTCCAGAAGAGCAGAAGTTAAGTTGAATATAGCTTTAATTCTCAGAAGAAAAGCACAGGGTTCTGGAAATCGGTGCTATTTAAACATTAATATGTGTAAGGCAAATTCATCTACGTTTAGTTCCCTGTTTTTCCTAAGAAGGGCTGGCACAGCTAGATGTCTTTTCAGTGACCATATTAAAATCAATACTAAAATATTGGTACATTGAAAATATTTTATATTGACATATTAAAAATCAATCTTTTCAGAAACCAATGTTACAATATTCAATGATATCTTAAGAATTTAATTTTGTGCTCTTTCGGTATCTAAGATGACAACACGCCATCCCTTGAGGTTTTCACATCATATCATTACTTAGTCGAACTGGTTTCTTGTTTGTCCAGTTTTTAATTTTTTTGTAGGCCAATTTTCATTTAACCTAAAAGGGTTGCACAGTTTAAACTTAATAGAACCCTTACTGTTGTAAATTCTTCACAGCTGATGGAATAAGTATTGATATCTTCCAACAAGATTTTCTTATTACTTATCATAGCTTTGTATGAAATTGTCAGACAAATCTAATTTAGCATTTTGCTTTTATAATTGAAGGAGAACTTGACTTCTCATTAACATTTTCCTAAAATCTTTTATTTTTACTTATGGGCTTTTCTAGCTAGGTACACCTTAGGTTAATTTTTCTTAGTGAATTGTTTTTAAATTGAAATTGCATTCAGCCTGTAAGTATATTTGGGAGGAAATTACATAATATATTAATAAATGATCATAAATACTCTCAACTGTATTTTTTGTCCTTTTAATCACTTCTGTGACTTTCTGCATTTAGTTCTCAAGCCTGTTGGGTTAAATTAAATTCTAAGAATATTATAACTTTGAGTTTCTTTGCACCGTAAACTTTTGCGACCATATATAAATAAGCTTCCTCACAAGTCCTTATCGGTAGGACCACAACCGATTTTTACCTTATACCACATTTTCTAATTTGGGAAGGATGTGCAGGATGAACGTGCAAGGTTGACCAGCAATCATGTGACCTGAGTTCAGGACAATGAGGGAAATGAACGAGGCCATGTCTCTCCTTAGTCGCATCGCAGATGAGAGACCTTCACTGACAGAATTTAAGCAATGCCACTTTTTATCAAAATGCAGTGGCCAAAAGCTCTAGCATACAACACAAAATGGCTTGGCAGACCTCAAAGCCGAACTAATGAGGTTCATTTTGGAGCCAGATCATTTGACTAATGACTTAAGGAGAATGGATGACACTAATAGTCTCAAAGATTTTATGGCACTCAACAGGAGAAAGCCAATTGGGAAGAGGGAGAGAGCAAATGCAAAATCAATAAAAAGCAACAGTAGCTTATCGCTTCTTTTAGCCCCTTCTTGGCACTGGATATCCCCGTAGTTCACTGTACTAATGTGACTTCCCCTGGGCCACATAATAAAGACATAAGCAGCACACTAGCACTCCAAGGACACTCACTCGGTGGAGGGCGGGATCCTGATATCTGAGGGGGGCAGCGTGGCCAGTGGTTCCGGAGACAAGGATGGGCCCTTGTAAGTTGTCATTGCTGCTGCACAGTCGATCAAAACTGTGGGACACAGACTCATCGCTATTCCCAGGGAAATCATTTGTATCAAAGCCAGCCATACCCTGGAGCTCAATGAAAGATATCGAAGGGACCTGCATGAGCAATACACGGCAACGTGACAAACCCCATGCTCAGCACTGAGAAGCAAGCTTCCAAGGCTTCCAAAGCACCACTGTGACTACTAGGCCAAGTTCTTAGATCAGACTGTCCAAGCAGCGCTCTGGTGGGGCCCACGGGTATCCACTGGAGGTGTTAACCACAGCCTTTCGGGTAAAGAGAGATGATAAGGTTCTAGAGAAAGTGCTGTGAAACTGGGAGAAACTCCATGTACAGCTTGTCCTTTATCCCTCTTATATTTTGAAGTTTTTGCATGAGCTTTAGTTCCAGGCTGACTCGAATTAAACAATAATGTCTACGCTGCTCAACAGTAAGCAAGAACCTTAAGAGGAACATGTATGCTTTCTGTTACAGCGGGTTCACAAAAGAAATCCCTGTATGCGATCATTTCTTGGTTTCCACTCAACTCTGTTTGGAGAAAAAGTTTTAACTCCATCAACTACATGTTTCGCAATCTCTCCATGTGAGATTGGAGAGGAATTTAATTATGGTTTTAGTCAGGCATTGTTCTGTGTGCTTATAATCACAGCACTTTGGGAGGCTGAAGGCAGAAGGACCACAAGTTTGAGCCCCATCCTGAACAACTTAGCAGGACCCTGTCTCAAAAGCACAATGGAAAACTGGGGTGGGGATAGGTACAGCTCAGTGAGAAGGCCTTGGGCTTAATACCAAGTACCACACATGCAAAGAGTTTAATTAATTTTTGTATAAATATTTACTTAAAATTCAATTAATCATTAGCGAGGACTTCATGCACTGGACCAGGTGTCATGACCTTTGCTCCACGCCTCCCACTCATAAGCCAGGCTTATCAAGGGTCTTCTAATCTAGTTAAGGAAAACAGAAAAGAACTGAAATACTGTGATAGAAAATATTCTTAGAACAATAAATCTCCATGATCAAAAACGATGCTAGGAGAATCCAGAGGGAAGAGAGTGTAACAGCTGAAGTAGATTAGAAAAGCAAGACAAGAGGCACTTTAGAGGAGGCGGCTTGGACACCAGCTGGCCTTCCGGAAGCAGGGAGGGGGGATGGTTCTAGAAGGGCATCTCAGAAAGACAACACCAAGATGGAGAGACCTATGCTTGTGTCTGCTTAGAGAAGAACAAAATAGTGATATGGCTGAGGCACCATTGTGAATGCAGGGTGGGGAAAATAAACCTAGGAGAGGAAGGACTCTTGATATCTATGGTAAGTAAATTTCCTTGGGCTGAGGTCATCCTGTCATTCAAACTGAGCCCCTTAGCGCCTCCCAGGCTCACCAAGCAGCCCACTGCTCTCCTTCCCAGCTCCTGCCACCTTTCTCTCAAGTACCTTCCTAGCTAACTTAGCACTTGCCTGCACGCACCTGCTCTTCATGGGTTCCACATGGTAGAGGCATCTAGTCTATGACATCTGTGGTCACCTAGTTTTCTAACTTCCCAGCAAGGTCCAGGTGTTGGCAGTAAAACTGTGCTACCTCCAAAGAAGGTAATATGCTTAACCCCTAGCCAGACTTCTCCTGCCAGGGCTTTCAGATAGACAACACTGGCTAAACCTGTGTCAGGCATCACCACCTCCCTCTCCCCACTGCAGACAAGCTCATTGGTTCAGGGGCTCTATTTCCCACGTATGGGCTGTGAACTAAATTACAAAAGACAGAGAGTGAAGGGATGCAGAATTAACAGCAGTGTCTTTATATTTTTTTCCCCAATCAAACCAAGGGATTCAGTGAATTGTAGAAGCTTGTTCAAGTAGCCATACTGTTAAGAAACAGATAAAGGATTTTGGATCTTCAAGAAACAGAGGAGAACTAAATCTCACTCCCTTTTATCTACCTATTCCCTACGAGTCAGCAATTAATGATACAAGTTAAAAATGTCCACCACACCACCTTTAGTTAGTTTGTTCCATTAGCATTTATTAAATTGAGTGAAAAATTTGGTGTGAAAACTTTTGAGACTCTTGTTCTCAAGGGTATATATATATGTATATATATTATTTATATATAATATATTATGTAAATATATATATATATATATATATATATATATATATATTGAGAGAGACAGAGAGCAAGATCCATAATCAAGAAAGAAGAAATGTCAAGCATGTAGATGCTGAGACTTCCCAATGCTACTGATGTAAACTGTAAGCTTCAGATACAAAAGACTGAGTACAGCATACAGTACTTAGAGTTCTCAAAGACATAGTAGGACACAAGCTAACCCAGTGAAACTCTAAAAATTTCTACTTCCTATAATTGAAATTAGGGTTGCTTTGAGCAATTTGTGCCCTGTAAGTCACATAAAGAAAAAATGACTTTATGTTGCTAAATCTAGCTAGTGACAAACTAGATCATTCGGGGGATTAATTAACTTGGAAAATCCATTTAAGGACTTGTTACTCTATCAATAGTTTTACATTATTAATGACTCTTCAGAATTCCAGAATGTCTTTAAATTCTCATTCAGCCATTCTGTGCTCAGCCATAATTACCAATGAGGGCTGTAATTTGGAAAACTGACTAGGTGCCAGGCAACACACAGTGTAAGTTGCATACGCAATTTCAGTGAAACATCTCAGTGATGATGCAAGCTAGATACTCAGGGAAGGAGATGGGGGCCCTCGTGAGCTGGGATAATTTCCAAGGACCCTATGGCAGGTGGAGACAAAAGTAAATACAAACCTGGCAGATTTTTAAAATCTCTTTCTTATATTACAAACTCCATGTATCCACACACCCAACAAACTTTCCCATATGACCAGCTTCCCACAGGTTTCTTTTTCTGCCATAACATCTATTTCTCATTCAGTGTGGGAATGCGCCCAGAGGTGAATATTTATGGGTACAGGAAGAGATACATATACTACACTCACATGATGCTTGTTAGGATTAATTTAACACATAGCCCCAAACAGTTAGAAATGGTAAGTTCTAATATAAATGTGGGGTATTTTTACAGTCCTTATAGTAAACAGGTAATTGTGCACAGGTGACGCAACAGTTTTGCTAAAGACTTATTTTTGTGTTTGCCTCCCCCCCACCCCTTCCACTAATTTATAATATTGTGTAGCAAAGACACAAATCTCAGTTACCTGTGAATTTCTTGGGAACACATCCTATTTTTTTTTTTTTTTACAAGGATTCTATTTCAACCTAAAAATTTGGGAACACAGTTAAGGATACTTATCTATGAAAATTATAGGCCTTCAGTAATTTTTTTGCGTTAACTGAAATAACCTGAAGCTAAAGAATGAGACTGTATTGAATGACATTTTGTAAGATCTGCCCCGCAGCCCTACAAGCAGCTCATCCATACCTCACTGTTTTATTATCTGGTTATGACTGATACTGTAGTTATCGTGATAGTTACTCCTATGAGCTTTAATCAATAATATAGTTCCTATTTTTAGAAACTTTTTTGACATCCATACAGAAGTAATATTGGACAGAGCAGGCATATACCTACATGAGAAATGAACTTAAGAAAAAAGATTTCATCTGTTTATTTTTTAAGTTACCTTTTATATTTTAGCACCAGTGGGTATTAAAAACCAGAAAACAAGCCCTTCACACTGAGCTGGGTGCCCAGCTCCCATGCCTGGTCTACTTCTCCTATCTTGACACTACCACAAACCACCCCTACATGTCTATCTTCCCACTGCAGTCACAAGTCTATGAGGAATTATTTTCATGAACACATGACATTCACTTTCTTCCTAGTAGAGTTTGGGTGAGGACAAAAAAGCCAACACGGGCTCAAGCAGTGACCCATTGGCTGCGAGCTCTTGCTCCGCCTTTCGTCTTCTTTGGGATGTAAAATCAACAACAACAACAAAAAAATGGTGATACCAAATAGTGACGCGCTGTGGGAAATCATCCAAATTTTACTGACATTAAAGGTTTTCGTCTCAGATTCATGTAAACCTTAACCACATCCTGATTTCGGTAGAAATTTAATTTCTCTCGTTAGTCACTCTCTTCTCCTGGGAGTATTTTTCATTATCTACTTAACTAGGTTTTCACATCAGACTTCCTTTCTTGTGTGTGTGTGTGTGTGTGTGTGTGTGTGTGTGTGTGTGTGTGTGTGTAGGAGGGTATATTCATGTGTATGGGCATGTTTTATCTATTTCAGAGAAGGCTGCATTTTTTTTTTTTTTTTTTTTTTTTTTTTTTTTTTTTTTTTTTTTTTTTTTTTTTTTTTTTTTTTTTTTTTTTTTTTTTTTTTTTTGTATTTCTCTCACTGTCTTTTAGCAATCTCTATCCTAGGCCTATTACCTTTGCTGGGCCTGAAGGGACCTATGAACTTGTTACCTATTCAACTAAGGTGGGTTTTGTTTTTTATAACCCAGCTGATTGGATATAAAATCCTGCATTTTACCCAGCATACTGAAATTACCCATGTCCCTTGTACTTCCATAAACTGCTTTCATTTCCTGCAGGAGGCCTGTGAAACCTGGCAGGATGACTCTCGGAAGAGAGGAGCAGTGGCTTCTCAGCCTTTTAAGTGCCATGTCTTTGGAGCACTTTGTCAAAACACATCATATACCAGCCACATCTGTTCATTTATGTGAACCTGAGAATACAGCTTTTCTTTTAAGATCTTCTTAAACCAGGAATATCGCTGCATGATTACTTCCCAGAGGTATATGCCATCAATCCCCTTGCTGGCCTGAACTTACCATTGACCTGTGATAATTATGCATTTTATTTCATAGTCCTATGAAGTCTGTGTTGATCTTTTAACACTCTGGCATGTGAAAGCCCCATTACTCATCGCCAGTGAAAGTCAGTGTGAACTGGGGACTGGTTTCCCACAATCCTTTAAGCTTGTCTCTGCATATAAAAGCACATTTAGAATTAGATTTAGGTTTAGGAGACATTAGGTAGACTCATATGCTCCATGATTTCCTTGCTTAAAATTTCACTGTCATCCCAACAAATTTCATGACAGCAACATTTAAAACTACTTGAAGCTATTCTGTGACACTAAATAGCAGTGGGGAAAGTGCACTTGGAACTTCACTGCCTAAGTCCCAGTCAGGGGGGAATGACCCACTGATTTCAGATCTCCACCAGTGAAACACAGCTTGTGTGAAGTTTCTATTTTCCATCTTATCGTGTGAAGTAACTGAAGATGAAACCTTTTCCCCTCACATGCTAGTCTCATAATTTCTTTTTTCTTTCTTTCTTTCTTTCTTTCTTTCTTTCTTTCTTTCTTTCTTTCTTTCTTTGTATTTTTTTTTTGAGACAAGGTCTTACTTTGTAGCCTAAGCTAGTCTTGAACTCACTATGTAGCCCAGGCTGTCTCATGGCAATCCTTCTGCCTCAGTCTCCCAAGCTCTAATATTACAGGCATGCACCACCACATCCATTTTATGTAGTGCTGGGGAATAAAACTCAGGGCCTTGCACTTGGTAGGCAAGAACTCTGATTGCTGTGCTATTTCTCCATTCTTGAGCTCCCCGTTCTGATGGAATTATTCCAATGTATTTCTGATGATAAATTCTTCATTTTTACAGTCTAATTTTCAAATGCATGCGTGTTTGTGTGTGCTTGCAGGCAGCCAAAAAGTTCATCAACAGTTGAATGGATAAAGAAAATGTGGTATGTGCACACAAGGCAGTTCTAATTTGCCATAAAGACAAATAAATTTGGTTCACTTGTAGGAAAACAGATGCATCTTGAGACCATTATGTTTAGCAAAAAGAATCACAGAAGGTCAAATATAACATGGCTTCTCTGATGAGAAACCCAAAGTATAATTAAGTCACAGAGTGAAATGAAGGAATGAAGATAGCAAACAGAGACAGATTTCGTGGAGAGGGGAAGGAGATGTGAGGAGGTAGAGAGAAGGAAAAATAGGAAAAGGAAATTAGAAAGATTGAGATGTGACATGCATATGCACCAATCCCCGAAGTCTAGTGTAATGATTATGTATCGTGAATACATACTGATAAAAGGAATAGTTTGGGGGAAAAACAGTAAAATATTTGATTGTGCAACTAAGTAGTTTAATTAAAAAGAAAAAGAAAAGAAAGAAGCCTACAGAGGTATCAGCATGTAAGCACAGCATCCAGAGGGCAGGTGGGAAGGGTACCCTGTGCATGTAAAGTGGGTTGCACCTGCTGGCAAAACCCACAGCCCCAAAGAACACAGGGAGTTGCCGATAGATGCTTGCTCTACAATCTTATAAAACATAAATGTCGTGAGTAGTCAAGCAGCAGAGTCTTGCTACCCTATTGGACCCTGAGGCAAAGGCAGAAACGTGCCCCAGTCTACACTCAAAAATTACACAATCATGTTGTGAAACGATTGAAAAGCTGATGAAAGCTGTGCAGTCACACCACACAGTCACATAAAGCCTATGTTGCCTGTTTCCTTCCAAGACCACTGTCACTCTTCATAAACCCACCTGGCAAGAGACCCCTGGACAACTACGGAGGACACAGACACATGAAGGTGTGCATGCAGGGTCCCAGAGCAACACATGACTACTTGTTTTTATATTAAAAATTAATATCTTCTTCATCATGGTTTGTTTCCATTTTCATTTTTTAAATATTACCTTAAAATGTTGTCCTGGTTAAATGTGATGCTTGGGTCTCCTTCAATATTGTGTCATTGGTGAGTCCCCCAACACCTCACCTTTAATCCTGATTCTATCAGCATGCATTAAAAATAACAGACCATCAGACAGAAACAGTCCTAGTGCTTCACACAAAGGAAGGTTGAGTATTATTTAATTGTAAGTATTGTATTTATGTGGATGTTGGAAAGCCATTGCCCAGAAAACAGGCGCCACAGGCACAGGCAGACTTGTGAACCCCAGAATGCACTATTTGGAATGATTTTGAACATGCCACTTATTTCTGAATTTTTCTGCACAGACTTCCAACTATAAGGCTGAAAGGACAGAAATCAGGCTTGGGGCCACTGCTTTGGGGGGCGGGGGCGGGGGTCTGAAGCACACATCATTGTGCCAGTCCAAAAGGAAAACAGGAAGTCCAACTCTTCTCAACATTGGAGCCCAGACTCAACATGAACTTGGCTAGGTTCTAGACGCTGTGGCACAGCCCCTAAATATGACAGGAATTTGTGATTTATGATTTCCCAGGGTCCTTTCTATGTCTGCAGCCACCCATCATATCTGTGTGGCAGATTCCCTGTCTAAGGGTCTAAATGCCCAATATATTACATCTTGATGGATAGACTGAAGTCTGGAGTTCCCTCATGAAGTCCTCTCACTCCCTACGTAACAACATGTGGCAAACATTCATTCTCAAGATGGATCTTGGGAACATGCAGGATTTAGTGCACAGGGATATTTGGATTGCATTCCTGCATTCTCTCAATAATCAGAGAAGATCTGACGGCCTTGCAGACACCATATACAGGTCTAGAAACTGGGAACGAAGCAATGAGGAAGAACATCAAAACTCTACTCTAGAGATGGTGACATTCCAGTGGGGGCAGGTGACCAATATAAGAAAAACAGTGTGCCAGACAGAGACCAGAGAAAAGAGGGGGGGAATGAAGCAGGAATGCAGGGCAGAGAAGAATGGCATGGGAGGATGATGTTTTAATTTGGCTGGTCATTGAAAAAAAAAGTTTCACTGAGCCAAAATGATCTTGAGCAACAATACAAAAGCAGGTGGAATTGTGATTCTAGATATTATGTCATACTACAAAGCAACTGTGAGAAAAACCTTATGGTATTGGCACAAAGACCGGCCACCAATGGAACAGACAGAGGATGCAGACAACCTCAAGTACCCTTTGTTATTTGATTTTTGACAAAGGAGCCAAAAACATGCATTGGAAAAAGAATAGCCAATACTTCAACAGTTCAATAATTCAATAAGTGGTGTTGGGAGAACTAGCTATCCACATGCAGAACAATGAACTTAAATCCACACCTTTCAACATATATTAAAATCAAATCAAAGAACTAGATGTCAAAACAGAAACACTGAATCTCTTGGAAAACAAAGTAAGTAAAACTCTTGAAGATACAAATATGGACAAAGACTTTTTCAATGGGCCACCTGATGCAAAAGACTCCCCAGAATTCACAAATGGAATTATATCAAATTAAAAATCTTTTGGATGGCAAAGGAAACAACAGAGTGAAGAGAAAAACAATGGAAGGGAAAAAAAACTTTTTAGCAGCTACAGTTCAGACAGGGGACAAAAATTATAATATACAAAGAACTGAAGAAAAAAAGAACCTTCAAAATTAAAGACCCAATTTAAAAATGGGCAACTGGCTAGACATTTCTCTACTGAAGAAATATGAATGGCAAATAAATACATGAAAAGCTGTTCAACATCCTTAGCCATTAGAGAAATGCAAATCAAAATATAACTAAGACATCATCTTACCCCAGAGAGAATGGTATACATCAAACACTCGAACAGCAGTCAACGCTGGCGACGCTGTAGGGAAAGGAGCCCTTTTACATTGCTGGTGGGACTATGAACAAGCACAACTACTATGGAAAGCGGTATGCAGATTCCTCCAAAATCTGAAAATAGATATTCCATTTGACCCAGAGATTCCCCTTCTGAGTAGCTTTCCAAAAGATTTAAAACCATCCTAAATAGAGATACATGCATACCCATGTTTACAGCAGCACGACCAACAACAGCCAACTGTGGAAGACGCCAAGATATTCATTGATACAACAATGGATAAAGAAAATGTGGTACATGTACACAACAGAGTGCTACTCTGCCACGAAGACAGATGGATTTGAGTCATTTGTTGGCAAATGAACACAACCTGAGACCATTAGGCTTAAGGTGAATCAGACTTGAAGCTTAAATAGCACATGGTCTCTCTAATATAAGAAATCCAGAGTAGGAATAGGTAATCACGTCAAATGGGTGAGATGTTGGGAGGGAGGGGGCAGGAGGGAGGGGTGGTGGTTGAGACAGGGTGCGGGGGAGGGGATGTGAAGTCACTGTGGTATGTTTATGCACAGAGTTCTCAATATAAATGTAACCATTGTGTATTGCAAATACACACCAATAATTTTTTTTAAAAGGGGGGGGGTGTAAGAAAATAGCCTCACTGAAAAGAAACCATTTGAACAAAGACTTTAAGGAGGTGAGAGAACAGATGGATGCCTGAGGATGGAGGTGGAATCTTCCAGGAAGGGGAGGAAGCCCCTGATGCTGGACACTGGTTGAAATCCTCAGGAAAAGCAACTAGAACAAGGTGGAAGAGGCAGAGGCAGGTCCAGGTGCAGGTGCAGTGCGGGGAGGGCACAGGTGAAGAGAAGGAGTCACGGATGGCGGTATGACGACAGTGTGTGGGGTCATGTAGACCATTTCAACAAGTTATGTACATTTCAGAGATGGGAAAATGCAGAGGAGCCTTGGTCACAGGATGCTATGGATTCCTTACATCGATAGCTTTCTTCTTGCGGTCACTAAACTTAGTCTGCAGTGTCAAAGGTAGAACTAGTTAGAGGATAATGCTGGTGAAGAGGAAGTTGGTAGCAGAGGAGGAAGCGGCTGAATTCTGGGTGATAGTTCATATTGCAGCTAATGGGGCTAATAGCATGAAACACAGAATCTGACAGAAACAAGGACGAGTCAAAGAGAACATCTAAGTTTTCACATCTGCACACCCAGAAGGATAGATCTGCCCTTCCCTTGCCAGAAGAAGCTGCCGTGAGAAGATCAGGACTGGGGTGGATGAGCCCAACGTGTGCTTTGGGCGTGGTGAGTGTGATTTGCCTGTGAGACACCCCAGCGGTCACAGAAGTTAGGAGCTCCGGAGAGCTGTGGGGAATTTAGGGGTGGAAGCAGATCTTTGGCAGCTGGCATCGAGCAGATGGCGTCTAAGGCTGGAGAAGACCCAAGTTGTAGATCTGTTCCATGTTGCTGCCTGGTCGTTCAGAAAAAAAGGAGAAATGTGTGCCTATAGATGGACACACAACATCCCATTTCTACACTGCAAGTTCTCTCTTGCCTTATTCCAGTTTCTACTTTGATCACAGGTTACACTTGTGGTGTCACCTAAATTCCTTCTCCAGAGACCTTGGTTTTGATGGTTCAGAGATGCATGAACTTGGCACAGACTCTGCTCTCAGAAAATAGCTGGCAAGCACATGAATGATTTCTGGTACAGAAAATGGAATGCACTCAAGAGGGGATAAAGGAAAGTCACTTCTCAGGAGTACACTGGGAGATTAAAAACTGAGGAAGAAAATGAAAGAAAAAAAAGTTCCTGAATGGACATTTTCCTGCCAGACAGACCCCAGGAGAAAAAAAAAAAATGGATTGTATCTCAAATGATGCAGGAGAGAGGAAATGAAAGAGGCCATTGAAATCAGGTAAAGAAATGAAAATTAGGACCCATCTGGGTGGCCCAGGTGAGGTGGTGTGCTTGCCCTCACACAACCTGGCTCCCTAGCCACACTGTCCATCTGCAACTCTGACATTTTCTTGAAGCTTTAGTAGCCAAACTGGACACCACTCAAGCTCCAGCATGCCCCAAGTCCCCTCACCCTGGGCTCTGACAGCATTCCTCTTTGAGTGCTTTATTTCCTGTTTCACTTGTGGAATCTTTCTTGCTATTTGGAGAAACAACCAATACCTTTGCCTCTGCAATCTCTCATTAAAACTTTTAAAAACCGAAGACCAAAAAATATCATGTTAGGTTACACGTAGGTGTCACTGGCTCCAAGTCTAATGCATGGCCCACACACCCCTGGCACTAGCATGGCGCTGGTGTACAAGTCAACAGAAGAGTATTACGACTGGTGTCCCACAGGATCTAGAAACAGAGAACCATAAATAATACAAGGTCACCTTGGTATGGCAAAATGTTCTATCCAAAGGCAACCAGCACCCAACTGTGAGAGGCAGCATCTGCTCATCAGAGGGCAGTCCCTGGGTAGCTAACAAGCCTCAGGAAGTACATCCTACTATCATGTCTGATTTGGTTTTGATGTGAAATTTTATGTTCCCAAAGCAATCTTTTGATAATTTAATTATTCACTCCAGAAGCTGTAATATGATCACTATTGGCAGAAGATAAATATTTGAAGAAACATAGTACCCATTTCAAATTTTATTTTGAGGAGGGGTCTTGTTCTGTAGTCCCAGGCTGGTCTGCAACTCACAATGTAGCCCAGGCTGGCCTCCCATATACATGGCAATCCTCCTGCTTCAGCCTATGTTACCTGTTTCTAAAAGGCACTCAAAGTATAAATTATGGTTTAAATATTATCATTCTTGTTTTATTTGGAGCTCACCACAGCTTAGTGAACTGATAAAATGAACTTCACCAGTCAAAGTAGGAATCAGAAATCAGAAATGAATTGAATGACCCCACCAAAAAGAAAGTTCTAAATTTAATTAATTATACAATATGTTCTAGGCTTTCTCTGCTGGTTATGACTCCTAGGACATTCAAAATTAACAGCATATGCTCAAGCATTTTATAATCTAGTTGAGAACACTAACTGATGAATATGCAACAAGGTAAGTCTGTGTTCAAGAGTGTATAACCAAAGAGACGGATATGAGGAGCTCAGAAACACTGCTATCAACTGAAGGAACTAGGGAGGAGGCACCTGAGCCAGGCTTGGAAGGAGGGGCGACTCTGGAACAAGGGCAGCGCGAAGCATAATGGCTACTAATAATTACTGAATATCATCACCAGACACCGAGCCCAGTATTTTTCACACAGCATGAAGTGTAATTCTCCAAGAACCTACATAGGTTGAATATGACGTCATCGTCTACACAGAGAGACCACGACATGGTCTTCTGGATGAGGTAAAGCACTCAATGCCACACAGGGAGTCCAAGGCAGATCTAGAATTTAAACCCAGATCTGTCTCCACCGGAGGTATGTCCTTCATCTCATCTTGTGTTCTGAAGGAATTCCATTTCTAGGCGCTCTCATTATCAATAATATAAAAAATAGAAGGCTCCCATGAACAGACAACCAAAAATAATTCTTTTTATAAAAAGGAATACAACATTCTATTAATGCCATTTGATTGCTTGCTGATAATAAAGATGGCAGCTAACCAGAGCAGTATGTACAATGAAGCACAACATGTCCAAGAGCCTTGCCACACTGTCAGCCCGGCCCTACCCAGATGTGCAGTCCCGTCCGGAGGAGCCCACCGGACCCTCCACATGAAGTGGAGCAACGAACACATGCAAAACTCCCTGTTCATATGCGATGTCCTAAATACATGTAAGAGAGTCTAAGGTTCAACAAATGAATCTTCAAGATCCCAAAAATCAATTCAGTAGCAAGTTACATGATATACCCTAAAATGAATAGCTTTTCTATATGCTGACAAAAAAAAGGCAAAATAAGGAACAATCACTATAGCATCAAATATTATAAAATGCATACAATGGTTTACCAAAGAAGATAAAAATATTAAGTTATATTTGAATTTAAACCTCTCTCTCTTCGTGCATTCAATGAAACATAACACACACACACAAACACACACACACACACACACACACACACACACCCCACACCTGGATTTCTTTTTACTTGAAAAGGAAAGCCTAGATACATTTGAAAGAATACTTGCAGAAAATCTACCAATTTGGTTTTTAAAAAGAAAATCAATACACCATTTAAGGTAATAATTCAAATAGCTTGTCACTAGTATATATATCAGTATATATAACACACATTGGTTTGGATACACTTGAATATCCAGATTTTGTCACAAATATGTGCTAATGTACTAAAAAATATTTGGTAAACAACAATAATCAGAAAATAATACACCTTAACACAATTATGTATTCATGATGGGAGAAAAATGAATCACAGTCTCATATAATATTAAAAACATATCTTGCAAGATTGATGAACTTTTGGCAAACAAAATTCCAATAAAGCAGACAAATATCTATGAAAATTTAAAAGATATGAAGTTATTGTTCTCATTTTATATTTTCTCATGGAGAATTGTCTTCCTGAACAAGACAGAAAAGGCAGAAGCTATAAAGGACAGTAAATGAAATTACAAGTTTCAGTAAGTCCAAGGATACCATCAATGATTAAAATATAAGACTCAATTTTTTTTGCAAAGTGTGTAAATGATAAAAAGTTAACAGACACAGCATGAGTAGTAGATGCCCTCTAAAGCAAACAGATAAATGTCCAATAAGTAAAAATGCCCAAAAATATAAGCAGGAAACTCACAAACCGGATAAGAATTAGAAACTGCCCATAAATAGAAAAAAGCATGCTTAGTCTCTGTATGTCTGGGGACATGCACATTTCTGTAAAGCCAGATCTTAACTGACTGGTGCTACTCAGTACATAAAGGAGTGGGACAGAGGGCGAACTCTTAGGGAAAAGGTTGCTTTAAGTTCTGTATGTAGAAACTTTTTGATAATCACAGTGGCTACGGGGTCTTTTTTAAAGAAAACAATATTTCTCTAACTTTAATAATATCTTTTTTAAAAATGGCGTGTTAGAGAGATGAGATGTCTTGTAAATAACAAAGGTCCCTATTGAACATACAAGACTTCCCAGGAGTATTTTTGGTGCCGAAAAAGGGCAGTGTTCTTTTTTACCCCCAAGAGTTACTATTTTTGTTATTATGTATTTATGACATGGAGTAGGTATGTTAAACTTGAGGACTTTGGGTGTATACATATTGCATTTATGTCACATTGACTCTATGGAATCTTCAAGTGCATATACTCTTTGGTTCAGAAATACTATGTTTAAGAAGAAAGAAAAGAATGAAGGAAGAAACAAAGAAATGACAGAAGGGAGGGAGAAAATAACTGGGAGGGAAGGAGGCAGGAAAAAGAGGAGAAAAGAAGGGAGAGAGGGAAAGAGAGAGGGAGTGAGGGGGAGGAAAGGAAGGGAGGGAAAAAGGGAAAGTGAGAGAGGAAAAGAGGGAATGCACAGGAGACCAGGAAGAAGGGAAAGAAGGAAGGAGGAGGAGAAAAAAGGGGCTAAGGAGGAAAAGAAAAATATTTACTGGAAAAAGGAATTCAATAGCCACCAACAGTTTATCTCCAGTGATGTTAACCTAGTTTCCATAGTATTATTATAATGTAAAGCTATCTTAAAAAAAACTAATTTAGAAAAGTCTTGGGTTTCGAATGCTATGTACAAATACTTTAAAATTAAATATAACTAATCAGTTCTTGAATAGCTATGTTGTGCTGTTTACTGTTGATGGACAATTTGAAATATAGTTTATAAGACAAACATTAGAAGATGTTGACATATTTATCAATAACTCAAACCTTTGGACAATACATAAAATTACTGAATCCTTGTGATGTCCATACTGATGTTCACACAAAGACAACTCTTGGTTTAATGAAACTATAAAACAATTTGAACATTTTTTCCTCATTTATATATCAGTAAGGTTCTCTTTTCTCTATCAAAGCATCCACTACCAAATACTGGACAGAAGCTATAAGTGGTGGTGGAAATAATTTAAAATGGATTCACCATGGCAAGCAGTTACTTGTATTTTCTTCTTACCATTATTATTACATTTAGTTTTCAAAATACAAAACTAGCTTCTCTTACCTGTTCTGCAGGTATACTTTCAGATTATACTAGGCGCACAGACAGACACAGTTATCCTCAATAATAGAAATCCTCAGTAAAACGATTTCTTTCATTTCTCAAAAACAAAATACTATTTTCATTGCACCTTACGCAGCATCTGATGTGTGTTACTTTCTTACGCCCTCTTCTTCCTACTGCCTGTGATCTCAAAAGCTGATTACTTGAGGAAATATGACTTGGTCAGTACTTGCTTTCTGAGTTATCTTTGATTCACCCACTGTTTGTGTAATTTAAACAATCATCTTTAAACCACCAATTTGACAGTTTGCCTAGGTTTAGGCCCAGCATCCATGAAACTACGGAGTGGATGTGCTATTTACAGATTTCAAATGACCATCAAAATAAATGTTCAACTTCTAAAATAAAAATGCCGCAGGAGCTGTCCGCAGCCTTCCCTACTCCGGCCACTTCACTGTCCCACGTAGGAGAACACAACTCGGCTGGTATTACTTTCCTCAAAGTGGACAAAGAGCAGGGAAAAACAAAAATATGATGTCGCTCCACATTTCAAAGTTTGAAAAATATTGCCATTGACTTAAAGTGATTCAGGTGGAAATCTTGCTTAAATAAAATGAAATTTTAAGAAAGGGTACCACAAAATGAAAGCGTCATTATGTCTTTCTGTGATACACAGTTTGGGGAATTATAAGACCTCTGTGGATGTATATAAGCAGTAGGATGCTCAGGACAGAGACCTGTTCTAGCACCTGAAGCTTTCCCTACGTAGTCCTTGTCCGCTCCCAAGCCCCCAGCAAGCAGTCACCTGCTTTCTACCACTGTGAATTTGTCCGTGTAGAACTATGGAGAGTCATACACTGTTACTTTTTCCAACCGGCTCACCCAACATAGCATCCCCGGGATTCCTTTAAGCCGTGGAATGTATCAACAGCTTGTCTTTTTTATTGCTCAGGACGATTCTACAGCGTGGACACACACAGCTGAAGCACCCCTCTGTGAAGAAGCATGCATCTCATGCAGCGTGTTTCCGGTTCCAAGCAATGCATGCAAGTACAGCCCGTGCACTTCCCCCGCAACATAAGCTTTCCTTTTTTTGCCCCTAGGGTAAATGCCCAGAAGCCAAATTCTGGTTCACACAGTAAGTGTATGTTTATAAGAAACTGACGAACTGTTTTTCAAGGCCTAGAGCAAGTTGTCTTCCCTCTAGCAATGAGCACCATTCACGCTGATCCACGTTTTCATCAGAACATGGGGTTGTGAGTTTGTTGGTTTTAACCTCCCACGGTCAGAAGGGTGCCATGGTACCTTTTTCTGGTTGGCACTTCTCCAGTGGGTAAATGAGGTTGAGCATCTTTTTATGTGATTATTTGATATCTTTAGGTCTGTTGTGGTGACGTGTCTGTTCAAGTCCTCTGTGTAATCATTTGCAACCACAGATATATTTCCTTTTGAACATACTGCTAGCTAAAAAAAAAAAAAGTCTTTCTGGACGTATAAATAAGGCTGGATTTGGCAGACTGAATTTTGTATATTGGCAACTCACTTGTCTTTTAGAAATTCCATAAAAATGATATGAAAATCATGGAATTGGATAAGCACATGAACAGGAGAGCTTTCCAATGCACACATTTACTAAAATGAAAACAGGATGGTTTGGGGGTGCAGTCAGGTTACTGCAGCTGATACTCAGAGAAGAGCAGGGTGAGTGAGCCGCGGCGCGGTGACGGGCACCCAGCTGCCCACGCCATGTGCACATCCCACACACTCGTTCTCTGTGCGTGCTCACTGAGGAGTCCCGACGCACATTCAGTTGTCACTCATCTTATTTATAGTCTTTTGCAAAACTACATTTGTTATTAGGAAGGCATTTTCATCATCTGCAGACACAGCTGTGTGCAAAACAAGTACTTCAGAGAACATGTGCTGGGCAGTCTGCAAACTTTGTTTTAGGGTTATGGTGTTTATTCCAAGGTCTCATATCTCCACATGCGGTAGTCCTGGTTCAGACTAATATTCTAGAATTAGCTGAGCAGCCATCCTAGGATTCATCCTGATTCACACAGAAGGGACCTAAAATTCTTGACAGGGTTCATGCTGAGGCTGGGGCAGGCAAACCTCAAGAGGAAGCAAAATCTAACCTTTCTCCTTCTCCTTAACATTTGAGTTTTGGGTGTGTAGAGCTTGCGACTGCATCTTAATAATTGTAACCAATGAGATTTTGAAAGTTTCTATATGAAAAAAATGATTCACTCATATTTGAAACAAGATATTAATGGTTAAATATTCAGCAAATGGCTCAAAATTGTTAGTAAAACTGTATTATGTCTGAGATATGTATTGAGCTTTGTCTTTTATGTATAACTTAAGAAAAAACATAAAGCAACATACAAATCCAGTTTCCATACTTTTAATTACTTTTATAGCTTTTGAAACTGAAGGTAGGCTTACTCTGCAGTTAGTTTGGGTAAATATGTGCTAGGTGCTAGTAAGAGTTCTAGAAGGTTTGCAAAATGCCAAGCAGATTTATTGAGGACAATTTAAGTACCTCAAGCCATGAAATTTTGATTTTTATATTCCAGTTTTATGTGTGTGATTTTGTGGTTTTGTATGTTTGTGTGTGTGTTTGAGTATGCGTGTGCACCTTACAACAATTACTGGCTTTAAAAAAGAAATAAACAGGGTTGGTAAAGTAGCTTCGTGGTAGAACACTATCTTACTAAAAACAAACAGAATTAAAAAACAGGAACCCACACACAAACATTCTCTCTCTCTCTCTCTCTCTCTCTCTCTCTCTCTCTCTCTCTCTCTGTCTCTGTCTCTCTCACTCTCCAGTTTTAATTTCCTTTCAATATCATTTGTATGGTTTACATCCCCACATTTTCACATTTTAATAAATACATCAAGATGCATGTCCACTGACTGACCAAAGCCTTGAATAAACTTCTAGTGAACTCTGTTTGAGTTAAAATATGCAAAATAAATGCACTTTAAAACAAAAACAAGAGGCTGTTTATGATGGAAATTGTATGTGTGATTAAGAAGTCAAACAATAAGGTGCACGTGACCATCAATTCCCATATTTTAAAAAAGACCAACACAAGAGAGTTTTAGTAAGTATGAGGATCTTCAAAATCTTACAGTACTATAACCATGATATTTATTACCAGTACCTAGAATTCCTTTGTTCTGGTACGAGGCTGCTTTCCTCAGAACATGGGGCTCCCTCTGGTCTTTTGTGGGGACATTTCCATGGCAAATTAGTGACAGGATTTGGGGTGTTTATTAGGATGACTCATATGTGGTAGGAGGGAAAACAGCTAACTAGCATTTACTGGGCATCTGGCCTTATTCCATACATTACTCTCTCTCTCTCATACATTACCTCATTTATTCTTTTCAACTATACTAGGAAATAAGTACCAGTCTTAACATCGCCTCCAATTGGTAGATGAGCAAACTAAGGCATTGAGGGGTTAAATAATTTCTTTTTGATCCCAGAGCTAGGAAAAGGAGAGCTAGAATTCCAACTCCTGCCATTTGATTCCAGATCCCAAATTTCCATCTAGTCCTGCCTCCTAGAAAGACACAGTAACCAAATTCTGACTCCACTGGAATGTTCTGGAAAGAAAGAAGGTTTGCACGAGTACAGTCCACCCTCCTGTTTGCAAGCACCTGGTTCTATGTCAACAGGGAACCTTGAAGCCATTATTGAAGCGAACATGGAAAGATGCTAGGGCCGAGTCTCATTTCCAAGCACAGATCCAGTCAGTGTTTTAAATCACACACTTTAGACAAAAACCAACTACTCAGCAGCTCTGTGTGCTGCTTTCCTTCTAATTACCATTGAACATTTGGTTCTCTAGACACTTGCTGTCATTAAGCTACTGTGATTTCATGCATTAAAACTTGCTTAGCAAAAATATTTTCAACTGGAACAAAGATAGCTGTCAAAGAGGAACACAACCTTTGCTGTCTAAGGAATACCACCTTTATGTGGAGGTGTAGTGTGGGTCTGGCACGTGTGTGTTTTCCCAGTGCTGTGCGGCACATTGACTCTCACACTCATCCACACAGTGGACACCACTAACAGGCTGTCCATGCCATGTCCGCGACCATTTCACAATGGTCTCTACAATAACCACCATGGCTAGGAAAGAAGCCATGTCTACCCACTGCTTGACAGAAAATCATCAAGGTCTGAAGAGGTGAAAACATCATTCCCGTGTCACTAACATGGGAAGGAGCTTCTAACCCAATGACTTGTTTCTCTTTTTTTTTCACCTAAAGCTTGAAATTCTTCATTTCATGAGGTCTTGGGGTTAGGCAAGTTTTACCCAACACTATTGGTATGTCTTGCATATATTTATAAGCATGTACAAATATCAGAAAATGTACTTACCTGTACATATCAGAAAACATACATTGTATATGTCTGCACTTACATCTAAATATATTCTTTCTGTGAGTTGATTTTAAGTATTTCTACATCTACATATGTATCTATGGGTTAGCCACTTTCTCATTGTTGGCAGAAAATATTCAACACTTGCCACTCAAAGGAGGAAAAGTTGGCTTTTGTTTTAAGGGAATTCAGTCCATGGTCATCTGGCTTCATGGCAGAAGGCTGTGGTGAAGCAAAGCTTAGATCCATGGCAGCTGGGGAGCAGTGTCAGAGAGAAAGAGGCAGACAAGGGACAGGGGTCTCAAGGCCACACATTCACGATGCACCCAGACACACCCAGAGAGGGGCTCCTGTTAACATACGGAAGACATGATCTGTCCCAGAAATCGAGAGACAGTCCACGTTTTGTTGAGGTCAGGCACATCTGGTGGATCCCAAAGCCACCCAAGTAAACTCTCCAAATTAATAGCCACAATCTATATCTGGACTTCATTCCTCCTATCAGGAAGAAGAAATGAACTAATACACAATGTAGATAGATAGATAGATAGATAGATAGATAGATAGATAGATAGATTATTCTCAAAATTACCAGCTTTGACTTAATGATCTCCATGGTTTAGACTCACTGTGTACATGACCACATCATCACTTGTCCTTCAGAAAGGAATGACACTGGGTTAAGACTATGTCAGAGTCTCTCAACCAAGCCTGGAACATCCTGACGTATCCAGTCCCAGGGAAGATCAAGGCGTAGGTGAGGAAGGTGAGAAGCCAGGCTCCACACCATCAAGCGACTAAACTTCCATCTATCAGGGCTTGATTTATAGACTTGAATTCTGAAAGACTTCATTAGAAGTTCATGATCAAAGTAGATGTGAAAATTTCTGATCTTTAAAAAGAAGCAAGTACCTCTGATCTTAAAGGTCCTATATAGCTGTAAATGTTTCTTTTTTCATGTATTTCCTTATAAAGACACATTAACCTTTAAATTTACTCTGATATTATAGGGAGTGGCATCTTTATTCTCTATGCAAAACAGGCAAATTTAATATTGCTGCTTGAATGGAGGTATCAAATTAAGAACAAGTCAATTACAGTCATATATAATTTATATACCAAAGCAAGTCTTTGACAAGAGCTGTTGCCTTGCTTAGCTTAATTTTGGTTAACTATAAACACCCAGCACTAATGAAATGCCAATAAACAGAATTGTAATCTTCAGGCTTAATCTGAATCAATAAGGTTTTGCTTAATATCTTATTTCAGAAGGGCAAACTATTATTTTAAGGAAAAATAATTTGGCTTCACTACTTTTAGTAAATATAAGTATTCCAGATATAACAATGACAAAGGGCCTTAAAAAGGTTAGTCTGGGATAAATGTAAAGGAATTCACTATTTTGGGTTTTTAAATTATTTTTAAAATGTAAATTTATATATGTATAACATTAAATAGTTGCTCAATACTAAAGCAATTTAAAAAGTTCTTTATGAAAAGAATGATAGAATTTGAGCTGAAGGAATTTTATTTGAGTTTAAAGGACTGTTAATTTAATCTTCACCCATCAGAAAAAGAAGGATGTATTTGTAATCCTTATAAAGCTATTAATTTTCACAATCTCTTGGCAGGCACGATTCTCAATCTTCTTGTGGATAATTAGCCCAATCAATGGTCATAGATTAGGTGACTATGAAGATGTTTTGACTGAGGATGGAGTCACTTTGTTGCTATATAATCAAACATGATAGATGACTTGGTCTCAGCTAAAGAGAATCACAAAGGACAAATCTCTCGAAACCAACTTGTTTTGAAGCTCAATTTTTATCAACAGCTACTGCAACCATAACAAAGGAAGATTTCTGCTCTTCAGGCACCTGTTATCACACAGCTGAAATATCAAATATGAGGGAGACGTATGGGTCAAAAGAGAATTCCTGATGGGAATTAAATATAAATAATTTCCAACGAGGTGCTGCCATCTTTTGGCTGCTACTTTGTGACGCATCCACTAACTCTTAAAAGTTCGCCCTGTGCGTGAGATACGCCCAACGAAAGGACTGTGAAAATATCCGAATCACAAGCAATTCCAGTGTGGTAGTGCTTCTTATTTGGATGACTCCCACACTTTTGACAGCAGCTTTCGGAAAAGACGCAGATATAGAGGTGACTTTTCCAAATGTTAATATACAGAAGGCATGATCCATCCCAGAAATGGAGAGATAGTCCATATTTTGTTGAGGTCAGGCACATTAATGCTATGCTTATCATAGCAACAGAGGCAATAAAAAGTAGTTTTTATTGTACTGAATAAACGACCTGGAAAGATCGTGTTCACGGTCTGCAGTCTGCTCCTGATTTCCCCTTCTAGCTCCATCCTTAACTGCGCTGTGCTCATCTTTCATATCCGTGAATATCTTCTTTCTAAGCCCACTCTACTAATAATGCAGAGGTCAAGTTTCTCTTCACTGTATTATTTATAAGTTGTTGAAAATATCTTTTATTCCTAATGAATTAATTTGCTTTGCGGTTGAAAAAACAGATGCCCCCCTAAGGGCAAACTATTATTTATCAACTCAGTTACTACAGTTGTTGTTGGATCAATAATTGTAAGATGAGACTCCATAATTTTTAACGACTTTATTTAACTGACCCTGCCTTGAAATCGAACGTTTTCTTTTATCCAGTGTTTTTTATTGTCCCTGAAATATTGCTAAGGAGTTAAACTATTAACTGTGGTTTACCAAATGACAATGATTACACTTCAGAAATTTGTCTTTAGGAATGTTCAGCACTATTGGTGATATTTATAGTTATTTCTTTCATTCCCTTTATAATTATTACTTCTTAAAATTAAACCCCAAAGATTCTAGTTTCCTAAATGCACCATCTACAGCCTAAATGAATAGAGCCCAACCTTGCAAGTCAGGGTTGAATCCCAAAGGGCTGCAGGGGACTGCAGCTTAATTCAGCTTTTTGTGCTGGTATTCACCTTGAACTGCTCAGCAACTTAGAGTCCGGGCAGAAGCTGAGATCACCATTGGTCTTAGACTTTTCCAGAGCAGGGCAGATCAGGGCAGGGCAGAGCAGGGCAGGGAAGGGAAGGGAAGGCAGGGCTTGGCAGAGCAGGACAGACAAGGCAGGGTAGGTAGGGTAGGGCTGGCATCCACCTTTTCTTCCTCACCTCCCGGGTCCCTTGAAGAGGAAGGCTTGAAGCTCAGCTATTAATGACTTTTTCAGTAGCAACTCACCAGGCTCTGACTCCAGTAGCACCTGCTGACTCCTGAGGCAGGCGGGGAAACATGATCCATCCCCTATCATTTTTCTGTCTGATTTCTCCCATGACTCTTCCATGACCCACCTCTCAACCTAGTGGCACTGAAGACGTTCCCTCCCAAAAGAAAGCATGCAGCCAGCAGCATTCGAGGCATTTCCAACTGTGTTACAGCAAATCCTTTCTTCTCCTTACAGGTGCCCTGCCTTGTTTCTTTTACTTATTCCCTCTTCACGACTGGATTGAACTACATTAAAATGGGTTTTCACAAGCCCAAAACACTTTTCTCTTGGTCTCCTCTTATGTGCACAAATGAGCACCACCAATATTCTACCATGGCTAGTTTTAGGTTTATTAATCTGCTGTGTTAACACATGAAAAATAGCAGCTAGCATGCAAGTGTATGTGTCGATCTCAGGACACTCAGGAATAAATACCATCCAGCACAGTAAGCCAGGCCCAGGGCTGTGTGTCTACAGTTAACTGTGAGTTCATGGTCAGAATGTCACCCTGAGAACACATTTGGTTTCCAACCTAGGTAGGCTTCAAGTCATCAGACTTCTATAATAAGATTTTTTTTTTCACTAGACTGATAGATTAGAGCTGCTCTTTGGGCCTATGTTGCATAAAATGGAATGGACTTGCATGAATGACACCAGTTATACTGCACATGAGAGAAAATGTACTCCGTGGTTCTGAAGTCCTCTGCCCTCTTCAGGTAGGAACTCAGACCTAATGCCACACATTCTCAGGATGGCCTTGAGAGAGTGGGGTATGATCCCTTTGGAAGAAGCAAAGAATTCTCTCATTATTGTCAGTAAAGGGGACTCAACATGAACAGAAGCTTTAAGTGCTATTCTCCTAAAACCTTCCACTCAGTCATTTTGATTTCTGTGTTGGTTTTTTCCACAGAATCAGCATTATGACAATCACTAGTTCCATATCTGCTGATGCCATACTGCACACGGTCACTGGAACAAGAACGCGGAGATGGTGTGCATTCCAGGTAGAAGCATAGTTTTTCCCTGATGTGAATCTGCAGTGTCTCCCAAAAGCCTCATGCACTTGGATGTAATGGGATAATGGTGGAGCTGTGTGTTATTGGGAAGTGGGGGCCTGATGGAAAGGGCAGATGCTTGGGATTTGAACTGAAAAGATTGCGTTAACTTGTTGACATGATGGAAGGGGGCACCTGGGGCAGAACTTTCAAGTATGTGGTTGACTTGTGGGCCAGAAAGCGAAGGAGGGCCACCCACTCTCGGTGTGGGGGGCCTGATTGTCAGCTTGCATTGAGTGAAGGAACGAAGAAGAAATATTGCTCTCTTTCCAGGAAGAAATACAGCTTCTTCCTGGGAATGCTCTGGCTTCGCCCAAGTCTCCAGAGCTGATTCTCTTGTAGCTCACATGGTTCCTGTCTGCCATGCAGCTCTCCTGCCTCTGCCACGATCTTCCACCTTGCCAGCTGCTCATCAACGGACTGTGTGAGACCTTCTGAAACTGTGAGCTAAATAAATATTTCTTCCCTTAAGTTGTAGTTGTCTGATATTATATTACAGCAACAAACAAATTACTACGACAGTGTTCATCAGATTCCCCACTGCCCTGCAGTCTGTGACCGTCGGAAAGGACAATGCCGCCTAATGCCTACAGAACTACTTTTTGTTAAACTGCATCTAGTTTACTTCAAATATTCATAAAATGGAGAGGAGAAAGTTCAGTGAACTGCCACAGGGCTTCAATAACTGTCAACACTTTGATCATCTCGTGTCATCTTTGGCATTTTTGCCCCTTCCCCCATTTTTGGAATGAAAGATTTTCAAACAAATCCAAGGCATCCTACCACCTTCTTCAGCCACGCAATGTGCATCCCTGGCCAACTCATATAAATCCCTCCTACCATCTAATTCAATAATTAATTCAATTTTTATTTATAAATTTCTTATATCAAAAATTTAGCATTACTTTATTTGAATCACAGTCCTGTCATTTTATGTATGTTTCATTTGTTTGTTACAGCTTATAAATCTCTTTTATTTAGTTCTGACGTCCGGTTTTCTCCTTTTATTGACTCGTTCTTTAAGAAAAAATAAGCAAGTATTTTTTTTTTCTTGAAGAATCCCCCATGCTGTGGGCTTGGCTAATTATACCCTTGAGCTATCTTCTAATTTGTTCCTCCATCCCATGGATGCCCTAACACCTGGCAGACAGATACCAGATGATCTTTATTTCTTTCGCTCTATTCTATTTCATTTCAAATGGGAGCAAAACGCTCCGTGGGTCCCCTTCCTCTATGGAGAGCTGGATCAGTAGAGGACACACTTTTATCTTTCAACCTGAATGTCCCTCATCCTTCCCAGATGTGAGCAGTCACGCTGAGTTATTTCTGTACAGAAGAACAGGCCTGAGACAGGCACCCTCCCTGTGCGTATGTTTCTACTCTGAAGACCAGGTAGGCTGTAATCAAATATGCTCCATGTCTTGCACAGAGGCACTGTGCATGGAAGCATCTGGCACCGTCCCTAACACATGGCAAGTTCTCAAGTGTTGAAGCTGAACCAAAACAGATCTCATTTCTCACTCAAAATTACCTGTCCATCAGCTATTGAGCAATCAGTGTCCTCACTGAGAAACACACAAACTCCTTTACAATTCTTCACAATTTCAGCAAAGATATGCTCTGTGCTGTCAATAAATTGAAGAGGAATATGTCTGCCCATTTATTATCAAAAACAATTTCCATAGAATTTTGTCTTTATTTGCTGCTCAATAACTGATAAAACAAACGAACGACAGTAGCAGATGCATGAGTTGAAAGGCTGTAGGGCCAGAATATTGCTTGCAAAGGTGAAACCTGTATCTAATATATGTTTTATGGCTAAAGATAAAAAAAAATAAACTCCCATGCAATTATCACCAGGCTGTCATTACACCATTGACTAGTTTATGACTCCCCACAGTTCAATATCCTAAAATACATATTGGATGCTAGGCTGCGAAGTATGCCACGTGAAATGCATCTCGTATCAATGATAAACTCTGAAAAACATAAGTAGGATTGCTCTGTCATTTTCTGTGATAGAATCAAAATTAAATCTGTTACTCAGAGAACACTAAGGGATATCATAAGTACCACACAGGGTCCACCTCAGGAACCCTGCTGTAGGGACTGGATTTGGCGGGACACAAGCAAGACAAACAGCAGCAATTTTAATCTATAATTAGTCAACAACTATCTGCCTTGTACATACCTTTTATTGAAATTTGCTATGGCTTCATGTTTATGCTTCTCAGGCATATTTCAAAATTCACTGAAATTAGGCTACTCTAGCAGAGGCACTTAGGGAAGATGGGAGTTACTGGGTCATTCTTTCTTTCATTAAGTAACTGGTTAGAGCAACGTGGTTGCAGCTTATCTATTGCCAGAGAGGAAGGTCAACAGGCACAGTTTGTATCCTCATCAGGCTATTGTCTTTACTGTCTCCCTACCTCATGGAGTACAAGACCTATGGTTCATGTGCCTCCAAACGGGGCAGGATCTTTCAGGTTCGACTCCCTTCAGACAGCACCCTTCCTTCTCCAATAGGTGTGAGGGTGACACTCTGGACTGTGGTTTTCTGGAAAGTCTCTTCCATTCATTCTCCAAAATAAGAGTCTCTTTCATTCTCTAAAATATGAGACTCTCCATTGCTCACTGATCAATCCAAACTTGGCCAAAGCAGGAGACACGAAAGCCCTGCCTCTGAACTCAGAGAGGTCCTGTTAGTACAAACTGAAGTTAGCATTAGAGTTTTAATCCAATTCAATAAATACTTATCGCATTGGAAGGAGTCTCTGTGTCCCTTTGGAATTCATATGTTGAACTTTAATCTCAACATCCTGGTATTTGGAGCTGGGCTTTTGGGAAGTCATTAGGTCAAGAGGTGGAGCCTTCCGGAACAGGATTTGTGCACTTATAAAAAGAGGACAGAGCTGACTAGCTGTCTTTGTGCTATTAAGAGACCCAGCAAGACGGCTGTAGACCTCAGCTGGAAGGTGCACCCAGAACATAACTACTCTACACTGCTCTCAGGTCTCCAACCTCCAGACCCTGAGAAATGTTTGCTTTTTAAGCCATATAGTTTATGTCATTTTGTTACCATTGCCCAAGCTGAGTGTGCTATTAATTGCACAACACTAGGTACTGGGCATTTCTTCTGGGTATTATGTGCACAGGGATGAACACACTGGCAAACTTTTTCAAGGAAACTGAATTCAGGGAATCTAGGGGAAAAGAAAACTGAATATAATTCACAGTAGGTGATCAGTTTTAGGAGATGGCTGGATGGAAACTGAGTCAAGAGATTGAAGAGGAGTGTTCTAGATGCTCAACCACAACAAAGGCTAGCTGCTTAGCTTCAGGGCAGGTGGCTCAAACTATGTCTGTGAGTTATAAGTAAACACACATATGGTATATAAATAATACAGCCATACATTGGTACTCGACAGCCTTGAAATTCATTGAACTTAGTACTCAACTTGTGACTTGCTAATCTTTCCAGCTAAAATTATACTTATTATTTGTGGTACTTGCTGTACCTCCTGGAGCAACTAATGAATACTGATGTACCATTGTATAAGCTGAGACTTGAAAATATAACAAAAACTTTCACCCTCGACATCTATACCCACTACACCTTTTCCCTTATCACCACCACCAACCTTGAGCCCCACAGCTGTCAAATGTCTAAGCTTTTGCTTTTTATTTTTAAATTACAGTTCACTTCTGTCAGCACATACATTAAAAAAATTCCAGAAATCTCACACCTCCACCCGAATCTAGCACACCCACGGGCATCACTTGTATCCTGTCCTGAAGTCATTCTTCCACCACCACTCACTCTTGAAACCTTTCTCCTATACTCTCTTTCACTGTGACTAAAGGGAAAAATGTAGAAAGAAATTTTCAACCCTAAGCAAGTTTACAGAAGACAACATTGGGAAAAAGACCACCTTTAAATATAAGTAGAAATACATGATTAGAAACTAAGACCAATAATACGTCACACGATGAAGACGGGAAATGTGGACATATGCATAGGTCCAGGCTTTGTATTTCAACATCAAACATGAGCTCTGGTGAAAGCTCTCACAACACTCAGAGTTAGCACACAGAAATTTAGTTGACATATAGGTAATTATATTCCTATTAAAAAATTTGGAAAATGAAACTATGTAGCAAGAGAAATAAGCCCAAAGCTGCCTTAATGGAATATGGATGGCAGTAGAGGGCCATGTCACACCTGGCCATTTGGCATCTTCAGGTCATCTGTCACCTCAGCCATTGCACAAAGGTAGCCACACACATGCCATGCAGGAAGGAAAGCTTGTCAAAGGTTCCTCTCAGTATCAAGCACGGATAAGGCTAGGGTCTTCTGCCACGTCCAGCGAGGGCTCCCATTCTCAGTCGCTCTTCATTTGCTGCCTGGACCAAAACCAACAGTGGCTCTAAGTTCTAACTTCTTCTAAGCTGTTACGTTTAGCTTCAGAGTCTCCTTCTCCATTGAAAGGTCTATTGCCCATGGACCCCGAAGGTCACAGTTAACTTCTTCGAGGTTTTCCTATTAAAACTTTAGCTTATAGCTGTTGTTTTTAACTAATTTCATAAGATGTTAACCATGTGGTATTGATGCTCTGGCCAACCAACCAGTCAATACACATATTATTTCTAAGAATTCCAACGATAATAATAATGTTGTTTATTTCAAAAACAGCAATTCTGTGCTGATTTATTAACTCTGACATCAGAGTACAAGCACACACATATGCATGTGCTTGCACGCACGCGCGCATGCACACACACACACATACACACACACATGCACTCAGACTCTATATACCAGAGAGAGCGAATGATCATGTTGAACTCTGCAATTACTTAAGCATTATCTTTTCTTTAGATATTTGTTAAATCCACGCCGTACCCTCCACGAGGCCTTGCACATGCCTTGTGATGATAATTTGCAGGACAAATAAGGATATTACGGGAGACAGGTGGTAGGAGAAACGATCTCAAGCCAAGCATGACCTCCTTGCACCCTCCCTTCCTAATCTCTGACCTTGGGAGAAGAAGCCACTCAGAAAGCAGCACCACATGGAAATCGCAATGAGAAAGCTCTGCATGGACGGCACGGAATCCGCATCTCCACTGAATCGGTTTACTCTTACCTCATTCTGGAAGCTAATTATCAAAGCACAAGAGTTATAAATGAGACTGCAAAACAATCATTGTATTTATTAATCAACATTCTCCGGAAGCAAATCTAAACCTGAGGCCGCTTCCACAGTTCTCTCCCCCTTCTCCTCCTTCGTCTTCTTCTTCCTCTTCCTCTTTTTCTTTCTCAGTACTAGGGATTAAACCCAGCCCACCTTCAGCTTAGTTGGTGGGTCCAAATCCACTCTTTGGATAAAACTCTGGGCAAATGGGATAATGAAAGTGACGATAAAGAGACTCAGATCACCATTTTGTAAGCTTGAGGATCACTGGTAATTAGGATGATTTCCTTAATTAAAATGTCCAGTTTTTTGGAAGGGTCTAAATGCCAAGGTACATACAACAATCCATCACGTCTTTGTCCATGAAGAATCACTTCAGGTGAGAAGCCTCTAGTCATAGAGAGGTGTTGCTGCTGACTCCTAATGGATTCCCTGCCTGGAGTTTCTTTTCCTTCACCCTCTGCCCCCCACTGTGCCAGGACTTTCCACTCGTCCTGAGCCAAGATGGTGGGGGACAGAAAAGTCTTACATAACTGACAGTGTCCTAGGTCGGCTCCAGGCTCTCTGGCATCAATGACTGTTGGGGCCTGACTCTTCTCCCCGGGGGACGCATTTCGGGGGTTACCTTGAGACTTGTCTGCAGGGAACATCTGACAGCCATACAACATCACTTCACTGAACTTCCCAAAATGTATCCAGGATCCTAGTGTGAGCATCTGACCGCAATCCTGCAGCCCTCTTAGAGGAAGATCTACCTTAGCACAGGCGACCTTCCTCCTCCTTCTCCTCTTTCTTCCTCTTCTTCTTTCTCAGTACTAGGGAATAAACCCAGAGCCTTTGCGCTGAGCTACATTTTTAAAATTTTGAAACAAGGTCTCACTAAGTTGTCCAGAACGGGCTCCAACCTGCAATCTTCCTGTCTCATCCTCCTAGCATGCTGGAATTACAGGCCTTGGCCACCATAACAGGCTCTATCTTGGGTCCCTTTCTAGCCAGTGGTCCATTCTCCTTTCTTTGACCTTGGCTGCCATGACTCACATCCACTAGTCCCCTGCCTAGACGCTGATGTAGGGTTGAATTACAGTATAAATTGTGGAAATACTTCTGAGAAGAATTGATTTTTTAAAAAAATATAAAATCTAGGTCAAATGCTTTGGAAAGTCGACATCAAAAACTGTTGAATTACATATTAAAAAGAAAATGATAAAATATAGAAGTAATCATTAAATGTATCACTATATTCAAATAGCTTCTCTGGTAACTCCAAGTCTGTCTTCTCTTTAAAGAAAGCAAAAGAGGGACAACTTTGGTATCCTCTTTCAGATACAGAGCTTTAAACTCCTCTGTCTTTTGTTTCCAAATAAATATCTGTTCCATTCCTTGAAAAAAACAGAAAATAACCCAAAATATAGTGGCAGAAACTGTATGGAGGGTAAATTTGCACAGGACAGATAGGTAGGAAATGCAGCCAGCCATACGTAGGTAAGGAAATGCCACAGCCCCCTATCAAGAAGTTGATAAATGAATGTAGATGCGCATGGTTATGTTAAAACAGTGTATCAGTGAACCCACTCACCACGCCTATGATATTCTGTTTAAGTGAACTTTTTCAACTGACGGACCATCTCATCAACCCACCATTTCTGACTTCGCACAAACAAGTATTTCTTCCATGTCATGTTCTCGCCTTCCTTCAGGTTGCAGTCAGAAAATGGAAAGGACAATCAAAATACCCTGCCACGGGAAACAAAGAAGCAAACCCCGCTCTTAAATGCAGCTCCTTTCCTTTGGAAATCACTCCCACATTTTTCCTTCAAGTCCGTGGCCACTTGGCCACTAACGGGGGGCTCACTGAAGAATAATGGGATGAGTGGTCAACTCCAGATATATACCAACCATCTTGACTTGTACACAAGTATCAAACTGCCAAAGTAGGTAGGGGGTTATAGCACAGCACAGGCCAAAAGGGTGAGTCCACACTTCGTGTCAAGTACCAGCAAGTTGTAAGGCCCAGGGGAAATAATTCACTAAGAGTCTTCTCATGGTGTTGTAAGACAGAAGTGGGGATTCACTATCAGAAATGATGAATAACATATTGCTTAGGTGACTTTGGATTTGCTTCATTATTATTAATATTCATAACAGGCCTGCAACACAAGGATCTTTTAGGCCAGAGGATACAAAGTAGAGAACATGCGGGATGGAGACGTCTGGGGCCCTCGGGTATAACAAGACCTGAGGACTACAGTTCACACAATTGTGCCATAGTCAGGATTTCTGCTAGCTGCGAAGACTTCAGTTGCTCTTGCCAAATGATGCAAAACAGGAAAGGGCAACTGTGAAATTACAGACGTGCTAATCTGCTTCACCACAGTAATCATTTTGTTATCTTTATGAATCTTATAATATGCCTCAAATAGACATCATCGCATTTATTTTTGAAAGATAAACATTATCTGTAAGCAACACAATGCAGGGCAAAGGCTTAGCCAGGTGACAAACACAGCAAGTCCTTTGCAAAAAGATAGCTTTGTATAATGGCTAGATTAAGAGCACCTCACTGGTGTCCTTCCAATACAACAAATTTCTCCAAAAGTTAACCAATTACCTTAAATTCAGACAGTGCTCCTCCCCTCTGTGCCCTACTTCAGTCACAGAATTACTTTCCCTTTAACTGCTGAGACTCGTAATCAACTTCTGAGCCATTTCTACTTCCGTCCTTACATCCCATCAGTTGCCAAGTGCTGCTCCCCACCCCATAAAAATCTACCAGTTGAACTTAAAATCGAGCTGAAGGCTTCTTTCTTCTCTCACAGTCACTGACCTACTTCGGGCCCTCATCATCTGTCATCTGGGCTACTGTGGTGGGCCCCTAGCTGGGATCTTGTTCATGGACTGTCCTGTAGAGCAAGTGCCCAGAATACTTCTTTGCCTTAAATACATCCTCCACAGTGATGCCAATTAGGTTCCTACATAATCAGTGCCTGAAGCACCTGAAAACTTTTCGCGGCTCTCTATTGGCCTGAGAGCCCATTCCAGGCATCGAAGCTGCGCTCAACCTCGCTCTGCAGTCTGCTCTCCCAGGGCACTGGCTTGCCGCGATCAGCAGACAGCTGTGATTCGGTCTACACTGTGCTGTCCCACTTTCCTCATCACCACTGCTCCTTGTTGCAGGACAGACTTCACATCTACTTTTCACCTTGAAAGCCTGACCTGTATGGCAAGGCCCTTCCTTCCTGATGTTCTCCCTGATAAACTATTTTGGAACAAATGGGTTCCTGTTCTATTTTTTCCATTTTACTTCAAAATGGTATTACAATACTTACTTAACCATGTTTAACAATAATTTGTGTACAGACATTTCTCTGTTAAATGAAGTGTATCAATATCCCTTAATGCAGTGGGGTTCAAAAAAGAATGAATAGTTGTATGAAGATAATTTACTGTATATAAATCTAATCATGGGTGATGGTATTTTGAAATGTGTTACATGTGGCAGGGTCCATCCTTTTTCAAAATCAAACCAAGTGAGTTCCAAAAATTCTTAACCAATACTGATTTACTTGTAATTTATTATAAATTTATCACAATTTAAATAACTTTTGGGTTAAAAAGTGAGATCAGGTTTCAAATGAATTTGAATTAGGCTCATTTTTCTAATTTTTCAGTTACATTGGCATTAATTATTTTAAAATATCTTACTACCTACTGGAGAATTAGGGATTGGCAGTTCTTTTCTCTTTGTTCAAGCCAATTGGACGTACAGTCTGGGAAATGTCTTTCTGATGCATTTCTTTGGTTTTTCCTTTGGCTGTATCCTGGCATTTCTACCCAAAATAGTCTTAGAAACAGAAAATTGCACCAACCCAAATTCACTCCAGAAACATAACATCTTTTTTCTCTTTGCTTTCGTGGTGCTGGTAATTGAAACCAGGGCACAGTAGGCAAGAGCCCCACCAGTGAGCTACATTCCCAGCTCCATAGTATCTCTTCCTTACTAGATGTCCAGAGCTTGTTCACCTGACATAAGTCCTTAGTGACAGAAGCAAGTGTTGGAGAGTGATATGCCATTCAGATAAAACAAGGGACAATCAATCAGAAGCCACTCTTCCAAGAAAAAGTAGTGTAGATTATTTGCTTAGTAAAAGCCATGCAGAAAGGAGGTGTCAAAGCCAAATGAGAAGGGACTCCTGCAGAAGGAAGGTCTAATTATAAGTTGTATTCAAGAATCGGTGAACAGCCACCACCTCATTAAAGTATGTAAAGACACGTGATGTTTTGAGCCTGCATTTCCATCTCTATTTTCTCTCTATTCCATACCAACATGCAGAGTCCATGTGGTGCTACCTGGAGATATCTTCTCTTTCAACATTCTCTGCGAGCTGCATGCCTAAGACCATCTCCATCCTTCTCTGGGCTCCAGCTGGGCTTCATTTCATGTCTCTGTTCTCATATTCATCACCTCATTTTGTATTATGCACCTGACTCTCTCCACCACTGGGAGGAGATTTCAGGTTCGCAGGCAGTGGGTACACGTTCTATTATGATTACAATGCCCAGCACAGTCCCTCACATATCAGTGTTTATGAAATGAATGCTGGAAATAAAGGGCTTGATACCTAAACAATTAGACTTCAAATAGAAAAATAACAGCTTACTCCTTATGCTGTCACTGGTTCCAGAGCCCACAAAAGGCTAATATGTACACAGAGAACAGGCTAACACCTTTGGAAAAATAGTGTTCCTCCTTCCTTGCCTGACTGATACTCCCTGCTAACATGGGGCAGTGGTTCCACAATGATGAAGGGTCTGCCAGGAAAAGGCCTTAAAATAGTTGAAGGTGCAAGGAAGCCATTTTAAGCATTGTAGGTCCTGATTTCTTGCTGATAAGTAGAACGTGACTTTGTGGGATGTTTCTATCTTAGGATGATGATATTTTGGGAAGCTCTTCCAGGATAGAGATGGTACACAAGTATGAACCCAACAGGTGCTTCCAGCCATGATGTTAACTGTTGGTTATTAATCTGCTATTTTTTAAGCCAGATTAGGAATATGCATAGGGATGAAAGAGCTCTAAGCAGGAAGTCATCCTTGTGTTTGAGAGATGTCCACAAGTGACTGCAGACAGTCTTCAGAAAATCCAGACAGAGAGGAGCAGGTACCAGGGGTGGTCTTTCTCTCTCTTGACTTTTCATTAAAGGAAACCTGTGGCTAAAAATTAAACTGTACTTACTGAAGTCCTATTCCCATAGAAGGATAAATTTAGGACATTTTTAGAAAAATAGATACACACTGAGACCATCATGCTAAGTGATATAAATCATACAGCAAATTTTAAATATTACATGGTTTCTTTTATATAAGAAATACAAACGATTTAAAGAGAAAAATAAAAGATGATAGAAAACAGTGAGGTGGCCCTTGTGGAGAAATGATAAGGATTTAAGGATGGGGAGATGGGAGGGCAGGGAGGAGAGGGAGAGTTAAAGTGGTCAGCATGTAGTATATATGTGTATCAATTTCCCAAGATGAATGTACTTATAATGTACTGCAAACACGTTATACTAAAATAGTACCTGTTGGAAAAAGGAAGAACTAGCACTGTGTTTGGTCTTGCATAACCTGAACTAGACTGCTGGAGCCCCGCTTGGCAACAAGCTAAAATGAGAAAAGGCCACTGAAAAATTCTGCTGTGTATTATGACCATCGTGGCCAAGCTGTAGGATCTACGTGTGTTGTGCAGAGGTAGGCAAGGAATTGCTGCTGGGAGAACTGGGAGCCCCACCTCCTTATCCAGAGGCAGAAACAGAGCTGGACTTTTTAGTGGGGAAGGCACTTTCTCCTTCCAACATGTCACAAAAGCAGAGCCATGGAGGCTCTGAGGTGCTGACGTGCACACTGTCCTCCCCCCATGGTGCTACTGAGAAGCTTGGAATGTCACAGCCTGATAGTTGCCAGGTCTGAGAGCAGGTGTAGACTACTTTCTCCACGGGCTTTCCTCAAGTGCTCTGTGCTGGAGAAACTAGATGGCACAGGGTCTTCTTATCCCAGATACTGGAGTCACAGAATGACTGGCATCAAGAAGGAGAGAGATTTGTTCCTATCAAAGCAGCAGCAGAACAGGAGACTCAGGAGGAGTCGACAGGCAAGCAGTGGAGTGGCCAGGAGGAGGTCCTGCAGCACACAAGAACACCTAAGTACCCTGTCAGGGTATCTTTGATGTATTTTTTTTTAAAGTAGAATTTTATTTGTCTCATTAAATATGGAGGACGGTGACACACAGTCACATTACTTACTATCTATCTTTATCTGATGATCCTTAAATGTATGTGGTAGTTATTAGGATTTAGAATTACTTCTAGATAATCCCAGTGCTCTGGGAGGCTGAGGTAGGAGGATCTCAATTCAGAGCCCAACTGGGGCAATTCGCAACTTATTGAGACTTTGTTTCAAAATAGTATTTATGTATGAATATGTAGGTGTGTGTGTGTGTGTGTGTGTGTGTGTGTGTGTGTGTGTGTGTGTGTGTGTGTGTAAAGGGGATTTAGCTCAGAGAGAAAGCTATGAGACTAACCTCCACTACTTAAGAAAAGAATATTTCAAGAATGTGAAATTATGAAATAATGTTCTACTCTCTTAAAGGAGTTATTCTAAGGAAATAATCCAGCTATTGCAAATAGCAGGTCTCTCCTCTGTCCAGTTTTTTTTTTCTTAGAAAGAAAACCAAGAGTATGTCTTGTAGCAAAATTTCTCTCCTCCACTCCTCTCTCCCAAACTTATAGCCTGATGCAGGATGCAGGCTTCACCTTGCATTTCCTGCAATGCTCTATTAAGCAAACAACTGCTAAGTTCTGAGACTTCAAGTTGAAACAACAGATGTGCAGCCAGAGAGGGCTAGCTCTTCCCTTCTGCTCCTGACAAGATAATGCCAAGGAGAAAATTGGTTTCCTTTCATGTAGCCCCAAACGCCATATATCAACACATTATCGAGTGAAATAATCTCTTTTATGTTGCACTTTGAAAAAGTTTTAATATTCATGGGGAAGTAAAAAAATGCTTAGCATTAGGAAAAAAAACAAATACACGATAAATTTTTTTTTTTCCCTCAGGATGCAGCCTAGTTTCAGGTTGTCATTAAAAGTACAGAACAGGTAATATTAGCATTTGAATAGAAGAGGAAAGCTAGAAGTATAATTAACTTCAGGGTGACTTTAAAATGTTATTAACATGATTTGCCTGCGATATAAGTGACTTTCTGAAACTCTAAGGTGAAAGCCAATAAACTGTCTTAAAATATGAAAGAAGAAGAAAATGCAAAGGAAGACAAAAGAAGAACAAATAGCCAAGGGTTAATAAAATGTACCATGTTTCGGGGAACTCTGAGGTCTACCATTCTGTCGCTTTCCCTAAGGCATTGCATCATTGAACAGATTTCAGTTTTATAGGCTAAGGGGAACCATTCTCTGTAAACACAGGCATTCAGACTTATAAAAGGTGCTTATAAAACAGAGAGAAGATGTCAGAAATTACACACGTTGTGGAACTATTAAGAAAACTATTTAAAAAGCCATCCCGCAGGATATTTTATAACGTTTATCTAGTTTGATACAGCTCTATAACTTCCCTGTTCCTTTCCTCTTACAGTACTTTTTTTTTTATCGTGCACGGGGCTTGGGGGGTGGTGGTGAAAATCAACTCAATAATCAAGTTGAAAACTGGGTCAAAGAATGAACATAAAAGAGAAGCTTGAAACCAGGAGAATATTTATAAACATACAATGTACAAAATGAGCACAGGAAAACAGGCCACAAAGATTTTCAAAGTGAAATAAATAAGAAATAAACAAGAAATAAAGAAAAAAGTAAATAAATAAGACATGAATGACCTGTTTAGTTTTTAATGCGTAATTCACATAGAATCTCTGAAGCGCGCAAGGCCCTTGAGAGTGATATCATCCCCCCACCTTCCTCTAGGCAGAAATGCGCCTCCACCCAGGCAGGGCGCTGCTCCTCACAGGCATGTCTGGGGAAGGCACCCCCAAGGTCACACTTTTCCTAGAGAGGATTTCCGCTTCTCCAGCAGGGCAGCAACAGCTATTGCAACTTTTAGTAACAGAATCAAAGCTTCCCTAAGTGGAAAAAAGACAGCACTTTTTAAAATACCGTATTTCACCTTAAGGTCTCAATGTTTACCAAGTAAAATATGGTCTATGATCAAGGTAATATATGCATCAATTAAGAGTTGTTTAAAATGCAGAATTGCAAGCTCCATGGAAGAAGGACTTGGTTAGAATCTGCATTTAACAAGATCCCTGATCCCTAGATTTAAGCACCCAGGTTTAAGCACTCTCGTAAACAACTTCTAAGAGAGACAAACAGAACTAGTCCAGGTATCACTTCTGACATGTTTTACCTGGTGGTCGTGTCTGTATCATCGCAATGTGTATTCTTACTGATTATGACGAGGATTCTCTATAATTCTACCTATTCCTGAGTGGCATTGAAACTTAGGTAAGATGCAAAGTCATGGAAAAGGAAGCATGCTCGAATTTTAACGATACTAGCAGGAAACTCTCTAACTTTCACCATCCTATCTTACAAGAAGACTCCAAGGTACAGGTTCTAAGTGGCAGAACAGGAAGCCCTGACGGTGCTATGTCCAAGAATTTGAACGTTATGATAATGAGGCCCTGCACACAGATGCCTGGTGGCATTTCACATTATTTTGCTGAGAGGTGACTGGAGTTATTCTTTAAAGGAATCATTACTCTCTGCATTTGTGCCATGTTTTCTTAGAAAATGTTAAAGGTCATTTTGCTTTCTTAAAAGAAAGTATCTAACGCTTAAAGAGACACAGACAGATCATTCCATACGTTTCTCTCCTTAGTAGTCAAAGATCAACACCAGAATTTTAACCTAGAATGTGTCAGGAAGTAGGATAATGGACGCAGGGGAAGGTCTCCCGGAGGGCTGGAGAAAGTAGGGACCCTTCATAAATGCAGCTGACATTGTAGCAAAGAAGATACTGCAGCTGGGGAAGGTAAATGATGTACCCAATGTTAGAAGTGGAAAGCCAAGGTTAAATACTCAGGACTTTGGCATTAAAGAATTTCCCCTTCCACTCCATTTCACTTGACCCACTCCATTCTGCTCCACTCCATTCCATCTTGCCTCAAATTACGGGGGTGACAAACCTATCTGTGGAAATTTAGTAAATGAATAACCTAATTTCCAGACACGTAGTGAAAAAAGATACATCTTGTCCCAAACAACTACTTATCTTGCACTTTCCCCCCATTAGTTAATCCTTTCTATGCCAACCGTGAGGTTGGAGTGCTTAGAGAAAACACAACTTAAAGAAGCCTCCTCCACGCTTAACTCTGGTGTCCATAGCTTCTGAACTTGGCCATATCTTTGCTCACTCTGTATTTTCACAGAGATTTCCTGTGGTGCCCTGTATCCTCAAGATACCACCAACCCTCAGCTCTTTCATTAATATCTCTATCTTTCCTGTGAAGTCCATATTCACATTTCTGACTGCCCCTAGACAAGACCAAATATATTCTTAAATCTGTCCAAACACACCAGAAAAAAATAAATACTTTGAGTGCAGAGGGGACAGATTTTCTATCTGAACTCAATTCTTAGACAATGGGACAAGAGCCCCATCAGTCATTCAAACACAAACACAGAGGTACCCTGAGTTGCTTTCACTTGTCACTCGTCTTCCAAGAAAGTTGGCCTCATGGGCACACCCCTGCACAGTTCTTATTGAAACACAACCATACAGGCTTCACAGGCATACACCTGTACACTTCTTATGGGTACACGCCTGCACAGGCTTCTGGGGAAAACATCTGTAACAGTCTTCATGAGCACACCCCTGCACAGTCTTCTTGGGAACAAATCTGTAACAGTCTTCATGAGCACACACCCGTACAGTCCTCATAGAGACACACCTGCCCAGGCTTCTGGGACAGAGCCTTGCACCGGCTTCCTGAGAACACCCCACACAATCTCAAAGCACCCACATTTAGAAGAACAAAGTGAGTACTCAATGAACTGCTGTCATCAACATAAAATTCTTAATAATTTTTAAATTGGGGCTCACATCATTATTTTAATTTGGGCCCTGTAGACGAGATCACTGATCCTGTTTCCAAATCCTGTAAACTCTGCCTATAATCCCGCTTGCCTACAACATGCTCCTAGACACAGCTGTTGGCATGGTCTTCCTAAATCTAGATAATTAGCAACTTCATTAAGCAAAAAATAGGGTAATGATTCTGTTGCCTTTCAGTTTCTCAAAGATTAAAGATGAAGTACGTATCTTTTGGTCTTAAAGGCAGTGGATGTGACAGCATTTTCATTTTCGCCCCCAAGGGGAGCTTGCCCTCATGTGTGTCTGCCATTATTGCATGACTCAGAATCAGTTCCTTCTTTTTGTGTCCGAGCCACTCTACTATGCATTCTTCAAGCTTCCCATGTAACACGGAGTGTGTATCTTCATCTCTTATCACCCTTTCCCTGGCAGGCCCAAAGCCTGGTCTTGGGTGTTGGCCCCGGAAGTGACTCCAGCGGACACATGCAGGGTTCCAGCAGAATGAGGAATGAGCCTCGTGGTGAGGGGTTTCGTTGGCAGTGTCTCGGGTGAAGAGAACAGGTGAGACATGATGGGTGTGCAGTTGCGCGGTTCATTAGTTATATTGGTTTTGAGCGAAGTCAGCAAGGGAGAAGACAGATGCTTCCAAGCCACACATTCTGTCGAGCAGACACTTCCAGTCAGTGTCCCTGCAAATCTGGAGACTCACACTCTATTGACTCCATTCCTTCTCTGCACACACCTCCCCCTCTCTTCCTGTAGGTGGCACTAACTCACCCACTTCTGCTTAGGGCCAACAATATTTTTTTCTTCTTTTCCCTCCACAAAGCTGTTAGCCTGCACAGGGATTCCCACTGCAAACACCCAGGAACGGGCACAGGGGATAGCTGCAGATCAGCCTCAGGAGATGCCCCATTCCCCCTGGCCACCCTCCAGCTCTGTGCCCCACCCCTGACCTTCTTTCTAAGGCCACAGGACTGCCCCTCATCTACCAGAATCTTTCTTGGTTTTGCTTTTCACATCAGGCACCTGCATCCATCACTAACATGGCATTTATTCCACAAACCCAGTGTAACTAATAAACAGTGACATTCCTGACAACAGGGGACATAATGACTATTTCTTAGGCCTCTCAAGATCGTATCATATCTATATTACTGGGTATTGTGCAAAAGGTCTAGTTACGGTAATCTACAAAGACTTATCATCAATCTCCAGCGGCATGTTCCCATATTTTCTGCTTGTCACCCTATTTCTTTTTAAAGATAATTTTCACTATTAAAAGTAACTTTTCAGAGAAAAATAGAAAATAGGCAAAAACAACAACATGGAATTCATGAACCCCAATTGTCTTGATGACTTACACATCCTTTTGAATTTGATTTTCTGGCTAATCAGTTCTAGAGTTCAGATGACTTCTTCATAATCTCTTGAAATACATCTTCATTTATAAAAGTGCCCAGCGATAAGGTGAATCTTTCATTTCATAGACATTTACTAATTCCATAGTGTATTCAAAGTCCAGAGCAACAAGGGCCAGTAATGAGAGAGATATCTATTTTAGCATTTATTTTCTATGGCAATAAAAGAATGTTCAAGAACTGATTGAACTCAAGATGGAGCCTAGTGCCCAACTATACACACAAGATCATCAGCCTTAAAGAATAAGGACATACAAATATATATCTTATTTTAGAAAAAAATTATGTATGTCTTCTTGACAGCTGGCTGTATTCACATGATAGGTTTGAGTCACTAATACATTTAAGAGCATCAATGTGATACAAACATTTTTTTAAAAAATCATTTTCTCTGTATATAATTGTACAGCACATTCCAGCTGTCAAGATCCTTTTCCATTGTCCTTTAAACTGTCTATAATATAAACATCTTGACATCTTAAAATGTTGTAATGTGGCCTCAAAAAGCAGTGTTGCATGAATGCACAGTGCCAGCTTACACACAGGAGCCAGCATGCCATGCATCTGCACAGGAATCACAAACACCTCAGAAGGCTTTGTTTTCTGAGGCACCCAATTCTCTTCCACGTGAGAGGCAAACATATATGCACACATTATGCGCACACACACACACACACACACACACGTGCATACACTTCAAAATTCATACACAATGGAATTTCTATACCACACCTTCAAAATTTTTGTTGTAATAATGAAAGAAAGTTGCCTGATTTTTGTGAACATGAATCTGAGTCCACCAAGTTTTCTTAAAGACAAAGCACAGAAACCAACAAGACACATACATCTCATTAGCTCGCAAGGAAAAAATGTGTTCTTTCACAAAAGGGAGAGACGTTCTCTTTGCTGAAGCATCCGGGTCATCACACTCGGAAAGTGTGTTTTCTTACCATGGGGAATACAGCAGTGCTTCTCTTCAAATATTAGTCCATTCATTTTCCTCATCTAATAAAAGTGACACTGGAGGTTAATGATGTGAAACTCTGCAGACGAAACGAAGCCACTATCCTCTTTCTGCTGACAAGACAGAGCAATGCAATGTGAAAAATTCAAAAGAGAGGAGGTAGAGGGTCTCAGGTGGGAACTCAGTTTACGATACATTGGAACCAGCAGGGGTTCTGCTTTAGTAGGTAGCTCAGAGAAGTACAGACAGTTGTTTAATATGTGGCTAAGAGGATTCAAGACGCTATAATCAGGGGAAAACTTGGCTGAGCTGCATCAGAGTCTGCATCCCCCTCTGGCGATGTCTGTCACTGACAAAACAATGAGTCACAAGAACTCAACTACTTACTTGATTTCTACAACACTATTAAGCGTTACTTTTCATGAACAAAGCACCGCATTGGGAATTGAAATAATAGTTATGGTTGAATTTCAACAGAAGCGCATGTGTTACATGCATAAAAAAATCCCTAAATCTTCCAAGGTAAACATTTTACACTGTGGCTGGATAACTGTAAAGTGTAACGCTTGAAGAATCATCAAATAATGATGATAGAAAGCACAATGGAATTTTCAGAACCTCCATGAATTACTTAACAATCACTAGACAAACAACAACCACTAAACAAACAACAACCACTACAATCATGAGCTGTCGCCATTTCTTCACAGCATGGCAAAGAAGTTCTAGCCAGGGCAAACAATCAGAAAAATCAAATAAGAGGCATCCAGGTAGAGCACAAGAAGGAAGCCGGAGGCTCTTCACAGACAGAGTGATTTTGCACATAGAAAATTCTAACCACCACAATGTGAATTTTGGAACTAATGATCAAGTTAAACAAGGTTGTAGGACATGAGGTCAGTGCAGAAAAAAAAAATGTGTTTATTGTATACAATGTAAGTGTAAAGTCCAAACATGAAATCTGTCATACAGAAGACTGAAATTGGAGAATCACACTAGTTCCAAATGCATTGTTCATGCTTATGTAGAAAGAACAACCCTGAGATTAATTTTTGTATATTAAATATAAATATTTTAGGCAAATATAAAATGACTTTCCAAGTTCAAAAGAAATTCCAGTATTTCATATTTCAGAGGTGCTAGTGTCTGAAAAAGCAACTCTGATCATTGTACCAGTTTCCTATGAAATCTGTGAGACACACAGTAATAAATACCCAGCATAAAATCTGCTGAAATCATGTCATTATTTTATTTCTTAAATTACTGGCTCAAGTTCATCTTCTAAAATTCCACAACTACTTTAACTACCTTGCTGAGACACAGTTATTAATTAATCCAAGAGGAAATATTTAAAAAGTGAAGCTTTAGCATCTGTTCCAACCAGAGCTACATTACTTGCATACAGAACCAAATTAATATCAAAATGTCTAGTATCTTCTCTCTACAAAAAGATAACATTAACTGATTATGTTACTAAAGTCAATGTTAATTGCTTTATTCACTGACAACTAAAAACTCTCCATATCTAAGGCATCAACGTGATGTTCTGATACACATTATACATTTTGAAATGATTTTCAAGTCCAGCTAACTGACATGTCCTTTTCACTCACACAATTATTTTGTGGATGTGATGAAAGCAGATAAGATTTTCTCATTTAACAAATTTCAAGTACAGCATTATATGGTCACCATGGTATGTATCACAGCTCTAGACACAGAAAATTATTGTACAATTTCACTTGACTTCAAAATATAAAATAGTCAAATTCACAGAAGCAGAGGGTAGAATAGTAATTGACAGGATTTAGGAAGAGGCTTCAATGGTGTGAGTTTCCTACAGAAGTTCTCCAGCCCTTCCAAGTCACAGGTATTTGTCTATGGCCTGTTAGGATCTGGGTCATAGCAGGAGGTGAGTGGTGCAAGAGCAAATAAAACTTCCTCTGTCCTTACAGCTGCTTCTCATCCCTTGCATTGCCACCTGAGCTCTACCTCCTGTCAGATGAGCAGCAGGCAGGAATCACTGCCTCCCATTATCCCTGTGTAATTGCAGAAAACCAAGCTTGGGGCTCCCACTGAGGCTACATTATGGTGAGTTGTGTATTTAACTATATCTCAATGTAGAAATAATAGAAATAAAGTACAAAATAAAGTCAAGGTACCTGAATTATCTCAAAACAATCTCCCCTGAATCCAGCCCATGAAAAAACTGTCTTCCATGAAATGGGTCCCTGATTCCAAAAAGGGTGGGACCACTGATATATTGAGAGAAAGAAAAATATTTGGCCCATGTGTGCTTCGTCACTAGGTATCATGGAGAATCTCCTTGCACTGATGGGATGGCTGTGACTCAGTGCAGGTAGGCGACAAGTGCTTTGAAACATGCCCTACAAACACAGAATGCAAACAAGGCCTAAGCTACAGGCCACATGCTTGATGGCTACACCCTCAAGAGTGACCATTTCCACCTTGGTCTTAGAGCCAAACTTTTGAAAAACATTTCTACTTCTTCGTGCACCATCAGCCTACTTTAACTGGACTTTCGTCCAACTATTCCATGAAAACGGATGTCGCCAAGGTCCCCAGTGGCTTCCGTGCTAGCCCATTCAACAACCCTAGCACTTGTTCCTCTTCCTAGTCACTTCGAATATGGCTGACAGCATCTTCCCTGAGGTCCTCATTCTTGACTACTGTGCATGAGAGGCTTGGATGTTTGATTTCTTTTCCCTTTTTGAGGCTTTTTTTTTCTGGCCAACTTCTAGATAGCAGCACACTTGGATCTAGAGCACTGGCACCTTGCCTTCTGTAACTGCATCTTCCGAATTAGCAAGAGATTCAGTTCAACGTCATCTGTATTTCCTCATTTTCTATGTTTTTTTTTTTTTTTTTTTTTTTTTTTTTTTTTTTTTTTTTTTTTTTTTTTTTTTTTTTTTTTTTTTTGTCTCTTCACAAGGGCATGTAAGCTCCATGCATCATAACACTTAGGCCATGCATAACCATTATTCGCTGAACAGGTAGATGGATTGATTGACTAGATGGGACGAATGGCTGAATGGATGGGTGAAAAACTGAAGAAAGAAAGTGGTGTGAATGTAAGCTTTAGCAGTCCACCGTGGGAAACTGACTTGCCTTGGTAATAAGTGAGTACTGCAAATATCCACTAGTGCTCTCCTTTCTTACGTGGCTCGGGCCTGTGTTGTCAGTAGCCCACTGCATTCCACTGGCCAAACTGTATTAGAATGGTTCACTTCAAATACTATAATGGCCACACCACCAGAGTATCCTGGGACTAACATAGATTACAGAAAAGGAACTCATGATCCTGTGACACTTGCTGTGAGTATAAAGACTCTAGACGGGAGTGTGGATTGACCCACACTCTCCTTCAGCACGAACGACAAAAATCACAGTGGCAGAGTGAAGCCTTCTCTAGTCCTAAAGTAATTAAGCTCCGAGTAGCATGATCTCCTGTACAGTTATTTCTGGAAGAGCTTGATCACTGCTAGCAGCTTCTCACCAGGGGACTCTCCAAGACCCTATCTCATTTCCTTGGAGTCCTCTCTGGTGTCGTCAAAACTGTTCCTGTGGCTCTGTAGTTTTCACTGCTTTCCTCCAGTGCCAGCTCCCTGACTGCCATGCCTCCTGCCTCCCCAGTCCGACTGGCAGCTCCAGTCTCTCGGCAGCTTTTGTAGGGAAGCTGCATTTGTTCAACTGCCATATGCCAGAGCTCAGCACCTAGCAGTCTGTGACAAATAGACTTAAAATAGTCAGGATCTCTGTTTAGGAGAAATGCTAATGATGACAAAGATTTACATCTCCTGAAGAAACAATGTGAGTACAGGGACCTAAGGAGATGCATGAAAATAAAGTCCTTTGTGCTATGTGGTTCACTATTTATGTAATGCAACCTCCAGTTTTCCTATTTTCTGTATCAATTATTTTAAGTGACAGAATACAGAGGGGGTAATTTCAAGGTTGAATTTTCAAGCAGATGATGCACCCATTACCACACAGAAGCACAAGAAACATTCATATTAAAGAGAAATGTGGCATTTCAGAAAAAGGGATATAGGAGAGTCTTTTCCAATATTAAAAAGGCCTTGCACTTAGTAACATTATTTATCTTCAATAACACCCTCAAGTTTGCCCTCTTTCTTCAGTAGTTATAAAGTTTAGAAAAAAAAAATTCTGTCTCCACATCAGGGCAGACATCTGAGGATTCTTCTTTGTAACTGAGTCCTCCCTGACCATTCTCAGGCAATGCATGAATCTATCCCATCCTCCATTTCACCACCATTGCATGTAGAGGAGGATAATACTATTTACTGCTGCGAAGAGTTGCTCAAAAGATTGAATGAAATAATACATGTAAAATATTGAGCATAATCATTGCCTCATAATAAAACACTCAATATATGTTTGTCTTCATTTTGACTATTATTGCAATTAAGCTGACACATGGTCAACATCTATTTTTAATGTTCTTGATATTCTTGAAAACCTTCTGCCATGCATGTTAGGGTTAAGAGCCACACAGTATCTGGCAGAAGTTGGGTGTTTAGTCAGTACACACCAAGTGTTGGTGCTACGTCATTTGCTGCTTGGCAGAGCAGAGCTGGTGTTAAACACCACTAGGAAGTGGCATTTCCTTATGACGACAAGCGGCACTGGATTCACTCTCAATAACAACAATTTACAAACTTTCTTTTTTGGCCTTTTATGGAGAGTTGGTTACATGTTTGAAGCACATTCCTGTGCCTGGAGAGTCATTCCAGCTGTAGGAAGCCACTTGCACACGGCAAGGTCAAAGCACAACGAAGGCAGAGCTGCATCTCAAGTCAAATGGACACACTGCATGATGATCTGCTATTAATTCCATCATGACAGAATGTCATGGCAACATACCTATAATCCCAGCACTCTGGGAGGCTGAGACAGGAAGGCTGAAAGTTTGAGCCACGCCTAGGCATCTTAGTAACTTAGTAAGAACACCTGGAACCTAAAACTAAAAACAAAACAAAACAAAAATCCGGTGGATGTAGCTCAGAGTGAAGGTATTCATTTCTATCCTTTTTTTTTTCCATCAGCTGTAAAACTCTTTATTCAGAGAAAACTAAAAAATGTTAACTTCCACTTTAGGTTTGGCTTCAGTACAACTAATTGCCTCCATCATTAAACATTACCTTCAGAAAACAGCAACAAAACCGAAAACCTTGTTGCTTTGCTACTAGCAGTAAGTGATTTGGTGCAAATTAATTAAAGAAATATACAGATGTATTTTTATTTCTAAGCATACCTTTTCCCAAAAAAAATCAGAAGATAAAAATGATAACAAAAGGAGATTGGGAAAACCCTTGTCACCTTGACAAGATACGTATGTGCTCAAAATGCTCAACCTCATTTGTAAACCTTGAATTTTGCATGTATACATATCAATAAAATGTGGGGAAAAGAATACTTTCTCAATGCAGTTACTACATCATGAGATATTCTTAGGTGAGTTTGAGTTTAATAGAATTACTATAATATAATTTATAAGCGTTTTCATAAATAATCAGTCTATCTTGAATATCATGAAAACAGAGAGATGATAAATAAAAATTTAACTATGTCATCAAGTGCAATCTAGTAATGTCATAAATTTTTGAATATGTAATATAATAAACTACATGCATGTAACTTTGGCATGGCAGATATATATTATCAAAATATAATTTTGTATCCAATCTCTGCAGTGTGTGGTTTAGGAGAAAGGGCGCTAGACTAGACAGCCCAGGAATCCAACTGTAGTCATGACTTTGGGATTGTGAAGAAGTCACTTTACAACCAGGCTTTAGTTTCCACCTGCAATCTGCCCATTTCCTTCCAGCTGTAAAGTCCTATATTTCTAATAATAAATTATCATCACAGCCTGGTGTTTTGTTAGTGTCCTGCTCCCACAGCATTGCCCCAGACTACAACCGGCTCTGTTACCCACGTTAGAATTCAAGGGTCTACCCAGGCACCATGGACAGGGAAACGATGTCTAATCAGCTCTCACAGTGCAGATTAGCTGCATACAGTAGTTGCCAGCTGAGTCTTCGTGAGAATGACAAACTTCTCGTGCAGACTGACATTGCACAAGAGTCCAGAGACAGCCTAACACAGTATTTCCTTCCCATTCTCCTCACAGCCTACTCATGACAAAGAGCAGACAGGGCCACAGCCAGCAACAGGCTGCAAGACTAAATAAAACCCATGATTCCATAGCGACATGGCTCTACCATTGGATGGCAAAGGAGCAGGTATGTTTTCAGATGTAAGAAGATTGTAGTATGACAAGTCTTGTTTGGAAAACCTACACATGCATGTATGTTTTGGTACAGAAACACACATGTTCTTTATTTACTTTCATAGTCAAGTTTTTTAAAATAAAAAACCAGCACATTTATAACACATACTGTTCAACATTTCTAACATCAGAAAGTTATAACAATTGTAAGGGAGCTATTTGGTATGTTTGCACAGAATGCATTTTATCCAGAATACCATAAAAGCCAATGCCATTAAATATGTAAGTTTTAAAAATACATTCCATAACTGATATGAATACCCCCAAAATCCACAAATATAGACTACATAAAAAGCTTAATACACAACATAATTATGAAAGATAATGAAAAAATATTTCAGATGTAATGGAAATAATTCCATAATATCTCTAGTAATAGTTACAAATATAATAGTAGGTTTTTTTGTTTTGTGGGATTTTTTGTTGTTGTTGTTGTAGGGGTGTGTGTGTGTGTGGGGTACTAGGGATTAGAGACACAGCCCAAGGTCTTCACACTGGCCCTTTTCATTTTCTTTTTAATTTTGAGACAATGTCTTCTTCCTACATTATTGATTAGCCTGGGCTGGCCTTTCATGTGTGACCCTCTTGCCTCAATTATCCAGAATGCTAGGATTATAGGTCTGTGCCACTGGACCCAGCTGAGATTTATTTTTCTTCTTCAATCACATAAGACGTTTAAAAAAGATCTTTGTATCTCCTGACTTGAAGTTGTTTCTAGACTTTAAAAATAATTTCTTATTTTCTATCATGAGCGCTGTAACACAGACGCATATTTAACAGGAGAACACGGAGTATGTCTATTGGGGCACGAATGCCACATCCCATCCTGGATGATCCTACCACTCACCTCCCAGAACGGTCACTTGCCAGGCTGTATTTATATTTTACAGCTTTCTAACAGGACAACCACAAACTTGCCAAGGGCACGTCCCAGATGTGCACAGGTGTTGTGGTCCCAAGCGGATTACCTCAGGTTGGAGGTTAGGGCTCTGGAGAGAGGGACTCTCTACAAACACAAAATCATGATGGCCCTAGGTTATTTCTGAGTAGAATACAATAAACTGTTCCATTCACCGGGATTTGAAAAGATCTGATGCACGGAGGGCTTTGCGTTTCTCTCTTTCTCCTCTGGCTGGAATGGCCCGTTTCATGATTCGAAGTCCTGCCACCCTTCTCTAGAACGTAATGCACTCACCCCACTCGCACCCCTCAGGAGACAGGGGCAGATTGCCGGAAGCACCTGTTTTCCTCCCCACGTGCTGGCTGAGCACCGGCCTCTGTCCACCACTTGGATCCTGGTGCTTTATCTGTGTTCTTGCCACTGAGATTCCTCAGCTAATTAATCCCCTGGTTATACAAATGCTACCATGTTTCAAAAGTGATCCTCATAAATCATGATGGGCAGAAATGCTTGTTCAGAAAAAAGAAAGAAAGAAAGAAAACCTTAAGGCCCAAAGGCCCAGATCCATTCGGAGCTGCCTCAGCGAACTGTAAAAGGACAGACAGGAGGCTGTGCTAAAGGCCCACGCTGATCCACCACGCCTGGCACCTCCCCCCCCCCCCCCCCCCCCCCCCCCCCCCCCCCCCCCCCCCCCCCCCCCCCCCCCCCCCCCCCCCCCCCCCCCCCCCCCCCCCCCCCCCCCCCCCCCCCATGCCACCTCAGCCTCCACCTTCCCATGTCACCTCTGCCCAACACCCCCCACCTAAGCACTAGGGAGAACACGTGCTCTTTCATTCCCTAACAAGCAGAGGTATTTTAATTATTTCTTTAACTTACTACACCGCAACTTTAAGCAGAATCAGGCAAGACAGGAAATCCAAAAGTTCTTCAGTTGCAAGTTGCAGAATGGCATGCTTTTGTTCTTGGCTAAGAGAATTTCAAGAATCAGCCACAATGGAGGGTTTCTATTGTTCTTTTGTGCCTGGACCAGGCAAGGGATAGACCCTGCAGTCAGTCCTCACTGCTTTCATGGGGGACTGAATGGGGACACTGATGGTATCTGGGAGAGCACTATATTAATAGTCTCTTTTCCCAACAAAGGCCCCCACCCTCTGAAAGGATTTTAGGTAACACAAAGATTGATGGTAAAGGCAAACAGAGGAGGGTAGTTTTTATCTATTCCACTCAACAAGTTTAATTCTTTAAAAGGAAGCACAGTTTTCTTTTTTCTTTTCAATGAAACACCTACATACCTTAACACAATCATTGGACCTAACAAAATTAATGTGTTACAGATGTTTGTTGGTGGCCATATACAGCACCTCCAAAGGTGTATGTACAATGAATTCATTATGTAAGACTTATTTTGTTCCCCATCATTGAAAAATGCAGACATTAAGGGTACAGATGACATTGTTGTCCTTTTACTTGAGTCTCTACATGCCCTGTGCTCAATGATCCACACCTCACTGGAAATTTTCAATATGCCTGGCATACTACTTGACAAAGAAATTTAGATAGAATATTTAACGAATTTTAAATCACTTAGAAATGCAGGTTGTGGAGATAGGCTGAAAGTGGTTTCTGTGTTTTTGCATGATGACCTTTCCCCAGTGACAGTGAGTAGCACACTGTGTTACTAACTTCTTCATAAAAATACACTCGAGAGAGCTTTTGGGCTTTCTAGCCAGGGCCATGCTTGAGTTACAGATTTAAAAAAAGATTTTTCATACTCAGCCTAGTTCATAGCACTCAGAGCACTATGTGTTGAATTTTAAAAATAACAACAAAAAATCCCTACCTCTTTGGACAAGCTCCTTACCAGAAGGTTCACACATGTGTTATTTCAGAGTCAATTTATGATAAGTACAAACTCATATATTGTATTTGAAATTTATTTTCAAATTAGAAAACACAACTCATATTTTCTCAAACAATTTAGTAAGTATTTCAATTAAAACTTTTTGGGTTTCTGATCTCAGTTTTTATAGATAAGGAAGCCTAACATTTCATCTACCACCTTATGAGACAGTGTGCCCCAAAAGCTGACATATATAAGGTATAATTAACAATCTTATTACATTGTAAATTTTAGTCCACAATTTTTAATATTTTCTGATTTTTGGGTGGGATTATGGGAAGCTGGCCTGAGAGCAGTGTATTGTAAGTTGCTCGCAGCTACCAGACGTAGGCAGGGAATCCTGTTGCAGACAGCACTGATATTCTCACTTCACCTCTGAGCCTTTCCAGGTTGGCTGAACAGAGACAAGGCTGGGCCAACAGAGGGAATCACAGCAGCCACGAGCAACCTAAAGCTTGACCGGTGCCCACATTCTTTAAAGCACTTCTAAGCATTTCCCGTGTCTTAGCACTTACTCCTCAGAGTACGGCTGCCCACCAAGGGCTACCAGCATCCACATTTATACAGAGGAAAACCAAGGTGCAGTGTTAAACACAGAATTAACATTGGATGCAGCAATTTCATTCCTGGTAGGATCTCAGGTACGTGGACATTAGTATTTCAGTGGCATTAATTTTTGTAGCCAAAAGGTGAAAGTAACCCAACTCTCCATCAACAAAGAAAGAGCAAACAAAAAGTAAATGAAATAATATTTGATTTTAAAAGGGAATGGAATTATGATATATATTGCAATGTGGATGAATTCCGAACACATCGGGCTCAGTGAAACAAGCTAGCATGGAAGAACAAACACAGGTAGATTCTATTTATATAAGTTGTGATGGTTTGGGTGCAGAGTCAATTTGGTTGCTTTGAGGAACCACGTGAGGAATTAGCAGAGGATTCTGGGTGGTATGAACTTGAGGTCTCACACCGGTTCCGCATTCCTTCCTTTCTGGCACTGATTTTTGCTCTGCTTTCCAGCCACCATGAACTAAGCATCTTTGCTATACTGTACCCTTCCACTGTGATGTTTCTGTCTTGGAGCCAGAACTGACCATGGACTGAATCCTCAGACACTATGAGCCAAATTCAATGCTCTCTTTTGGGAAGGCAGCTGTGATCACTAGTATATCACCAATGTGATAGTTTCTTTTGTAAGTTGTGAATGTCAGGTACTGAGTCTCAGCAATGGAGAAGCTGACTATTACACAAAGTACTTAGAATATACAAAAATCCAAGTCACAGAAGAAAGATGACGGACCAGAGGGCTAAAAAAAAAAAAGAAAAGAGGCAAGATGGGGAGAGATGGGGTGTTACTGTTTGTTGGTTTGTCTAAGCTCATTTTCAATCGCCATTAAATGAACACCTGATACTAGGTGATTCCTAAAGAATACAGGTTTATTTTGGCTCACAGTTCTGAAGGCTGGGGATTTCAAGATCCTGGCACCAGCTAGAGCCTTTGGCATTTTTAGGCCACGGGAGAAAGTAGAAGTGCACACGGGAGTGTGTAGAAGAGGCAAGCCCAGGGACGCAGTCTTGTTTTCTTTCTCCTTGCTCTTGCAAGACCTCACTTACTCCCAAGAGAAATGCTTCTGCCCCTCCATTTCTTCTTGAAACCCACGGTGACACTGCTACAATGTCAGGCAATGAATTTTGGCCAAGAGCTTTGAGTGGATAAACTATTTTCAAACCACAGCATGGACACAGTTCTTGAATTTCAGAGGATCAAATTTTTTTTTTCTAGAAATGGACAGTGGTGAAGGTTGCACCCAATTGCGAATGTTCTTAATGATATTGAATCATACACTTACAATGTTAAAAATCATATATTTTATGTTATGTACACTTTACAGCAAGAAGGAAAAAGAACAGAAGATAAGAACATTATTCTCAAATTCACTGAGCCACTTGAATGCCTCTTCTAAGTACTATGTCACTATATTTAACATCTCATATTTAACCATCTTTTAGATTTTACTGTATATTCTTAGTGAGAGGGTGATCTTTTGTTTTATTTAGCACTTAACAGAGGACAGAGGACACACATGCACAAGACACAGGGTAGAATGAATGTATTCCAAACAGGGACCCTGGGGCAGTCACGATAATGACAATAGGTCTTGCCTCTGAAAGTGAGAAGTATTAGGGGTCTGGGTACTGTTACTCAAAAACGCTTGAACAGATTTCTCTAAAACTGTGAATAAACTAGAGGATTAGAATGATAATAGTAATAGAGTCATTTTAAAAAAGTATAATCTGAGCACACATGTAAAGTGATGCACAGTTAAAAGTTCCCAGGGGATGGATCAATCAATGTCATTTTCAGAATCGGTCTGTGAGCCTGGGTGTCTCATACAGGGTTCAGAAAGAATGAACACATTGTTCCCCCTGCAATTGTACTTGGTGTCAAATGACAATATCATCCATCACTGAGGCAGGGCCATAACTTGAAGCCAAGTCTGCACACGTTGTAAGCATGGGCACTTCTGGGAACTGTGACTAGTGTCAGAGCAGCAAACCATACTCTTACGGAAGGACTCGCGGGCTTTTCCTTTGTATATTCTCCTTGGGTTCGTCAAGTAAAATGCAGCAAGTCATGCCGGGAAGAGCTTTAATTCCCAGTGGTGCCCATAAAAAATGAAATTTCTTGTAATATAAGGAAGAATTTGTCCTCTATTTCACAGGGATTTCAGAAAGCCAAAGTAATTGAAATATATCAAAAAGAGATGAAGATGGCTCTGAAAGGAATGGCCAATGCAGTCTATTGGAAACAAGGTGCAGAGTCTGGCGCCGGTGACAGGGACTTCCAAGCAGCTCCCTGTTCTTCATAGGACTCCACCTAAAATTTCCAGTTATGAACAGATGGCAATCCTCTTCCCACCCTGCCTGTGCCTACATCAGAAAGATAACCATGGAAAACTGGACACATTGCCATTCCAGGGTGAACATGTAGGGCAGATTCTGGACAGGAAGAGGCATTCAAGTGGGTGAGGTGCCAACTCAGACTACAGTGGGACATCTCGGCTCCATCTATCAGTAGTAGCAAGCTGGCCCCCAAGACTGCTAGGATTCAATACAGCAGTCTGGGGTTGGCAACTGACATAGCTGGCTTCAGGAGAATCACTTGAGTATTGTTTTTTGATGGGGCCTATATGGACATGAGTGAGGAAATGAAAATATTTAAGAAAGGAAGTCCCAGGATTGTGCTGCTCACCTGGACAGGCAGGTGCAGGCCATCAATGATGATGTGGCAGTTTTTTGTAGTCCCTGGTTATCAGATCTGGGACAGAAAGAATTGACCATCACTGGCCAAAGAAACGGAAGCTAAGACTTGAATCAAAGGCAAGAATGTTTTCATCTCACTTAGTATTAATCTTCTATGCAATTTTTTAAGTGTGTGTGTGTTTTAAACAGACCTATTGTTATATTTGGGAATGTGAATAAATGGACTATTTAATTTCAGTTCAAAATCAAATGTTATGTTGTCAAACTTCTTTCAGTGAGGTACATTTAATTCACAGGGATTCAGAGAAAGAGACAAATAAGGACAAGTTTCCTGCAGTTCATAAATAAGAAATATACATTGTGTTCCTACATAATGGCTCAGCATCTTTGATCTATTTTTAACTTCTCATTGCTGCTCAAGAGAAACTCATAGGAAAAAAATGATTCAATAAAAAGCAATATCCTCAAGGGAGTACAATCAAATAAAGCTTAGTTTGGAAACCAGTTCTGTAGTCTCCTAAATACAAAGCCTGCGATGGATTGACTAGATCTTTAGCATAACTATGAATACAAATGGGAGCTACAGGCTCAACCCAAGATTATGCAGATACCATCAACTTCATTGAAGGCAAATTTATAAATAGGTTTAGAAATAGTTTTCATTAAAAAGGGCTGTAAAGGATTAATGGTGTTTTTCAAACAATCTGAGATCACGGATTTGAGAGATCTGGATTTACTTCATTGTCTTTCAAATTATGCAGAACAATATGCACTTAGGAATCTAGAATTACTGAAATCCTTATGCTCAAATAATTTTATCACTCAAATATTATTTAAAAATAATAATTTATTGTACCCTGAAATAGGCTTAGTTTCAGATAACAGATTGTTTCTATCTAATTGGTATTCTACATTCTGCCTGATTACAATAGTTCATTTGCCTTTAAGTCCCCATGTGCCCACCTCAAAGAATTCATGATCAAAGCAGTTGGTGCAGCTCTTGCTGAGAAATAAGAGTGAGATGAAGATCCCAGAATGGCTCATCTCATCTCAATATATAATGATTACACCAAGCAAATGGTTTAGTTGGTAAATATCAATAACCACTGATGGTTAGAAATCGACAAGAGATGAGTAAACTGTATAACCATCACCTGACTTAAGAAAACACAGCTTTAGGCTCACTTTGCACTCAAGTCGTCACCCTGCAGCCACAGAGATCACAGCATGGGCTTGTGACAAGCGAAGCCTGCTCCACCTGGGCTGTGCTTTCCAAGCAAAGGCTGGAGCAGCCAACCTCCATGTGGGTTCTGGAGCGGAGCTGTTACAGCTGGGTTGTGCTACTCACAGGACTTCAGGCCTGGATCCAGGAGCAACACAGGGGAAATGCTTAAACGTAGGGTGTTCCAGAATCTGGTGCCTCAGTTAATATGTGAGCAGTTGGTGCTTGACAATATTCTAAACCACATGCCTATCTTAATATCACTCATTCATCAATGACTACATGTCTCTGACATCCCTTTGCCAATTAGGAAATCTGACCATATGAAATTGCACATCTAACTTTGAAGAACCTGAAGATCTTGCCTCAATTATTAACCCCTCCTTCTGAACTGATACTTATCTAACCTGAAGGTTAAAAAAAAGTTACTTTACAAACACACACATTTAGAAATACCTTATTTACTCTGAAGCATCCTCAAAGTAAATCATTCTATAGACAATAAAGCACATGACTTTCTCTCCTGTCAATACTAAACATAACCGCCTGCTAAAACCATCATTACTGGTTACACCAATGACAGGAGAGGAAGTGCTGGAAAATGCTGTCATCTTGCTAGAAATGATAATTCTGAATTTATAAAAGAAGTTAATCCAGTACTGTCAGCTAAGGGTGGTAGATCCGAGTATCTCCAAAAGATCATGCACAGCTAAGCAACATGGGAACAGGGCTGGGCAACAAGAGTCACCGTGTCGCCACCAGTCTCACATGTGGAAGGTCATCGGGTCATGGGAGTGCTGTACTCTTCCAGGGACTGATCCAGTGATGATTCAGTAGTCGAATGGGCTGTTACATGGCGGGGCTTTGCTGGAGGTAGGGAAAGGACCTGGTGCCCTCTTGTCAGTCTGCATCCCCACTGCCACCAGGAGAATGGCAGTCCAGTTGTGTTCCTTCGCCATCTGCCACTGGAGCCTTGGGGCCAGCTGACACTGGGCTGAACCCACTGCAGAGTGAGCCCAGTGGGCCTCTCCTCCTTTAAGCCGTGGCTTTCAGGTACTTTGTTCCAGTGACAGGGAAGTGACTAACGTACCTAGAGAACTGATGAGGCATCCACTTGTAGAGTGTCTAGAAGGACATTTCCAGAGGAGATGGGCCTGCATGTCAGTGGGCCGAGAGAGAAAGGTCTGCCTCAATGTGGGCAGCCGTCATCAAACTGCCTGAGGGTTCAGACAGAATACAAAAGGATAAGGATATTCTCTTTTTTGCAACAGAGACAGTCTTTTTCTGCCTGTAGACATCACAACCCCAGGCTCTCTGGTCTTCAGATTATAGGACTTCGCCAGGGGCCACTGTTACATTGTCTTTGGATTCAAACTGTGAATAACGCCATCAGTTTCCGTGGTTTTGAGGCTTTTGGACTTGGTCTGCCTACACCCGATGTCCCAAGTTTGCAGACAGCCTGTCAAGGATCTTCTTGGCCACTATAATTACATAAGCCAATTCCTCTAGTAAGTCTCCTCTCCCCTTTCTGTGGCTACATCCTTTTTAGGGGGCTGTCTGATCAGAGAACCCTAACTAATATGCTTCCCTTCTCCTGCCTTCCTTCCCTTTCCTGTACACAGTGTTGACCCCAACAGCAACCCCAATAAGCCCTCTGCATGTGATTCTCCATAACATAGTCAGCTTCCCAGGGAATAAGAATAACATTTATTAGAAACATAAAATATCGAATCTCCAGCTGTGTATGAGAAAGCATTCCTCATGCCAATTTCAATTCCAACATTTTAAAATTATCTTTTAGTCAAAAAGATATTAAAAGAACTTTAAACTATAAGGCACATTTTCACTAGGCTGTTCAGTACCTACTGTAGGGTGTCCATTTTGCTAGAGGCTAAAAATACAAGTATCAAACAGTCACAACTCTTGATCTGTGGAGTCTATAGACATTTCTGGTGAATATGTGTATGTCTAGATGTGTTGTATGTGTATTAGGTTTTCTGTATTTGTTTTCTATGAGTTGTGAGCATTGTGAGGCACTGAAGTAGGACAGAAAAAATAAAGTCAAGTAGAAAGAACAAAAGGAAACTCAATTTTTTTCTCCCTTATTTGAAATTCTGAGGTGTCTGTATTGCAAGGTTTGTTAGCTCAAAATTAATCTGCGTTATCTCACTCCTTTTTAAGAACGAGCGCACCAAGGTAAGAGTAACTTGTTCATTGTTTCTGTTTCTCTGTCTGTGCGTCATATGGATGGGTCCTGGAATTCTTTTCTTGTGGTGACAGTCAAGAACTCACTCAGCATGCTGACTTGAAGTCACTATCTGTTCGTTGGGACTCTGTCCAATGACAGTATGACGTTGTGAATGTTTGTTATTATGTGGTATTCTCTGTGTGTTGGATTGAGGAGGCTACACAGACTAGGATAATTTGAAATATGATATGAAACCAGCAAAATTGAAAGGAAGTCAAAAAGCCCAATGGATACAATTTTTTCTTCGGTCATTTCAGATCATTTTATAGGCTCAAAAATAGCAAACAAAAACCAAGAAGTGGTATGGAGAAAATGGACATCTGCTAGTTCAGGAAATAAACTTTAATCAACATTTCATAAAGTAAATGCTTCATTACCAAGAAAATGTGAGATGCTAGAGCACCAGACTTCCTACAGCCGCTTGGGAGGGGTGCTGGCTTGTCTGCTTTCCACAACAAGGAAAAACTAGAAGGGGAGAAGACTGGGAAAGAACTAAAGTAGTCACTCTGCATAATCGAAGGAGGCAATTCAGATGAGAAGAAAAATTACATCAGCAATTAATGCCTCTTTGTGTTGTACTAAAGCAATCAGAGGGAACTAACACAGTCACTAGCTCCCGTGAAGTGGTAGCCTCAAGGGGGCTGGAAAAGGAAAAGTCGGCAATCGGAATCCACAGAGACACTAGTGACCGAGAGGAGATGAAGAGGTCAGCTATTTTTTCCCAAAGTATTGAATTAATATTAACTCTTGCATCAAATGAAAGACTTCCAATGCAAATATAAAGGAATCAATGCCACAGTTTCTGCTTATATTTCCAAGTTGCTAGTGAATGACTCTCAAAAACCCTATCATCTAAATCACACTGAAGAAGGTCTCTGAAGTCCTATGAGGACTTGAGTTTCTAACTCCTTCCACGGGGTTGAGACCTGGTAGCTCGTGGTTGCCCAAGAAGAAAGTGTTTACCAGTAGATTCCACTGGGAATCTGGAGCAAGGGGTTACTTAGACCTCAGGCAGCAAGCAACCTTAAACTTGCCGTTGGCACAGGGGTCCAGGAGGAGCCAGCAGCACAGGGATAGATACAGAGAGGGCTAATCCTGAAACCCAGCACAATTCCTTACCATGGTAGCTCAGGGAACTTCTTATAAATGACAGAGAACTTTCCTTTTCTTAGTATTATCTCCTAAGCCAGCTCCATCCTTTTGGCTTCATGGAAAGACACATTTTTATAATCAGTGGACCACTCATAATGGCTTGTTTTGTTAAGGTGAAGATTTCAATATGACGTAGGAGTTCTGGAGTAGGCGTGAGATCCACATGCCTAAGAATCTGCCAGGGAACTCAAGGCCTCACTTTGAGGACTTAAGGTTTTAGTAATTGAGGCTTTAGAGTTTGGGGAGTCTTTTCTGTCATTCTGGGAGCACCTGCATTCCCACAGCAGGCAAGAATAAATGCACCAAGAAAAGAAAAGAATAAATGCATTCTACATACCCTGGGTTCTCCACAGGGGTGAGTTTTACAGGTCATATCATGCAAACAGGTTTGACCCTTATATCCTTAAAACCAAACCAAACCAGCTACAATGTTCTTCTCAAATGATAAGAATATAAAAATTGTCTTTCTTAACCTATCTTTATATTGTTTCCATTTTACAAACCACTTTCACCTTCCTTACTCTGATGAGCAATAACATCTTGTGGAAAAATTGAAAACCCTGACATTGATGGGAAAGTTGGCTAATTCTCTTGGTTTCCTTAGCTTGTTTTAAGCACTGAAGTCCCGTTTACTAGCTGGAAAGCCTAGGGAGTGTTAGAAACAGCTCGTAGAAATCTTCCTGTCCAAACAAAGGATGGATTTGGGAGGCATGGACGACAGGGTATGAGGCTTTAATTTTCTTTTGCAAAAGGGTGCTCTTCCCACGTGCAAGTGGAGGAAGACACACGGAAAAACATGGTCGGCACTGACCTAAATCCCTAGATCGCAAGGCCCTCCCCCTGCCGTTTCCCACTGGCAGGATTCAGTCTTCCCGGGAAGGTCTAAGGCATTGGCTCAGGGCCCCCTTTGTCACGTCATCACTCAGGGCCAAGTTTATCACAACATCACATACTAATCCCTCCTATCCCCTTCCTGCCTCTGTCTGGTCACCTGATCGGGTATGGCACGAAAATGTAAAGATCCACCATCTTGAACAATGTGCTATTGTCACCATTAGGTGATGCTCACAGGAGCATGGTAGCGCATTTGGGTATGAGGTAGAAACTTCTGGGCTGATCCTATGCCATGAGATCTGGTGACAACCATTTAAAATCTGAAACTCAGGGCTGTTGTCTGAAAAGGGCAATGGTGCCTCTCTCAGTGGTTCCATCAGAACAGAGTGAGGTGTAGACAGCTATGAGCCACATATTCTTGGAAACACATAAGGTACCATTTCCTCAAAGACTTTTCTGACAACCCACTTTCTGTACTCTGAATTTGCTTCTGCAATGAACTCTGGATGAGGATGAAAAATGAAAAAAAACCACACACTTGTTATGGAACATTCTTTTATCTGCACTAATTTAAAATACAAGGGTAATTAAAATACAATGAATCATTTTCTCACTGAAATATACAGCCTCTATTTCTTATCAAAAGAAAGAGAGAACTAAAAAAAAAAAAAAAAACAGCCTGCAGCATGGCACAAAGTGTGCTTTTTCATAACTCCCCAATAATACATAGCAGTCGCGCTTGTGGGCGTTAGCAATATTTTGTTCTCAAGTTAGCTTGCTTTCTGTACATACATAATTTTCCTACAGGCCATGTTATGCTGAGTGTGTGACATTTCTTGCCTCGCTTTCTTTTCTCTTCCTCCTAACAGGAGTGTTTTCTACAAGTATAATCTGGCAAGATGGTTTTTTCCTTGTTTATTCTGAGACTATATACAGACTGAAGGGAAACTCAAAGCATTACCACATTTCTAGTGCACAGAATATTATTTTTAAAATATGGCACTTCTATGCTTGACATGTCTCAGAAAAACAGAACCGGTGATAGAAGGGAAAATGTATAGTGGAGAAAATGCACAATTAGTAACTATGTAAAAGGGTCGTAGTGCAAAGGTCCTCTTTTCTCTGGTGGTGCAGCATGAGGTTGGGCCTATAATACTGTATTTTGATATCAGGTCTGTCATTTCCCAATAATCACGTGACTTAGAAAAGTATCTTGAACTCTTTGATCTTCCATTTCCTCATCTGGGAAACAAGGCTGAAACCAGAGCCTGCATCATAGACTTGTTACAGAATTAGATGCAATTTTCTGTAGTAAGTACTCCACAGAGTCTTTGATCCACAGCTTAAACATCCACATTATTTAATAAATTAATGGTAGCTCTTAGTCCTTTAAACCCCATACAGAGGTAGAATGACTTGTCTTTTGCCAAGTGTGGTGCCCACACCATGACCTGGTAGCTGAGGAGTACAATTGTGGGGCTCTGCCCAAACTCATTGACTCTGAAACTGCAGGCATGAAGAGACAGGTATGGGGGACGGACAGGTGCAGAAAGCGCTCCTAACATGTCCAGGTCGTTCCACTATGCTCTCAAGTCTGTAAGCTACTGAGACAACGTCAGAAATTGTAATGACATTTGAAAAAAAGACATGAATTTCTGTGATTTCCTACTTTATCTTAAGTACTCATCCATTTGATTGATTTGGGAAAGGGTAGTTAACAGCTATAAAACACTTCTTAAAGATGAACCAGGAATGCTCAATGTTGGTTCAGACTCTTCACAAGCCTTAGGAATTCTGAAAAAAAGTTCTTGCTTTTATTAATACACTTATGAACAATCACACTGGAATTATGTTCTTTTGGTATAATATATATCTATATAGAAATAATAGCGAAAGTAAGCTTTAGTGATCCAGTGCATAGAATGGATAGCATGGTGCTGTGGTTCCGGTCTTGGGTGTCCCCCAAAACCTCGGGCTTGACCTGGAAGAGCTGGCTCTGCCCTTCCTCGCTTGCCCTGCCATGTTGCGGGGATCGCTGTCTCCAGAGCAGCGGCTCCGACTCTGGCTCCAGCCGTGGCCCCTCTGTGGGATTCCACCATTTTCCAGTCACCCTACCGAGAAGGGACTGTGACTTTCTGAAACTGTGAGCTAACATAAACCTTTATTTTCTAAAGTTGCACATGTTAGATATTGAGTCACAGCGATGAAAAAGACAAATGATTTTTTAAAATAATTGGATATTTTTAAAATGTTAAAAGAAGATTTTAAATTTTTTCATAACAGAAAAACATAATTGTATAAACTGAGGAATTTATTTATCCCCACTATAATACTATCAAAACTTCACTTTAATTGGTCAGTGAAAATAAGAAAAAAATTAAGCATGTAAATATCTTCTATAGAATATGGCAGCGTTACTCATGGTTAACTACAATTTCTACAGTTCTTAACCTGTCATTAGCATGATGTTATGATTTGAGTAACAGGTAGTGGCCCCACCACAGGTTCACAAGACAAAGGCTGGTCCCCAGGGTGGTGCTGTTGGGATAGGCTGTGTTCTTTTAGGAGGTGAAACCTCAGGTCATTGGGGACACATCAATGAAAAAGATCAGGGGACCCTGGCTCTTTCCTGTATTTTCCTTTTGTTTCCTGGCCATGGTGTAGCAGTGTGTTCTACCACGAGCTCCCTAGTTCTGCCTTACACAAACTGAGCTTTTTCTCTTTATAAGTTACTTGCCTCTGGTGCTTCATTACAGTAAGTCAAAAGTAACAGACGTTAAATCAAAGATTGTTTCCAGCATCAAAAATATTTAAAAAGAAATTCCCACATAAAACACTTCAAAAACAATTGAATAAAATTTATATGCACTGCACAATTTCAGGTTTTGTAAATGTATTCATTTTCAGATACTGTATAACTCTTTTGAGTCAGACAGTAGTAACCTGCAGCTATTGAGTAGTTACCCTGAAATTTTTATTTCCTTTCTATTCTGACTTGGAAGAGGCAAGCAATGAAAATTAATGATGATACACTTAAATGAGGCACCGCACAGTGTATGAGCCACAGCAGGCCACTCTCCTTAAAAATAAGAAGGTGAGTGGCAGATACTTTAGTAAAAAGGGTTATGAAAAGCATAGAAAAATACATTCTTCACTATTTAGAAAGAGTAAGCTCTTTAAGATATATATTTGTAAACTACTCTATAAATATATCTTCATATTATTCTCCTGGAAAAGGTAAGTTTGGAACTATAAGTGCTACTTTTGGTCAAAGATAGTTTAGAATCACAAGTGCTACCTTTGGTTTCATTAATCACCAATATATAATCCTCTGTTAAGGCGTGATGTTCCTGAAATATTGTGAAGCTTCTCAGTAGAAATTCTACCATTTGGTGGACTCTCTGTGGATTTAGTCTGAAGAAATATACTTTCATTATTTTATTTGGTGGGGGGCAGGCAGCAGATTTCATTCTTTTACTCTTTTATGCCAAAGAGAAAAGAAGTGGCATGCCTATGAACCAATGCTTTCCCTAGGACTGGTGGAGGACCAGATCTCAAAGCCCACGGTATTTAATAAGATGTAGTTTCCAACTTTATTAGAAGAATTGGTCAGCACTTTTACCTAACAGAGAATGAGGAAAAAGAATAAAAATGTGTGGATATTTTACAAGGTAGCTAGCAAAGCAGCCAAAATTTTGTCTTGTAACAGTCAACCAAGAGAGGCCCTTCAATAGACAGGATAGCTGCAACCTCCTACCTATTTCTCTATTTTATTAACGTAAACGTTTACTCATTTGACCAATGCCCACTATCCTTAATAGTGTGCTTAGCATATCAAAGTAAGGAATGCCGCATAAACAAGGCCAAAGGGATTTGTTGTTAATAATTTTATTTTAATGTCAATTACCAATATTGATTACTACTGCTTTTGCAGCCCTTACACTACTTTCTGGATATTCAGAAACCCAGCACAATGGCCACTGAACCACTTTATTTTATACATTTTATCATGAGTTTAATACTACTCTTCTTGAAGTATGGATGCTTAATGAGGAGAAATATAAGAAAACTTTGTTTATGGCATCTTCCTTCTCCAATAGGACTTTTCTAATCAGACTGGCTGGCAACACTTTGGTCAATGTATTCTGTTTTGTAGAGCTCTCCAGCAATGCACAGGATGTTATTTTTAATGACGGAATTCTAATAAACAATTCACCGTAGTTTTCCAGGAGACTAATAGGATTTTTTACTTGGCCATCTCTAATCAGAATTAAGTGGGCAAAAATGATGAGTAGCAGGCACCATCTTTTGTAAAATCCCCTAAGTCAGTGCTATGAAGATAACGAATGTTCCTGATATGAATTCTCATTGTTACTCCTCAGATGAGTGCAGTGCATTGCAGGTCAACTGAGCTGACAAGTGGGAGACGCTCACTGGTATCCTATGTGGACACTTCAGGGATGGCAATGACAGACACGGTTGGGCACTCCACTCCAGGTTCTCCCCAGGCAGGTGGACGGGGGACATGAGACAATGAGTGGGGGACATGAGATGCTACATACATGTGGTGCAGATTCTTGGATTTGAGAGATGCTCTGAGTGACTTCAAAGTACATCTCACTTGAATTAGTAGCGCTTCCTGATCAGTAGAGGCACGGGAAGAGACCAGGCTCCCATCTCGGACCCAGGGCCCAATCTGTGATCTGATTCTGAGATTCAGTCCCATAAGCCCTCTTACAACTTCTTGAAATTTCTGAGCCCTCATTTCCAAATCAGTGCTCACTCCATCTAACTTCTGATGATATATTTGAATGTGTCATTTATGAGCAGTTGAGTGACATCTGAGTCACTCTGGACCATCAGCACAGATTTGTGGAACAGGTGATCAAGTTTTACCAATGCAAGGTTTATCTTGGGATGACTTTTATGCCACTGGGCAGCCAAGGACGATGCTAAGGTCCAGTGGAAATTTGACATTCTGAAATGTATGCTGCCTGTCAACACCACGGGGTTCTCACGGCACCAGCGATTTCTTCCATTTGGATCCCTGCGTCTCAGAAGCTGAGTCATAAGGAACTCCTATTGCTGTGGATCAAATCCTTGCATATTAAGAATTTCATGTTTGAGCCAATATTTTTGCACATCTTCACTCTATATAGCCTAATTCCAGTTTAACATGAAGTGTGTTCCAAGTCCATGACGTTGATGGTAACTTCAAAAAAAAAAAAATCTTAGTCTCCTCCGTAGTTCCTCTTCAGGGCACTTGTAATTTCCCAGCCTAACTCTTTAAAACACGTAGGTTACCACTGGGCTGCGAAGCACTATATTCCTGAGGAATGCACCTGTTCTCTTCTCCTTTCTACCTACAGGTACCTTTGCTCTTTGCAAGTGCTTAGCCATTATTTCCAAGAACTGATGGGAATCCTGAAGATTCTCATCACAGAAAACAGTTCTTATCAACACCTGAATCTATACTGCCTATGTTGAAATTCCAACATATTTCTCTCCTGTGAGTTTATGCCCACCCCAAAAACGAAGTAAGATAATTTATACTTCCGTATGAGAATTAAATGTCTGCTTCAAGGGACCTCAGTTCCAAGAAGACACACTATTATTGTCATTATTCCAAGATGGTAGGTGCTACAAACAGGCTCCTAGAGACCCAGGGTCTAACATTTCCACAGAGACACTAAGAACTACATGGTGGTGAACGAAGGCTGGGTCAGACCTGAAGCTCGTTGTGCACACACAGTGGATGCCATGTGGTAGGAGAAGGACACTACCTTCTCACACAGGGCAGAGGCTGCCACCCGTGGATGCACATTTCACTCACGAGGAGGGGGTGCTCTGAGAGCTGCGGTTCTTTAGGCTCCTCACCAGCCGATTTCATCTGACTCACTGAGGCTGAGGCCAGGGATGAGCGCTTTCCAAGGTTTCCTGGATTCTAACAGCAGAGTCAGGTTGAGAAACCATTAATCCAGAACATTCCACAGTCCCACCTAAGTATTACTTACAGCAGTTTGGTACCAATTTCTGGGATAAAGATAAATAATCATACAGAAAATTTATTCAAAGTAAGCATTCTTCTGCAGCATTGTCGTAAGTCCAATTAGCAAAATATCACTGTGGTTTCGTTTTGTTATTTATTCCTTCAAACTGTGGTCACCACCATAAAATGATCCCAAGGAGTGGGCAGTATTTCCTAAATTAAACTAAAACGTAAGTGATCAGGGAAAATCAGCGAAGCATTCGGTCTTAGGCAGTCACACACACAGCTGAACTTGTGTCTTCCTTTCTTAGAGCCATAACTAAAGGACAGACAGAATTATCTTGTGTTTGTTAAAAGAATATGGCTGTCACCTTCAAACTTAATTGATTCTATTGTTTGCACACACCAAATTTTTTTGGAGCACATGGATACCAACGCACACTGGGCCCTAGTAGCCTGATTTCCCTACCAGGAAAGCCTCCGTATCCTTATCAGCCATCCTTGGTGTACTGGTTTTCCTGATGCTGGGACACAACTTCAGACAACTATAATTTAAGAAGGGGAAAGCTTATTTTTGCTCATATTTCAGAGGTTTTCTCTCCATATATGGCTGGCTTCAAAGCAGAGAAGAAAGAGTTAAGCTGCTTCAATTTTAGGGAATAGACAGCCAAGTGGAGGGATAATGCCAGACAGAAAGGGTCCATGCACCTGATCTAGAGTCTAACATTACACCCCCATGATCTGCCTAGACACATTAGTAAGTGTGCTCCACAAGCCTCCCAAGCAGATCCCAAAACTGATGAAGCTGACCCTGTGCCCTAACCCCACAATGACCAATCTGTTTTCCCTCATTGGTCTTAAAAGGAGCCTTTCTTTTTCTTACTAAAATTACTTCCTCAATGGCATGTAATCATCCCAGATACACTGCAAATTTGTGTTCTGTGGTCTTTGGAGTATCATCAACCACAGTGACATCTAAGATTTTAGTGATAATCACCCCACAGAAGAAAATAATTTTTGTCCCAGTGGAGATACTCTCTGCACATTCTTTATTAGGTAGTTCTATCAGCCAAGAACATGAACTCTGGGGACGTGCTTCAAAGGCAACCCGAGAGTATACCCTCAAATCCCACAGTTAGTAAATATTCACAAGCCATGAGGAGCTGGGCCAAATTCTAACCTCTACCCCCATACCACAATGTAAGGACTTACACCTTCATTCTGGGAATGTAAAGAGACAGACAAGAGTAAAATAAGGAATGCTTTTGTTCATTGTTTTCAATGTCCTTTTAGCTCAGCATTCTTATTTTTTCCTTTTTGTGGGTAAACTTTCAGTAGAAGAATTCTGATTATTACTTTTGGTTAGTATTAAAATAAATGTGATGATTACAGCAACCCATGTAAGTTGATGACATAAAGCAGTCAGTAATGTAAAATGTTTCATCACTAACTGCAATAACTTTCATTTACATAATGTTGTGCCCTTTTAAGTATGTTTCCATACATTCTTATTTAAGTAACTGGAAGGCAGTGAGTTGATGCATACATTTAATAATTGACTTAAGAAGATATGTATTCCATGAATCACCTACTCTTAATTCAGGCAATTTCTCAATACATTTAACATGGGCAGTATGTTCCACTTTCACTCTTAAAATTTTATGTCAACCACAATCAGATCAACGTGTTCCTCTTCTAACTTCACAACAAACTGGTGTCCAAGTGGGTGGAGTCCACTATTGTCTATGAGGTCTCAATCCACATTTGAGTACATCTCTGAAAATTATTCAGTAAAAATGGAAAAATGTGCTCATGATTTTGTACATAGATTAGCTCTACACATTCCAAATCCTAATTTCCTTATGGGGTATATTACTCGGGTATTGACTGGAAAGGCTATAGCACTGTGCCTGCCTCTCAAGCGAACTTCCTGCTGCACCCAGAGAGTCAACAATGCTGAGTACAGGGAGAAGATATTATTTCCTTTAACTAAATGCTTACCAAGGAGGGGTGGGGGGAACCTGGCTGGGGCACAGTTCAGTGATTAGAGCATTTGCATAGGCTACACCAGGTCCTCAGTTCTACTTCCCAGCACCAGATAATAGCCGGGCATTTTGGTTCATGCCTGCCATCCCAGCACTGAGGTGGCTGAGTCAGAAGGATTGTCATGACTTTGAAGCCAGTATGGGCTACAGAGTCAGTTTAGGACCACCAGATGGACTACACAGCGAGATCCTGCTTCAAAACAAAGAAACAAACAAACAAACAAACAAAAAACAAAACCTGCCCTACAGGGCTTCTATAATTCATGACTATAAGAACAAGATAGCTTGAGAATTTCTTGTTCCTTTTTGGTTTGTGTTACTTTGCTGCAATTGACCCACTCCTTGATAAAGTGCAGTTAATGTTAACATCTGCTATTAAAGCTTTACTACATACAGTGTTTCCCATTAACCGAAGTTACGCATTCTACAATTTCGGTTTCCAGTATCATTCGATATCATCCAGAACCAACCATCGGCCTTCTGACCTCTCATCAGCAGCCACAACACAACAGCTACACCACTCACTTCACTTTGTCCACCACCTTGGTATTGTATCCATTCACACCCTTACAACGAGGGTGAGCACAACACTGTCCAATGTTCTGTGACTGCATCAACATCTATAGAACTTTCATTGCCATTTACTGTTATAATTGTGCCATTATTTTTGCTCATCTCTTTCTGTGGCCCATGTACAGATTAAACCTTACTATGTGTATGTAGACTTAGGAGAAAACAATAAAACACATAGGTTTGTATGATTCTACATATGATTCTAGGCATACTCGAGGCGGCTGGTAAAGTAAGCCCTGAAGACAAGGGGACCATTATCTTGGAGAGCTGAAACGAGATGAACTGCATCCTTCACCAGCTGACTCTAAGCCTAAGAAGGCTCCTTACTTGTGTGTTTTTAACACCATCTTAATATCACTTATGATGTTCTCTTCCATACAGACTAATGACTTAACTCAACATGGTCCTAAGGCAGTAGCACTTACTCACACTTGACAAAAAACAAAACAAAACAAAACAAAACAAAACAAAACAAAACAATCTTTCTTGGAAGATCACACTTAAGCCACAGGTTTCAAACAATTCCCACAATTAAGTTCTAAGAAACATGTGCTTGGAAGTCTTAAACACATGGCCTATATGTGTTGTTAAAATGTATCTACATGTGTGGGCTTTTGTGAAAAGCAATAAATAGGAGAATCAAATTGAAGAAGACTGAAGATAGTGAATTGTCAGATTTAGAAAAAAATGTGAAGATGTTAAAAATACAAACTATCCTTTTAAATCACAAAGAGTCACTCAATGTTCCATAGAAAATTTAACTAAGAAAAAAATTAAAATTCTAGAAATAAAAATAAAATGAAAGAGCTTAAGAGAACACCAATAGGCTGCTAACATAATCCCAAAATGGTACACTGACTTTAGGAAGTAATTTGGGATCTTAAAAGTATAAACTGGCCTTGAGCCATGTCACATCTAGATATTTACCCAAAAGAGAAGAACTGTTTCATACAAAGAATTGTACAGAAGATTTTTTCATAGTGTTTTGTTGTTGTTGTTGTTGTTTGTTTTGTTTTTTAAAACAGGGTCTTGTTCTGTAGTCCAGGCTTGTCCTGAATTCACTATATAGCTCAGATTGGCCTGGAATGCACAGCAATCTTCCCGTCTCAACCTCCAAAGAGCTGGGGTTACAGGTATGCAGCATCGTGCCCAGCTTATGTGGTGGTAGGAAATCGAATTCAGGACCTTGATCTTGCTAGGCAAGTACTTTAACCACCGAACTTTTCCTCCAGCTCCTTGATTTTATTTTAAATATCAAAAGCTGTAAATAATCTGAATGTCCATCAATGAGGGAATGACCACCAATCGAGGGATATTCATACATGGAAAGTTGCTCAACAAAAATATAACTGATCCACACAACTATGAAACTCAGTGGTTATTTTAAATGAAGCACCAAATGAAGAATCAAAAAGAATACCATATACTTGGTAAAATGCACCTCTACAATGGCATATGAAGTATAGTGACTCAATGACTGCACTTAGAACTCTACAGACAAGAGAAATACAAACATATCCTGAACTAAAAACTTGTCCCTAAATACTTCAATTACTGTTATATATAGTACCCAAAAAGAATACTGATTTCTCTTCAGATCACATAAACCTTTTGCTTTTTAAATACCCCAAAAGTAAAAGTAAACCAAATATCCAACAATTGGTTAATGCATTATAAAGTGTGCATACTTATAAAAAATTACTAGACAATGAAATAAATGAAGTACTTATGTTTAGCATAATACTAATGAATTTTGAAAATACTACTCTGAGTGAATAACCCCATTATGGCAGTTTCTATTATCCACAGGGTTGCTGGAATGAGGAGACTGCATCCTTTAACTGCTCAATACAGACACAGAAAAGAAGCAGGCTTTTCAAAACAGAAGGCATTTATTAAAAATGCCCAAATAAGCACATAGAAATAGAGTGGCTCCAGCCAGAAGGAGTTCGAGGTGTATTTTTGGGTGACGAAAACATCCTAAAATTGACTGTGGTAATTGTTTCAAGAGTGTGAAAACACCAAAAAAGTTATATTTCACACTGTGTAGGGGTGAACTGCATGACATACCAACTATATCTCAACATGGCAGTTATTAAAAAGCATGCCACGGTTCTTTTAATGATAAAGATGAATGGTATTCTCTTCATTAAAAATAGTCACATGCTCTACCATATTTTTTTACCAGTATAAAAATGACAAAACAGAAAAAAATCATAAGATTTTAAAAGAAGATCTGATACAGTAAATTTCACAGGTTGCTCATATAAAATTCCTAAGGGAATCTATAAATAAATTACCGGAAATAATGGAGAGGGTAGCAAGATTTCTCAGTGTCAGAACAATATATAAAAACAACTGTACTCTGTGATAAAAAAGAAATTTTCAGAAAAATCTATCTTAGAAAACCGGATGACTTTTCATGAGCAACAGAAATTGTAAGGATCTTAAGAATGAATGAAATAGACTGGCGAAAAGCTTATAAAAAGAAAAGTCTCAATTTAATTGAAGGATATTTAAAAAAAGAATATCATATTTATGAATTGTGCGATTCAAAATCTTAACATTATAATTCTCTAATTTACTGAAAGTAGACCTCACATTTGTGAGCATTTCACACATTACAGAAATTCTATTGTACTTTATGAGACAAATTACAGTCTACTAAGTATCAGATGTAAAAATAATCAGTTATTTACCATAAGAAAAACTGAATTTATACATGCTGACACAAAAAAATTGATTGCAAACAGATCAGTGATTTCAATGAAAAGTCCCAATTAATAGAAAAAAATATATTATTTACTAGTCTTTTAATTTTTAAAATTTCTCAAAAATTTCTTAAACAAGTTTCCATAAAGCATAAATAAAAGGAAAACAGACCGGATGACCTGATAGTGTTAAAGTAAAGCACAGGGCGAGGGGATGTAGCTCAGTTAGACCCCTGCTTAGCATGCACAGTTAGGGGCTCAATCCTCAGCACTGAAAAGACACACAAACAACCCCCAATACACATAGGCACACACATACAATAAAATAACCCACTTCAGTTAGTCAAAGGACAACATGACAAAGTAAAAAGGAAAGCCACAAATACGCAGAATGGGGTTGTGAAATATAAAACTAACAGAGAATTAGTACCCGAATATATTGAAAACTAAAATCCTTTAAGAGGCAAACTACCAGTAGAAAACTATGCAAAATACATTAAATAAGCATGTAAGAGGAAGATAAAAAGGAGTCTCACAAATGTGTGAAATGTTCTTTTACTGCAGAAGTCAGAGAAAATATAACTTTAAACCCAGCTGATTTGGAAGAATAACAACAAAACCATTTGGAGAACATTTAGGTTTGCTGAGCCCACGGAGCGGTGGAGTACACAGTGCTCCTGGGAGGGGAGATTTGCACAGCTACTCCTGAAAGTTCTTTAGTGTTGTTGAGCGAAGCTGAAGATGCTCCAATCCCATAGCCTCATAGCTTCCTTGTGGCTCTTAAGCAAAGGCCCAAGGGAACCACTGCTTGCCATAAACTGTCCCTAACCGTATGTTTACAGAGGCACAACCTGCAAAGTTTGCAAATGTTCTCCAGAGAAGGATTAAATGCCTCTGGTGCAGTCATGTGATACAGTGGAAGGCATCTGTGCAGGAAATGCCAGGACTAGCAGCACCCATGCAAACGCGAGTAAAACTAAGAAATGCAAGGTGGAATAAAAGGAAAACGAAGTGGCAATGGATATGTAACAAATTTATGGGATATTCCAAACCATGAAAATCCAGTTATATCTTATACACTAGGATGTCTCTCTTAAAACCATGAATATACAAAAATTGCACGGTTTCAGTTGTATATATTATCTAAAATACAACCTAACATGAACTTAAAAGATAAAATCTTTTAAGATAAAAAAGATAAAATCAAAAAATACAAGGTTTGTTCCAAAAAAACTGTTTGTACATCATAACCTTAAGTCAACTGTCTTCAATTTATAAAGTCCTACTAATAAATAATAACGTTTTAAAAACAGTCTATGACTTAGTCTCCTATAAGAGAATATTTTACAAAGAAGTATTTTATCAATGGGTCCAATCAGCACCTGACCACTGGCTTTAGTACTTTTCTGACCTATGGTAAAAGAATTCTCTCTCAGAATAACAAGGCAAGTTACCTCTTCTGTGAAAAAGGGAAAATCCACTCTCCTCATGGAGGAGCCACCGGGCATTCTTTCATTTTTAAAAATTTCTTAAAGTTCTCTTATTTTGAAGTTTTCATTACTTTTTGACACCACTCAAGTAATCTGTAGAGCTTTATTTCTCGATTAGCTCATCATGCCTTTGTTCTGACTCCAACAGAGCTGTGCACAAAACTAGGTTTTGATTAATTTTCTCCCTCTGGAATGCTTGTTAATTAGCCAACATAATAATTGTTTGAAATGGCCAGGTATTAGCCTACAACACACTGTCGTATCTCCACCAGAAGAGTAGCTTAAAGGGAATGAGGCTAATGTAATTCCCCCCCCCCCCCTTGAATTTTGATCTTGCCCTTGCTGTTTCTTTATTTTTAGGATGAAGTGTTCTACTACACACACGTGTGTGTGTGTGTGTGTGTGTGTGTGTGTGTGTGTGTGTGTGTGTGCATGTGTGTGCGTGTGTGTGTGTGTTCCTAAAGATGTGCAGAAGAGCAGTCTTAACCAGGGCAATATCTTCTTACCCTTCCTGCTAAGTAAACAAACTCCTTAAGGTAGTATTAAGAATATAGTTTATTAAAGCATGAACAAATATACCAAAATAAAATCTTATTCTTCCAGTGTAACATATGCACTGAAAGAAATAAAAATACTGTAAGGTGAAGGCATAATGTCGCCCAGGCTCAATCTTGGAATCTTCCTTTCTCAGTCTCCTGAACGGGGGTTATGGACATGGACCGCCAAACCTATCTCTTTGATTTTCTTATTTAGAACCGTATTCTCTATGTCTATTCACTGTGTTTCACATGGTATGGCTACAGCACATGTAATGAATGAACAAAAAGAGAGATGGATAGGTGGATAGATGGATGGACCAGTAGACAAGGTCCTATGCTCTTCCTTCACATAACACAAGACATAAATCCATGCGTCTGAACATTTGCTGTTGAAGGTCAACCCCACCAGACACTGAGAAGGCCATAAGCATCCTCTTGCTTTTAGACACAAATCCTGGAGGATGCCATTAGCGTTTATAATCCCTTCAAGCATCCTTACGGTTTTAAAAGAATGTTAACAGTTTCAAAGCTTAGGTGACAACTGTGGATGTTCTCTGCTCCATATTAGTTCTTTGATAAAATTCTTCTCTAGTAACAGGTTACAAAAGAATTAAATGACTCTTACTAATAAAAGAACACAGACCTCCAAATTCCAGTAGCACTGAGCAACTGTTTACCTGGGGCCAATACAGTTTGTCTGGCAATGGGACTGCATCCTAAATTGGGATGTTTCATGCATGTGGTTGTGTTATCACACACATATTACTCTGCATTTTCAATGACCTTCATGATAGTGTCCTGAAAAAAACTGACAGCGAAAGCATTGTCTTTAGTTCATTTGGCATCACTGTAGTATAAAAGAAATAAACTTTTTTTCTGTGAAAATCAAGACATTTTCTATCTAGCTGTGCATGTGATTCACTAATAAAATATTTTGAAAAAATCATTTATTTATTTAAGAGGAGCAGTCCACATGTACTGAGTCCTTTTTCAATGACAAATCCTATGCTAATTGTTTAAAGGTTAAATGTTCTTCCACATTCACGGATAGGTTAGTGAAGCTTCCTACAGTGGACAAATTTTCTAGTTGTATTCAGTAATACCAAGACCAGTATATTTCCCAACTGTGCACAGTGAGTAACACAGATCCCAGAATCAAATCCAGAGCTCACCTCTTGGAAACTACCTCATCCTCATCATCACTCCACTCATTTCCTTACAGTAGAGCTGAGCTATCTGTTGGGCAGCACTGGTGTGACAAGCCATATGGAGTCCCATAAGACAGACTTCAATTCTTTACCTTAAGTGAGGCACAACAAAACGACTGTGAGTTCTCCATAGGCGGCTTCCACTATTTCCACATTAGTGAGAGGTTAACTGCTAAATTTTGAGTAAAGTCGGCAGCCAGTTCCTTGGACAGATCTTTTCAACAAAATCTTGCTGAGAGTTACATTCTCAAACAAGTGCGTAAGACCAAGCAACAATGTGTGACAATTTTTAAACTTCCTCAGCTCCTGAGGTACTAAAAAAACAGATGTTTGAGAAGACTGGGGCATAGGAATACCGCTGTACTATCAACAAATTAGGCAACATCTTTGCTGCCTGCTGCTAACACAGCGATCTCTTAAATTTAAAAGTCTATGATAGCTTCTCCTGGATAAAAGGGAATTAGAATCCATTCATGAAGTAAAAGAAATCAAAGGGTTCTTGTTGAAAATGGGTAATGCTCGTGGTAAAAGCTAAGCTCATGAGACTGGTTTCGCCTACTAAACATTTAATTGAAAAAAAAAAAATAATGACACTTTCCTTATCCTGCTCTGTGTCCTTTAAACACAAGCAAGCTTCCAGACTCTCTCCCTTGAACTCTTGAACCTTGGCAAGCTGTGAGGATTTAATGACCTATCTCCCAGGCAGGGTTGGGCCTACCATATCTAACTGCTTTACAGTTGCTCCCCACCCATTTTCCTTGATGTCCTTTGCCTAACAGTAATATTTAAGACCCCTTCCTTGCCATACATGGTGCTCAGAGAATGGACTCCTGAAGGGTAGGTCCCTGATTTCCAATCCAAATTTTAGTCAAAATTGGAAACATGTAGAGGAATGTGCAATGTGCAGCCTGCTGGAATTTTGGTATTTGTTTTTTGAGTGAAGAAAAATTGTTTTGGTCCACATGTGAATATATAATATAGTTAATATGTATAAATAATAAAATTTCTTCTTAAATTTTTTACTATATATTAAAGAAGAGGGCAAAGAAAACTCATCTCGTCAGGTTGGGCATCCTTGTTCTAGATCATCTGAGACAATCTGCAATATACTTGTAAACTTTACAACTATGCTTTCACAGATAGAAGTCCTACACCTTGAACTACTGGGAGGTTCCTACGGCAAAAGAATACTTGAATAAATGCATAGACATGGAATCTTCCTTCTTCGGAGGCATCAGATCTGATGGCTTGATTGTGCTGATCTATCACTCATGTTTGGGTGAAGTCTGTCCCATGTTAAGATGCTCAGGCATGACCCTTGTTTGTAACAGGAAGTTTGAGAAGACAGAGTGTATACTAGGATGAAGGGCTGGAAAAGAACTTAAACATTCACTCTTTCCTAGAATACAGATAACAACAACGGCACTTAGAATTCAGACAACTTGGCCCCAAAGTCACACCTTAAATGCACTGCTGCCAAGATCATGACCTTCTCACTCTTACTACAATATTCTGCTACTTCTCTGTCGGGAATCACGGAATGTGTTCAGCAAACTGTAGTCATCCCTGTGTTGATGGGTTTATGCTTTGTTCCCTGGAGCAGTCAAATTTTTATTGCTGTTGTCTCAAATATAATATCCTATCCCTGGTTTCCAGTTCTTTGCAATTTTCATACAAACGGAAACAAATATGGACACTTAACTTGATGAACTCCTTTGGACCTCCAGCCTCTAAGCAAGGCAGAAGGCACACGTGGGACACACAAATGCCTTAGGGTTTCTCATTCTCTGCCTTTTTGCACATGTACACATACACCAGGGAACGGAAGGCAGGAAGGTACCTGCATCTTTTTGGTCAATGATCTCTTCCTGCTGCCTGTTTGAAAGATTGCTATTCAGAGGGTCCCTGGTTTCTATGTCTCAATTTATTGTGCACTGCCAACATTGCTGTGTTCCCCTCTGCAATGCTTTTCTTCTCATGATCACATGGTATCAGAGATCCCATCTATGACTCCAGGTGTGGGGTGAAAGACATACCAAGTTATTTTCTATGAAGGGGAAATTGATTTGTGCTTTCTTCCAATTCACTTCGTGAATTTCTATGTAGGTGGCTTGTCTGTGTACTCTGAAGGGGACATACATGGTGCTATCCGGATAGATATTTTAATGAATAATGAAAAGAACTATTTTATAATTTGTTGTGGAAGAAAAATCAGTAAATATCGGCAGTAAAATTATTTTCTGTAATTTGTCAATAAGGTTATGTAAATATATGATTTATTACTAACAGCTGGTATTAAAAATGCTTTACTTGTATCTCTCATTTAATGTTTGTGATGATATAGGACAGCATTATCCTCATTTTTCCAGAAACAGAAATGAAAGTCAGAGAAATTAAAGTTATTTTCCAAGGTAAGCCTAGGGAGCATCACGAGAAACAATAGTAACATTTAATTATAGTTTATGGAGCTACAAATTCTATTTTTAACATTTATGAGAAGAAAAATAAACTTCTTTAGAGGCATGTAAAATATGATGAATCTCCCAGAATAACATATTAAAAAAACCTCTATAAATTTAATCTAGAAAATTCATCAAACTTAACTGATCCAAATGTTATACTCCAAACTTCAAGTTTGTTCTCCTAAGACATTTGTTTGTTTGTTATATTGATTAGTTTTAGGTATAAAAAAACTGATTTTCTTTTAAGTGACATTTTGGAAAGAAGTTTCAAAACTGATAGAAAGATTTTACTTTACCATATGCTTATTCATGTCAGGAATACATCAAATAAATATAAGTATTAAGTATTTAAACTTTTTAAGAAACCGTATAAATTATTAGGACAGATAGCTGTCCGATATTTATATGAATTTAGAACAATGTCCTTAATATAGCAAGTAGTATTTTATAAACATAAATATTAGTAGAATTGCCAACTACCCATGGATAATGTGTAAAAGAATTGGAACTTTGCCATTGAATACTAGACAACCACTATTAGCATTTAATAATGATATTACACTAAATTTTGCCTCATTTGTGTAATGATGAATTTCAGAAACAGATTCAGATAAAGACTTCAATTTGATATGGCCATATTAATTGGAAAGATGGAGGGGGAAGAGACAAAATCAGCTCAAAGCTACTTCTAACCACAGTATGAAAATGAGCTGGTGGCAGTTACATGCTTGCTTACACCTGATTCTGAGCACCAATGCAAGACTGAACGGGAGCATCATGGTACAAGTTTCAACACACATGCATGAGGAAGAAAAGATGCTTACATCCAAAATTCAACATTTACATAACGTTGACATTGACAAAGTTAATAAATTGTCTTTTCTCTATCTCAATATTCTCAAACATAGAGTGAAAAAATTAAGATAACTCACAGGGATAATTAAGAGTACATAGTACAATATATGCAAACCAGTTAAGGTGTCCAGCCTAAGAAAACTGTTTAACAAATACTGCCATTGCTTATTATAAAATCATTACTAATCTTGTAACTGTTAAAATTCTCATCATTTTTAACATCAGAATGAAAGCATAAGACCAGATCAGCTATAACTTCACATACACATAGAACATCACACCAGCTGGTTCTCAAATTCAGGATAGCATTCAACACATGCACATTTCAAGAATAACTAGGATGAATATTGAAGGGTGATGCTATATTATGGAAAATAAGAATAATATATTTTATATAACATATCATACTATTTACCACAGGCAATATATGAATATACATTATATATATTTTGTAAATATAAAACATATATAATACGTACAAAGAAATAGTCATGCATTACTTAACAACCATGCTATGCTGCAAGAAACATGCTATTAAGCAATTTAGTCATTGTGTACACAACATGATGAATTCTTACACAAACTGAGATGGCCACAACATCATCAGGTGATAAACTCACATGTGAGCACCATCGTAGACACAGGGCATTGTCAACTGAAATGTCACTGTGCAGTATGACCATATTATATATTTAAGCAAATCACATTAAGATGCTTATGAGATAGTAGTCTAAAAGATGAAAGATGAAAGGTTTCTTTGCGGATAAATATGAATGGAGTTTGCCAAAATAATAGAAATGAAATACCAGCAGAATGAAAGAACTATGCAGCCATTCACTCACTTCCTCATTCAATACTGACTGCACAGACCGAAGAGCTAATGCACGCTGCCCACTCCTTTAGCGGAGCCTCAAGTCCCTGCCCTGGAGGGATGCCTAGAGAAGAGCAGGGAGGAGATGACGACAGACACCTGCTTCCAGGTCTTAATGAAGGAAATAAGAAGGCAAGGAGGCACTTCTGCAAATCTGTTTCAGAATTAAGAGCTCCAAGGGCCTGAGGCACTGTGGTGGGGAGGCTGTACCCCTGATGAGACAAGCTCAGAAAGCTGACCATAGGGGATAATCAAGATTAGATGTGTAAGGGCTGTCCCGTTAATCGGGCAATGGCTGAAAATGCTCCTGCTATTTTTGGACTACAAGGATTTGAGTGGGAACTTGAGCAGAGATTTGATGGGCTGGAAGATCTGGTCATGAATCTTGAGGGCCCAGGGAATATTCTAGACAATCCCTCCTAATTTACCTAGGAAAAAAGAGAAATCATAATAAAAAAATCCTAAAAGAATAATCTCAGCATTGAAAGACAAGCTATAAGAACACATGGAATTGAAAGAAACAAAGAAAGAAAAGACACACAGAGAGAAAGACAAGAGAGAAAACGAAGGAAGAAAGAAAAAGAAAGGAAGGAAAGAAAGAAGCAGCATGAGAAATGATGGTAGAGTGGTTAAAACAAGACCATCAGTTCATGAAGTAACACAAGGAACTTAGGAAAATTACAGTAGAATTGGCGGGAGAGAGAAGAAAATGTTTTACTTTTTAAACAAAATCAATAGTGCAGAAAAAATATCTCCATATTATTTCCATCCACCTAATTTTTCCCCTCTATCATTAAAAAACATTCTGAGAGATTTTAGGAATGACTATGGCAATGTTAATTTGATAACAATTTTAGTAATAAATGAGTGCAAACTTGTTGGAAGAGTAGTACCGTACTTCCTGGAGATGGGAGTTACTACTTACCCCAGTAACTGCTACAGTTCAGATGCTTTTGTTCCTGCCTGAACTCCCATGTTGGACTTAACTCTTTAAAGTCCTTTGAGAGGAGGAGCCTAATGACAGGTCTTCTGGTCCTCAGGACTCTTAGCTCCTGAATGGATTCACACTGCTTAAAAAGGGCTCTCAGGAGGGAGTTCACCCCCTTTCCACGTTTTGCTTTGTGAGACAGAATCTAACAGAAATTAGGTGACAGCAGGGCTTAGTTCCCTTCACTGAATAGTGTGTTACTATTTATTATCTATTTATTACATTTCATTTTTAAGTATACAACTCCAACCAGAGACTTGGACACTTGTATTGCTTCACTCCATTTCACACTCAAATACCTCCACTTCTTAAATTAAAGCTCTCAGAGATAACTTCTGAGTGCCAAGGCATGCATATGTGCATGAAAAATAAAATAAGCTTATAAGCAACAATTTTTGAGTGGATTACCTATATAATCACAGAAAAAAACATTTTCTCTCAAAAATTCTCAAAGTTCAACTTCCTGTAATACATGATGTCTCATATGATCAATTAGAAAAATATTAGTTTTCTTTCACTGTATAGCCAATCTCTACAAACTCAGGAAATTAAAACAGTACTTTTTTTTCTCATTAAACTAACTCACTGTTTTATAAATTTGGTTACATTTATGCCTGGCCATCTTCTCTGCTCAGCATTTTGTGAGCCTACGAGGAGAATTTCTGCAGGCCTGTATTCCTTTCTGGTGCAGTCTGGGGAATAATCTTATTTCATTCAGGTTCTAAGCTTAATTTAATTCCTTCTGGTTAGAGGACTAAAGTCCTAGTTTCCTTGTTGACTGTTCACACAGGATTACGCTCAGCATTCATTTCACATCCACCTTGCCATCCATGTGACCCCACCCACCCCCCCATCTTCAACCAGCTGTAGAAAAATTTGTCTTCCACAAATATCAGTAGTTTCCAGTAAATGGTTGACTTCCTTTACCTTGGACCTCTTGATCTGGATTGAAAGAGTTGGTGTGATTAAGTCAGACATGCCCAGATCGTTTCCTATCTCAAAATCAACGTAAGCCTACCCTAACTTCAAGCAGGACGCTCCTTGATATTCACATCCCTGAGAATATATAGAAGTGAACGTCACGTGATGAGATATCAGAATTCTTAAAAGACACCAGAATTTCCGCCAGAGTGAGCAACTCAATAGATATGCACCTTCTGGGCCCCTAGATGAATCAAGACTAAGGAAACAGGCACAGGTAAAAAATAAAAATTCTAAAGAATATTTAATATTCTTGAGAATGCACACAGGCTGCTGCTGTCGAGGAACAACACACATCAAGAGATGCTTTCAAATAAGTTAGAAGCAACTATGAAAATAATGACAAAAGAAGAGGATGGTTCTGAGGAACCCACAGAGAAGCTGGTTAGTCTCAGAAGTTCGCAATGTACATGGTACAAATCCCAACACTGCATTTCTGAAACTATAGTCCACACTTATAAAATTGATTAAATAAGCATCACCTGAGCAACTGTTGCGTAGAAAGGGCCACGTTGGAGCATAGGGTACATGAATGTCTATACCGGGCCACTGCTCTGGAAGAGCTGACTATCTAGAGGAAGGGGAAACCACATAAGCAGAGCCTTTTAATACTGCACCTGTAAGAACTGTAACCTAAGACGCATATGGCACCAGCTGAGAGTTAGGAAGACAGGACTGAGGTCCAGGTTAGCTTAGAGCTGCAGGGGGAGGGGTTTGGAATCCGCAACCTAGGTCTGAACCTGTGCTACAAGCTTACATTTGCGTGGCTTTGATCAGGTTACTTAGCATCTCAAGCTTGCCTCCTCATCTGTATAATCTGGTAAGCAACACTTTCCTTTCAGGGTGTTGTGAGGACTAAGTGAGTACCATTCTTGAGAGCTTTCAGGGTCTACTTGATCCCCACCTTCTCCTTTCTGTTAAACATATAATTTAGTTTGGGTATCAATGTGTACAATCATAATGAAGGCATCTGAAATTTTCAAAATCCCTGAGAGCCACGGATGACCATGTGAAAGCGTCTAAAAATGTCATGCATATTCATGTCATCAAAATTAATTTCATTAATATATATGTTACATATCATAATTACATATTATATAATAAGTGTTTTCATACACATGTGATATGTAGATCTCCATTCACTTTGTCCAACCTGGAAGTGCAGCCAGGACCCTCGTGTGGTGTGGTGTGTTCCCACTGACCGGTTCTTCCTGTCTTGCTCTGCCTTGCCTTCTTCAATGACAAGGCAGAGATAATGATGATACTTATCTGACAGGACCGTTATAAATATGAATGGAGGTGACATGTAAAATTCTCTAAAGAGCAGTAGCCCACGGGAACAACACAACAAATGTTGGTTGTATGTCTCATAATTGTTACTATTGTGATACTCACATCATCAACACTATCATAGTCATCAAAAATCAGTCTTCCAAGAATTAGGTCTCCCTTAGGAGCCAGCCCTATGGTAGATCCAACTGTGACTTGAATGAAATACTTCTTTAGAATGTCCCTGCTGCTGATACAAATCAAGGAGTATGATTATCTGAGTACTGTTAAATCTTTAACAGCATTTGAGAAAATCTACACACACTCTTTGACTAGAAGGCAAACCACTCCATGACTGGTAATTTTCAAGGACTCATGGAGTATTGGTGCTGATCTGTTGCCAAAACTTTATTAAGTTGTGATGATTTCCAAAATAGGGAACTTGAACAAGTTTGGACAGACCAGCAAGACTTTCAGAAGGTACTACTAACTGGGTAACTGGATTCAGAGGAAGAGGTTACCTGCTGGTTATAGACGTGGGGTGCTCTGGAAGCAAGATACTTTTTTAAAAATAAAAAGTGTCACATATTTATGAAATTATGGAAATTAAATAGTGGCATTCCCAGTTAGGTGTTGTGCATATCGATTTCAGGCCATGTCAAAGGGACATGTGGGATGATAAAAGGCAGAAAGAAGTTGAGATTTATACTTGGGGAGTATGGCACTGGCATCAGGTCAAGCAGGACCCCCAACATGGGACAAGGGGGAAGCTGTGTGGTAGGCAAGGATCAACTGCAGGCCAGAGATCAGGATCCCAGATAAAGAAAGTTGATCATGGTTCCCAATAAACTGCATCATCTGCATAATGTTTCTGCCTCAGATAAAGATGGTTCTTGGGAATCAGAGAGAAAATATAGAACCAAACACTACTTGTAGAAAGAAGGATCCAACCACTTGGAAACATTTGAAAGCAGCTTCTGAGTGGGAAAAGTCAACACAAGAGAGATGAAGTACAAGGCAGAACATCTCACTTCTAATAAAAGAAAAAATATAGATATAATCAGTAACTGCTTTCTAGATGACTCAGAAACCTATACAACCATTGACTTGTCTGGACTGTAGAAATTACAGAATGCAACTGAAGGTTCAGAAAGTGTGTAATGAGTTTCAGAAATCTCAACACTCCTATTTTCAGCTCCTTACAAAGACAGATGCAGAAACTGATGGTTTCAATCATAAAAGAGCTCCAGATTCCCCTCTTTCCAGTCCCCAGGGTGCTCACTATCCAAAGTATTCTTGCTACAAAGCTGACTTCTCTAAGTGCACAGTAATAAATTTTTTTCAGTAAGTTCACAAATTGTCTCAGCTACAAAGGTCTGAGAAATCAGATGGGAAATTTTCTTATCACCAATAAGAGCAGAAAAAACCCAAATTATATTTATTAGTCATTTATACCTGTTATAAAAAAGTCTGAAAATATGACTTGATTCCAATATTTCTAAGAAACATACCCTCCCATCCTTTAGAATCACTAAAGCATCTGAATCATCATCTGACTTATCACAGGTGTCTTTAAATGTCTTCCTTTCTTTTAAAGGCATTGTTGCTATGCTATTTTTGGTTAAATATCCTTTTTGATGTGCTAACTAGGGTAGTCTCTTACTGTTAATAAACACTTGAATTTCTAAAGGTAGTTCTGAGGCTAAGCAAAACACGTAGGTTATGTCAAAAAAGAACAGTGGATGCTATGTATGGACTGTTCTCTATTGAAGTAGATCTGTACGTTAGGGATTACTAAGGAAATCAAGCTTGGTGAAAACTGGTATATATGGCAAAAGGAAATAATTAGTGTCATTTTCAGATGATACTATTATTTAATACAGATTTAACACAGGGAGGTTGATGAGCCAGGGATGTAAGATACAGCCTCAAGAACTAAAGGTTGCCACGGACCATTCTCCTCTAAGTAGTTCCAATGAGGTTGTGCTGAAGATACTTTGGACTTAAGAAAAGAAACCAACTCAAGATGTGTTAAACAACGTGAAGAAAGAAGAAAGAGTTTAAGAAGTCAATACTTTGTCTCTGTGTAACTTGCTCTCTGTCTTTGTCTTTCTCTTTCTCTTTTTCATTTTTCCCCCCTAGTACTGGAGATTAAGCCCAGGGCCTTCACAACCCTCAATCCACTTTTTAATTTTTGATTTAGAGATAGAACTGACTAAATTGCTAATTGTCCAGGCTGGCTGCAACTTGTAAAATTCCTGCCTCAGCCTCCTACAGTACTGGGATTGCAGGCACCACCACCCCCTTCATGTTTGGCTGTTCTCTGGAGAGTCCTGCACTAGCCCAGGTATCACTGTGGCCACCAAGCACTAGGGCAGTCACTGCAACAGTTGTTCTCCATTAAGATTCCCGTGTCATGTCCAGCCAGGTGCTAGAAGCGAGGTACAGCTACTGCGTGGTGCTCTGGACCTGCTCCTGGCAAGGGGTGGGGGAGAGCAAAATGCAAAAGCAGCAAAGAACGCACAAATGCAAAAATATTACACCGCAGTTCAGGCTGAGTGACCCTAAAGGGTAAGCAGGCCAATGCGGAAACAGCAGGACTGAACACAAAAAGGGTACCAGGTCAGCAGTGCCTGTCAGCCTGTAAGATCCTGGTCTTAGTCTCTCAGAGAGTGCTAGGCTGTAACCCGAAGCTCTTCAGACACACTGAGTCACTATAGCGAAGCAAATACACACTACCTACCTTTCACTCACTTTTAACCAGTCCACCTTGCAAAACTAATTTACAGAAGTCAACACAAAACACTTTCCTTTTAATTATCATTCTGCTTTAAATAATTTGAATGCTGAAATAAGTATGTGAGGAGTTTAAGAGACCATAATGTACCTATCTGCAGCTGCACGCATACTATTAATAGATATTTGGTAGTAGAAGCAGATCCACTTCCTGTGTGCTCAGTAAGGGCTTTGTGATGGAAATGATATCCCCTCCATGCTGTTAACCCAATTTACCAGACAGACAGCAGGCAAAGATTTCCGTTTAAAGGCTCACCAAGTTCAACTGAGAAAAGGACAAAGTTAGGAGAGTAACATCACTACACATTCCCATTCTGCTGTGGCTGCAGGGAGCTAATGTTCACCCAATTCCTGCTTTAGTTTCTAGAGCGCAGTGGCTGTGGAGATGAGGACCCAGTTCCATCTAGGACAGACCCTGGGACTAGTCCTCTGAGTGCAGCCACACAGGTGCTGAGGCTGTTGAGAACAAAGCCTCAGGGGTCTCTCACCACAGAAGCAGTCTGGTCCCTACTATATGGAGAGGAACAGCCCAGCACAGTCTACTTGCCTCAGTCTGTTTCTTCAGTGAGAAACAAGGTGATTTGGGGTCAAGTCACTCATGCCATGTGCTCTTTTGCCACGGGAGGTATGGTTTTTTAAGGGTGTGCCACTTTAAAATGAAACATGCCAACACCATAGCATTCAGCAAGATGATGGGAAAAACACAGTGGTTTATACGCAACAAAAGTTCAACCTCATTCAGCTCCATTTATATTCCTGTGCAAACTTCCATTAAACCTTTTCTTTTTAAGTATTAAAACTTAGTCTCAAGCAGAACAATATAATTTATAATTTTACGGTCAAGGAACTACAGAAGAGTTGCAATTATTTTTTCCCTTTGCTTTTCTGTAGCCCAGGCTGGTCCTAAACTCACATGTAGCCCAGGCTGGCCTCAAACTCACACCAACCTTTCTGCTTCTGGAAGAGGCCGGGTTTCAAAGAAGAGAAACACCAACAACTCACCTCCTTAATGCTGGAATTACAGGATTACAGGTGTGAGCCACTAGGCCCAGTTTATGCGAAGCTGGGGAGTCAAATCCAGGCTCTTGCACGTACCAAGCAAGCACTGTAACCAGTGAGCTGCTCCCCCAGTCCCAAATCGACTCTTAATTCAGTAATTTCATCCATGGGTAAGTATTTTAACATATGGAAAACACAAGTAACTGATATTTGAAAGGCAATTAATTATTAACAGCATTTTATATCACCAAAGCATATACATATATTAACATATATGTATATATGGATATATGTGTATTTGTTTGCCAAAATGTTCTTTTATTTCAGAATACTACAACTCTGGGTTATTTAAGGGAGAAAAAAGACCCACATTAGGAACTTGTGACTTAGCATCTCCCGATTTCCAGCAAGGTCACTGAAGGCAACGCCTCCCTTGGTGAACAATATGAATAATTAGCACTCAGGGCAGGCATTTTTTTAAAAAAGCTTTCCCAGTACAAATCAGGCCATCCTGGATGCCCTCTGAACTTCTTAAATCAGGCGAGCTACAATTTCTTTCCAAACTCTGACCTTCCAATTCTCTTCTTTGAAACACCAACAATCCACTTCCGGCGTCAAGCGGAAGCCCACAGAGCCGGAGGGAAGCACGGTACCTGATGCTGCTCATGCTGCCCGTCTCCGATCCCAGCTTGCATCGCTCCAGCTGGCTGGCCACGATCTGGCGCTCCGCCTCCAGTTCTCGGGTCAGCCTTTCAAACTGTAATTCCTGAAAGAAACCCATCAAAGAGATGAAATGAACGAATGCTACGGACCCTGCGGCATGTGCAGCCCACACCCAAGCGACAGTGTCGGGCAGGGGCGATTTTGATTTGCCCCGGTGTCCAATTTGAGAAGCAGATGATATGGTAAGGATCTGAAGTCCAGACAGACTTACAACCCACTAGCTATAAGATGTCCAATTAGAATCTGTTTCCTTACCTGTAAAATTGGCTTAAATATTTATTTCATGAACTGGAGCTGCGGATTGAGATACTTTCTAGAAAGAAACTAGCCGTGCTCCTGGAAGCAGTAGGTCAATACGCAACAAAGATTAAGGATATTGATCCCCGCCCCTAAAGGACAGCGTTTGGTAATGATGCTGTTCGCGGCGTCACTTCCAGTACTGTCTTGATTCCCACTGGACGCCTGTTTCTACAGACGAATCTGGTCTCGTGTTTCTTTCAGAGTATAGATCAAAGAGGAAAACGCATCACATTCCAGCAGGATGATATTTGGATTCAGCACACGGTAGTCACTACACGTACCCTTTAAGGTACTTGATATATCATCTTAACCAATGAATTAATAAATTTGTTTTCTATAATTTTGTCTATTTTAGATTAACTTTAATTAGAAAAATTTAATAAGAACAGGCAAGTTCTCAGCCATCCCAACGAGTATTTTGAAGGATCTCAGCCAACTCCAATTATAGTATTCGTGTACCTTATTCTAGACTTTATAATTTATTTTCTTTATCCTTAAAATTTATTGTATTTCTTTCGTTCTTTATTTATTTACTTAACAAGTCAGGCCCTGTGAGTGACTCTGGAATCCCAGCTGTCTGAGGGGCAGAGGCAGGAGGATCATGAGTTTAGGTGTAGCCTAGACAATTTAGCAAACCCACTTCAACATATATATATATATATATATATATATATATATATATATATATATATATATAGACTTGGTCTGGGGATATAGCTCAATGTGAAGTGTGTGGGTTCCATCTTCATTACCAAATCTATCTATCTATCTATCTATCTATCTATCTATCTATCTATCTAATAGATTATTTCAGGAAACATTTTTACGACTGCACATTTTACTTTGAAAATATATTATTGCATAGTCATATTATAGGGTTGGGAAAACAAGAATGGTATCTCATTCTGAAAAATAGAATAACAGGATCAGGCTTCATTTTGGGGGAATTAAAATTCCTAAAGTGCCATGGATATTTCTCTATGAGAGGATTTCATTACCTATCATGGATATTCTCAAGGGAGACCTTTAAACTGTAGGATATGTTGTGCTCTCTTCTTGTATTATGAACTTCCTAGATCTTTTCCATAAAGGCAGCCATCCTTTCCTTTCTGTTCCTTTTCTTTCTGTTCTATTCTGTTCCTTTCCTGTCCTTATTTCTTTTCCTGTCCTTTCCTTTCCTACCCTGTCCTAATCTTTTTTGTTCTACTGTGTCTTGTTCAATCCTGTCTGGTTCTGTCCTTGCCTTTACTACCCTGTCTTAACCTATCCTATTCTACCCTATCCTTCCCTTATCCGCCCCACTTCCTTTATTTTTCCTTCTTTTTCTTTTTTTCTAATGTTGACATTATTTCAAGGAATGAAGAAAAACACATTGCAAAGGACAGCTTACCTTTTACCCCAGGGTGCTAATATAAGACTGAGGGACATGTTAAGTTGAGACTTTCATTGCTGCGTGGTCTGAAAGGTACCAAGTACTATGGGCAAGAATTGACAACAAAATGTCTACTGACCATACCACAGGCCTCTAACCCCCCTTCTTCTGCCTCAGAGTCTGTTTTAGATGTTCTCACCCACCAAAATGGTTGCTCTCCAGGAGAATTTTCATCTCTGGGCTTTAAAACATAATGTCCCTTAAATCTGTCTGTGTCACAGAAAACCAACTCAGCCTTGTTTTTCCTGATAACATCTTAAAAACCAAGTATTTAAAGACCCGACAGAGCTCCTCATAGCTAGATGGACATTTGTGATTTGTGTCATCTAAATAAAAATCTCCAATATGCTCTATCGCCCTCGTTGTTGGAATGCCATCCCAGTGACACAGTATGACAACCTGACCAGGATTCCTGTCCGTGGGCCAGGACGCATCTCTCTTTGGTGTTGAGGCTGTGGGCATAGAATGCTTTCTTTGTGCCAGACTATGGTCACGAGTGAGGGATGGAAGATGACTTTTCCAGTTGCAAGGTGCGTCTGGAACAGACAGACAAATGTCCACTGCTCTGCTCCCCTTGTGGGATCCCATTTCCATCTGATTTCCCCTTCTTTCTGTCTAAAGGACTTTCTTCAAAAATATTCACACTGTGGGTGGTTGGGCCATGAATATTCGGAGCTTCATACCCTCCTCCCCCATGGGTCCCTTGCAGTGCTGGGGCTCATGCTCAGGGTCACTTTACCATCAGTCTATGTGCTCAGTCCTTTCGTCAATTGTTTATTCTGAGACAAGGCATCACTAAGTTGCTCAAGCTGTCTTCACACCTGTGATCTTCCTGCCTCAGCCTCTTGGGGAAGTGGGATCACAGGCCTGTGGCACCACATTCAGCATGGTACAATTTTTAAAAAAATCTTTTTTTTTTTTGCTTTGATTTTCAAAAGGCATTTTCCTCCAATATTCTTTCACTTGGGCTGCTTTTAAAACATAAAAAGCCTCTAAATGTAGAGATGTGTGTTTTATCTCTGCTCCTAAGTGTTTCTTTCTGCCAGTGATTCTGTACAATTTAATGATGATGATGATGGTTTTTGGGTTATTTGCCTTTCATGTTTCAGCTTCTTAGTTCTGTGGGTTTATAGTTTCCATTAAACAGAAAAAACCCTTCAGCCATTATTTTCTGATAAAACATGGTTCTCTCTTTTCCACTACTTACTCTCCTTCAGTGACTTTATTCAGTGTTTATTCTGCCACTTGAAAAATGTCCCACAGCTCACAAAATCACTTTCTATTTAAATTTTTGTCTTTGTGTTCCATTTTGGACAGCTCCAATTGGTAGTTTAAGTTAAATAATAATTTTATCTGCAACACTTAATCTACCAGCCACTAATCTCACCCAATATTTCAGACATTGTCCATTCAAACAGCTCTAGAAGTTTCTTTTGGGTCGTTTTCATATCTTTCATGACTGTATTCAACTTTTTAAACATATATGTAATATACTTAACAAGAATTAAGAATTGTTTTCATACCCTTACTTGCTATTCGAACATCAGTGCCAGTTTTGGTTGACTGATTTTTTTCCCCCTTAGTACAGGTCACAGTCTCTGTTCTGGACATGTGATGATATTTGAACATAAAGTATTTGGAATTTTACTTTACTGGGCTCTAATATCATTGGCTTCCTACAAATACATTCTGAGTGATGAGGCATCATCACTTGTAGGCAACTTGATACTTGATACTCTTGAGTCTTACTCTTAAGGATTATTAGGGGAAAACAGAAAACATATAGCCTAAGTCTAAGAATCCTGCGTTACTGAGGCAAGACCTTTATGACTCAGTGTCTCATGAATTACAGGGTTTCCCAGCTTTCCTTGCGTTTGTTCCCAACCCCAGGTATTAGAAGATATTTCCTCTCATCCTTTTGGATGGTTCCCCAGCTTCTGGTAGGTTTTATACATAGGAGGATTGTTCTATTCCATGATAAATATGAATTGGAGACTGCTGATCTGGTTTGGGGTGTGTGAAATCCAACCACCTTCATCTCCCTGTGCCATTCCTGATATCCACCTTTCTGTATTGTCATGGAGTGTCACAGCAGTAAATCTTTACCTTGCCCCAAGCAGTGGTCTCAGACTTTTAAGGAGAGCTATATCAGCCACAGCCAATATCTGGAGGTGGTAATTCTCAAGAATTACCTTCCCCGGATGGCATTAGGCTTGGAGTCAATAATCAAGCTTCTGACTGGGAACAAGAAGAGATGCAACTGAGGTTCCCAAACTTACAACAAGTGATTCATTTTTCAACTCATGGCTGCTTTTTTTCCTTGGCATAGACCACTCCTGAGGTCTAAAGGCATCAAGAGTGGTCAGAACATTTCCCAAGAGGGGCTTAGCTCCTCTGGCCTTGCAGACACATCTCCTGGGGTACGAGTGAAAAGATGGCATCCTCAAGTAGTCCTTGAGTAAGAAATCGATGTGTTGTTTGCAAGACAGCTCCCTCAGGACTGAACAAGTCCCTGAGTTCCTTAGCAAATTTGAACCAGAAGAGTGTTCAAGAAAAGGGATGGGTCTAATAAAGTCAGACCAGCACATGAGTACTGAACAGGCAAAATAAAAGTATATAGAGACATCCCATTAACAGCGAGGCACTGGTTGTCTGTGAATATGGAATATTAAATTAATTCAGTGGTGGTGAGACTATGTAGACAGAGAAGTGAAGACAGATATTTAAAAGTTGTCCTGATTTGAAAGGAAGAAGAAAGACTAGAATTCAGGAAAATAAATAAAGAATTAGTCCTGAGGGGAAAGACCTACAGTTTGGCCTTTGGAACAGTTACAATGGAAAGGTCATGGTACACATCAGGCTATAAAATCTGTGACGGACTCTCCATCGACTAGAGTCATAGGAAAATACAAAGGAAGGAAGAGCAAAAAAGGATGCCTTGTAGAAAAAGAAGATTTTAAGAAAACCAGTATTAGAAGCTTATGTCTCTCCATTATATATAAATTATATTGTTTTAGAGGTCATAAAATTTCAGAGGTCTAACATATGATGCTAAAGTTCATTCAAATTTATAAGGAGCTAGATTTTGCTTCATTCTTAGAATAGCACATCATTGAGCCATATACCACATTAGGATTATTATAAGAAAAATTACCATCCAGTTTTATAATTTTGTCCTAAAGAGCCTAAATTAATAATTTATTTGGTTTAATTAAATGGAGTTTATTAAATGTTTTTAAGCAGCTAAAGGCATGTAAAGTCTCTTGAGGAAGCTTAGCTAAGTTGGTATGAAAACGGAAATCAGAAAACTCATAGTTTCATTAGCAGCTAAAATAAATATTTTATTTAACATCGTGTGTGGCATCAGTTCGGAGAATATAAGCAGAATGGATGAAGAGAAAGATTGAGACTGAATAGTGAGCTAAGTAAAAGTAAGTATATTATGACTTTGCTAATCTGGAATGACAAAAAAACCAAAACAAACAAACAAACAAACAAACAACAACAAAAAAAAAACCCTGGACAATAGCAGTGGCTAAGGGGAAAGATGAATAAGGTGCCATGGAGAGGACTGTGTTTTCCTGCAGTATAGAGCTGAATACTAAAACCACTGACATGAGGTTCAAACTAACCATGCCAAAGATCATAGGCAGACATAGTAACAAAACAGACCCTAAATACATACTAAGACTGTTTCTGTGGACTGTGTATGTTGAGGTGTCTATGTTGACATCTTCCCTCCTTGTAGGAAAAAACGAATACTGTGGACCAGCCACTCACCCAGACACGATAATGTCTCTGCCATCCATTATGTCGACCCTAGTTTATGGCCCGATTCTTCTACTTTATTCAGTTTATTCTACTTACTTAATCAAATGTTTGTATCTGCAGTATTTACTTTCCCTTCATTAGAGCCAAATGTCTGACAACCATAATTTAAACGTGGAGAGTTTATTTTGGCTCATGGTTTCACGGAACTCAGTCTACTGTTGGCTGACTCCACGGAAGAAAAAGCATGGTGGAGAGCACGGCAGAGGAAATCTGCTCAACCTGTGGCAACCAAAAACAGCGAGGAAAACCCAAGCTCAAGAACATCACCTTCCAGGTCACACTCCCAGTGGCCAATCTCCAACCAGGCCCTCCCCTAACAACCCATTCAGCTTTGAACTCTTCCACAGACAATACACTAAGGGAACAGCACCCCCTTGATCAAATCACCTTCCAAAAGCCCCACCTTTAGACACTCAGGACTTCAGGAGACACTGCAGACCCAAAGTATAACAGTATCCCTGCAAGATGGAGGAAATCTTAAGGAAGGGACTGGGCTCTATTTTGTAATTGTACCCTTACGCCAGGAAGTTCTATGGTTAGAGAAATCTCTTTTCAGGGAAATATTTCCACAGGTCCAAGAACATGGATTACAGTTTCCTCAATGGAGCAGAGAAGAGGATTGTGATACAATATTTTCTTTATAAAGAAGTTATTTTATGATCACCAATAAACGTAAGAATATTAGAATCCCACAGGGCTTTTAGGGAAAAAAAGCAGTTGCATTAAATATCTCCTTCATCTTATTGTTCTCAGCACTCACTATTCTAACAGTACAAGGATAAAAATGCACAGCCATTACTTGAAGGACCACTTAAATATTTATCCATACTCTTATTGTTTGAATATTTCTTTGAATTTTTTCTTGTTAATCACTGCCTTTGATATTACACACTCACACATAGATACAGTCACTCACAAAAATACAAAGCCATTTTTCCTACTGCATAAGAGAAAATAAGGGTCATTATTTGCCAATCCCGTGTCTACACACAAATTAAACTGGGGCAAATATTCTTCAGATTTTATTTTAAAAATCTGCAGCTGTCCCTTTCCTCTCAATAATTTAAGACATTTTATCTGCTTTCAAAATTCTGTGCCTCAATCTCTTGACTACCCCAATTGGAGTACTACTATTCCTTATTTAATTTCCTGAAACGTGAGATGGGAATCGGGGTCCATTACCTCACTTGCCATGATGCAAATGTACATTTCTTCTTTTTAGATCTTTCACATGTAAACTGCTAATTAGGTCAAATAAGATGTCGGTTGTTACAGTGCGGATGCTTGTGTCCATGTCATGCTCATACACTGAAATCTTAATATTCCAGGTCATGAGCCTTTGGGCATCCTGAGGGTGGAGCCCTCGTGAGTCAGACTGGTGCCCTTACAAGAGACCTCAGGCAGCTTTTTCAACCTTTCTAATACGTAAGGAGGCACCACACAGATCCCAACTACAAGAGAGACTTCGTCATACCCCTTCTCCTTTGTCCTCTTGATCTTGAACCATCCAGCCTCTACAAACATCAGAATTATATTTCTGTTGTTTATAAGCTGCCCTATTTGTGATAGCAGCTGAAACGGGCTAGGACAAAATGTAAATGTGAATCACTGTATTGTTTTCTTTCTATTAATATAAACTGCTTTGATTCCTGTAAGTTCACAACTTGCATTTTGTGCCTTTGCTTAGTTGTCTCTGTGACACCATGAATCCAACCCCAAATTCCCTCAATATTCGTAATTTTTTTCATTATAATCAAACCCATGAACTAGCACGTTACTGTCAGCTCATGCAGAAATCTCTTCTGGAGCCCCTGATATGCTCCAAACATCCCTCCTTGTACAGCTGCCCTCATGAGATGTCCCTTCACTTCCATGTTAGTGCTTTTCTTTGTTCCTTCCTGCTATAAGCTTTCTCTTTTAGAGGTCTCTGCTTTGCTTTGATCTTTCCTTTTTTGTTTTCTCCTTAAAGTCAATGACAATATTTTTTTATTTTAATCAGACACTTTTTAATAATAGGACTGGTTTATAATTAGAGAATTCTAGATAGAAATTCTTACCCCTCCAATGTTGCTGCTCTCCAGCATTGCTGAAGAGACAGAAATGTGGGTGTGTGCATGTACATGTGTGGTGTGTGTGTGTGTGTGTGTGTGTGTGTGTGTGTTTGTGTAGTCAGCTTTTACTTTCTCCTGGAAAACTTACTAAATCTTCTCTTGATCTTTAGGGTTGTAAGCTTTTATGGTGATCTGTCTTGATATAACTATTTTTCAGCATTATTCTGGACATTTAGTGGAGACTCTCTAAAAACATGGTGTTTTATTCTGGATAGTTCTACAAAATCATTGTGATTTTTCTGTTTCCTTTTTCAATTCTTCTTACCTTTTACAAACCCTCATTATTTAGATACTTAAATTGACATCTGTCTGCAAATTAGGTTTTTAAAATCATTTATTCTTATATCCATTTTTTTATCCACTGCTTTAATTTCAGGAATGCTTCCTCAACTTAGTTATGTAAGTCTCCAAGGAGTGCTTTGTTACTGTTATTATGCTTTTAAGTTCTAAGAGATAGATTTTAATCTTGAATATTTCTTTTAATCAGCATCTGGTATTTATTTTATGGATATGAAATCATCCCTTTTTGTCCCCCACGATATTAACGCTGTTGTTATTTTTGTTTTCTTCTTTCTGCATTGGGCCTGTCTCACAATGATTTGTTTGTTTTAGAATCTCTGTCATGTTGCAGGTGCTGTGAAAATACTTCTAGTTCTCTGGCCCTGAGGTCATATTTGAGTGAGGCAGTGTGAGGACTTGACAAACTCTGGATGGGAGTGGGGCTTATCCGTCATGTACTTCCACGAGTCTGCCGCCCTGCAGAATTCCGAGGAAAGGCTCCTCCAAGCTGAAGCTTCCGATTTGAGAGTAAACATTGGGTTGTCCTTCTGCAAAGTGCTAGATAAAAGCTGGGTTGAAGGCGAAGGGAAATTTAACAAGTGGCCATTATGAATGCCTTACTTTCAATATTCCTCTCCTAACAACCCTCCCTGAGGCCCAGAACCCAAGACCCTCTTAATTTCACCCATTGAGGAAAATTGCTCCTTTGTTCCTTGTCTCATCTTCCTTGCAGTGGGGTCTGACTGATACATGAACCAGTGTGCAAACAATCTCTGGCTTATTTCTGCATTTTATTTCCATAGTGCTTATTCGTACATAACTTAAAAAAGTTGTCCATGGAATTGCCCTGACTGACCCTTTCCCCAGCCACTGAGAACTCTGCTTTCTTCGATGTTATGAGTTATGTTTTTCCATCTGTATCATATCTTATCAGTTCTAAAATATACATTGTGTTTTTCACATTTTAATACCTCAGAATTTACAACCTCTTGAGCTGAGATACACTAGATTCAACAGTGTATGATAGTCTTGGAAGTACTGTTGAATGCTCTATAGGTCTTAAAGTAATGCTAACAACTGATGCTATCTCAACTTTGGTGACATATGGCTCTTTATTCATCCCTTCCCTATTTATCATACCCCTTTTAAAGCAGTTTTCCTTCCATCTTGGAAAGGACTAGGGTTAATATGATGGTTTAATCCCTTATTTATTAGCAGATCAGATCATTTTCAAAGACAATGGGAACGTCAGAGCAAAGAGGATGTGCAAGAGTGAGTCGAATACATTGCTATTTTTGTGCCATCTACTAAATTCACTGAGCTAGAATATTCTAGTTTTCAATGGATAGTCTCTCTATTCCCCTTCCATGCAGAATCATGTCCGACAGCAAGCACTGGTCATGGTTCCTGGTAAAGACTTGAAAATGTCCAAAGGCTGATATGTAAGAGTCATTCAACTTTCCTACTGTGCTTGGTATTTCTGGAACATGAGTCCATACTTAGTTTTATTTCGAGCAAATGTGTGGGTGACATGTGAAGATAGCAATAATGATTTTGACCTGTAATCTTTGTCACAGCACTTTGCTAAGGACTGGGACTTGGGGGACCTATGTTGTGCCTTCCTATTTTATTTCTGGCCCTAATGTTGGCTCACCTGGTGGCTGCATCTATTCCCCTGCCATGTGCTTTGCCTCTACAGGACCTCTTCCCTCCTAGCATATGGTTGCTCATGGCCTCCCGCCCTCACAGGCTCTCAGTCACCTCTCCTTTTTCTCCAGTGACTACCCAAAGCTCTAGACTTTCTTTCAATCCCATGTGAATTTGGCCACCCCACCTGCAGATGGAATTGATTTTCTAGAAGCATAAATGCCAAGACAATCAAGTTAACTATAACCAGAATGAAAGAATCAAAGATCATTGCTACTTCTCTATAGGAAATAAGATTCAACGATTTTAGGGCGCCTGACAGTAACTGCACTTGCTGTCTGGGGCATGTGATTTGGGATCATTATCATTGTCTAAACCTTACATTTAGATGTCTTTCTACCTTGGAGAGGGTCACACTACAGGACTGCGTTTTCTCTGTCCCATTTTCCCACTGCAGAGACAAGCTTCTGTTCTCAAGTGACCCTCGTTTGTACCCATCAAGGAGCTGCTCGCTCAAGTAATCCTGAGTGATCCTTTTTCTCACATCGCTTTTAATTCCCATTTCACATGAATGAGTTGACTTTTCAGTCATCTGCCTGGGCCATATTAATTTCATCCTCACTGAGACACATTGCATTCCAAGCCTGAAGGGAAGGCAGCAAAAATGACAGGGTAACAACAGGAAGCCTCCAGCGCAGTGCCCAACCAATCTGGGAAGAACAAGCCACGATGTCAAGATGGAGTGGAACAAATCAGTGTCAACTGGAAAGCCGTGCAGACCGCATCGGTGAGGCAAAAACTATGGCAAAGAGCTGTCCACAGAAGTTTACAAAACTGACAGATTAATGTTTTAAACGACTGCAGTGCCGTTCTGGGTCACCTAGCAAGAGAGCAGATGACAGGAATCAGCACTTTGAAGCAGAATCACAGGCACCTTTCCAGAGCAGCTTCAATAAAATAGAAAAAAAAATCCTTTTCTAACCAATTCTTTCTTTCTGCAGGATCCCATCTGCTCTGCTCGGCCATTTTATCTTGCCAAACGCCTCATTTGCCAACTACAGTATATTTACCAGTTCTCCAGAGTCACCCAAAAGACAGGACTCCCAGGAAACTAAGAGGGCCTCTGGTTTTGGTAGGTGTCCATGGTGTAAAATTCCATTTGGTTTTATTAAAAGTTTAGTGATGCTACTATTTTGGTGGCTCATAAATATATTAAAATAATCTTCAAACATTTTTGAATGCCAGTTAAGTTTCCCATAGTTATAGGATAAGAATTTATAAGAAATAGCACTCTAGTATATATATACATATTTTGAAAACTGGCTACAGATTTTTAAAAATTTTATACCTGATAGGGAGTGATTACAGAGCTCACGACAACAGCAAGTAATAGTGGCAGTTGATACAATAATCACTGACTTATACGGGCCCTGACTGGATACGTGCTGTACATGCCTTAGCGTGCTCATTCCTCACACTGACCCAGCCGCGGAGTCACTGTGTTGTCTGAGATACCTCAGTAGTAAAGATGTTAACTAGCTTCCCCACAGCTGAGATAGGATCAGAATAATAAGTCTAACCCGGCTAAATATTCAGAACACCAGCGCTTTGGAACTTTAGGACACTTACATTCATTGCCTTAATGTAGGCTATAGACCAGGAATAACACAGTCAAAATAATAACATGAATTTCTGTAATGAGGAAGAAGTAAGGCTTGTCATTTCATGATCTCTCTTTAATATTCCCCACCTGGCTGGAAATAAAATATTAGAATCATTCTATACAACCATAGGAAGAATTATACTCACTGTAATGTTCAAGTTTTCAGAAATATTTCCTTCAGTACCACTTCTGAACTTTTAAGAAGGGCATAGCCAGCCTCAGGTATAAGCCACAAGAGCAATGAGGAAATGAATGGGAAACGTTTCAACGTTCACACCTTTGCTTATGCCACGATATATTCCAATATTTAAAGGGAATGAAAGGTAGAATGACTTCAGATTCAGCCAAAATCAGTGATTGGCATTCCCTCATAAGAGCTTTATGGCACGCCTGCTCTGTACTCATCTTTCCAAATGTATATTTCCTCTTCTGTGTACTTCTCTCCCTCAAGTCTAGCAAATACACATGTGCCTTTCACTAATATAGTGATGAGTCACAACTCTGCCTCAGTCAATACCACCTGCTCGGTGAGAGTAGATTCAACTCAGCCTCCTTCCCTAAACCAGGGAACATCAGACCACCCCACTCACAGCACCAACAATGCCAGATCCACACGATGACCTGCCCATCTCCTCTCTCACATCATATGCAGTGTGACTGTAGACACTATGCCTCCCATGACCACTTTTTCCTCTCCAAATCCAAAATGTGCTCAATAATCAATGGATGGGTGGACCACAGTGGAGCTCAAGAAATAATGTTCAAATCAATATTCTGATGTATGAAGTGTAGATCAATATTAGCATGTAGAAGCATGTTCGCATAGGGCACACCCACTAAACGCATCTAGGAAACAAATGAAGTTAAATTAGTTTGAGACACGTCCAGTGTAAAATTTCTACAATCTTTTTTCATAAATCACTGTCTCTCTCTCTCTAATTGTATGCCTTTTGCATAATAAAGCTACTTAGCTGCTTTAGGAATAATTCCATTCTGAACAGAAATATTTGAATGACTGATGAAAGGATAATGTTTATCCATTTTCATTCAATACTTTATTGACTAAATATTTATATCAGTGGAATAGTTATATATGTTCTTCAAACATATATATGGTATAAGTACCTTCAGTATATCACTTGTCCTACTGCCTACGTTTTCCTTTGGCGGCCTCTCCTTCTGTCTGGACACACATTCCTCTGCTGATTTTTTTCTTCCTCTTTTTATTCTCCCTCCCTCTCTCCCTCCCTCCCTCCCTCCCTCCCTTCCTTCCTTCCTTCCTTCCTTCCATTCCCTTCCTCCTTCCCTTCCTTCTTTCTTTCCTTCCTTCCATTTTTTCTTCCTTTCTGTGGTTCTGGGCATTGAACCCAGGGCCTTAGTACTGAGCTACATTTCTAGCCCCTTTTCTTTTTTTGTTTTGTTGTGTCCTGAATCGAGTCCTTTGCCCAAATCATGAAGGCCACATTAAAAAAAAAATCCATTGCAAAACTGACATTTAAGGTACTGTATTTTCCCTACATCCTCTGCATGCCAGCATGGCACATTTCCCATCACTTATCTTCTTCTTAGCATAAAACCCTGTGATGAGCTTCACTGGAAACTCTTTGCAGAGGCAAGCGCTTCTTAGTACTTTAGGCCTAGGAAATACCTCAGTCTCTTTGGCACCTCCACAGTTCTCAGCGAGTTCCCTCATTTGATCACTGGAATGAAAATTATTCCCAGAAAAGCAGCGATGTTGCTGATGAATCTTGCTTCCATGTCAAAATGCCAAAGTGCTTTGTGACATAAATGAAGCAGCCATGGCGCACCCTTCTTCCTAAGAGCATCACGGTGTAGACTGAGCCTTTCATTTGTGGTTGGCTGGTAGACAACTGCAAGTTCCAGCATTTCTGAGGTTTCTTCCCAAAGTAAATTAATGACATCACCTTCATCATTCAAATCCCTCACATGCCACGTGTTTGTTGCCACCATTACTGACGAGATGAACAAAACAACAGAGGTCCACAGGTATTTACGTGCAAATTATTACGAAGATATTAACGGATACAGGCAGGAATGACAAAGATACAAAACTAATTGGGTTAGAGATCCTGTCTATAAGTTTTAAGAATTCCAATAGAAGAGTTGAAGTCCACACAACACTGACTTGGATTCAAAGTAACAATCTGAATTAAGATGCGAGAGATGCAAATGGATTTTAAAGGCAATGTCTCTTTGGAGAGATGGAAAAGGAAAGTGAAGAAATCTAAACCAGGGTCATGTGTAAAAGGCATCAACTGAGGAGACCCAGGAGGAGTCACCATGTGAACCTAGAAAAGGGTGGAAGAGAGGCATGACCCATGGGAAGTGAACACACAGAAATGAACCCACACGAAATGCATGGGGCTGTACTTTCAGTACTAATTAGAGTTCAGCTTAATTGGAGTAAGGGGCCACCCTGGTACTACGCAAATCAGAAGTCTCACTTAAGGTGAAAAGCTAATACCCAGCAGCAATTCTGACTCTTTTGCTTACTGACTAGGATGCCTCATTTTACCTAGTTTCATACTGCAACCAAAACAGTCTTGGGGATTCTATGCAACTAGTTTTATCAACAATAAAAAAGTTAATGCCATTTAACTATTTTGACATCTGAGTAAATTGAAACACGGATCTTGTACTATTTTGGAAGAATATTAGCCAGTCTGTCTCTGTGTATTCCAGCCAAGAGCTGAGCTTTTTCATAATTAGACAAAAATAGCCTCATCCTCTAGACTTGTGGACTTATAGAGAGAGCCACTGGACTGTACAACTGAAAGAAAAAAAAAGAGAAAAGAAACCAGATTTGTTGTCTTCTGCTTCATTTACATTTTTGACAAATCTTTCCATCTGTTTTGCTGCATGTGTTGTAGTGTCCCCTTCCTTCACTGCCTCCCCAGTGGCTTCTAATTGTTACTGTCACCGCTACTATTGACGGAGGGGCCTGGGATTACCACAGGGCAGACATCAGACAAGAAAGAGTCAGCATCTCTGTATCCTAACTCAATGGCATCAGTGTTAGTGTGCAATAATAGTTGCATCATTACTCCACTTTATGTATGCATTGACCCAGAGAAGAACTTCAAAAAGGGAACACAATCCATTTGTCCAAGGGAAATGAGATGACAGAAAAGTGAAGCAAATGATTTAAGATTACTCAGTTACTGAAATAACACAAAAACTACAGGGACAAGCAGCCCAGAGATTAAGATATTCGATATATATATATATATATATATATATATATATATATATACACACACACACACACACACACACACACACACACACACACACACACACGACAACATTTACATCCCATCTGTGAAATGTATTTCCCCACTGCTTTGGTAGTACAAGTCAAAGTACGAACATTTTAACATCCACATGGCTAAATTCAAATGGGAACATGATATCTGAACTATTGTTCTTTTTTCAAAATGCTGTGCATTCGCTCTCCAAAGCCTCTGTACTGAAGCAGTTTCATGACTTCCTTATTTCAGTGGGTTCTGTTCTCAGATCAACTTCAAAAGACTGGATGTACACCTGTCTTCAAGCTGTGAAGCTTTTGGTTTCTTGGCTTTTATTATTATTTTTCTTCCCGAAACTCCTCTGCTGGGAATGCATTAAGCAGGGCCTTACAAGGAAAATACCCATGTTTTCTTCCTGATAATCCAACGGGAACTTGTAGGAATGTAGCGTTGATGGACAGATGCACCACTGTTAGAACTGTTCACAATGGAGTAAAGCGGACTGTGACCAATAGATTCCTCCCAGAGTCCTCCTCCTGCTCCATCTTCCCAACGCGGGGACATGTCAGGGTGGATGTGCAGTGTTATGGTTGCAGGCTTAGTTCTCAGCCATAAAGAATAGTGTACCCGATGTTCCTGGCACACTGAATTTGTCACACTGTACACAAGCTAATATCATTACGTGAGACCACAGGGGAAAATATAAAAGATTCACACTAAATTCATATTAACTACTAGGAGGCCCATCAAGGCAGTCAGCTGGCTAGTGATGCAGCAGCTTCTAGCAAATCAGCCGCCCATAACAACTTAGTTATAATGAGCTGCAAGATCTTCCACCATAAGCGCAACTTCATTACAGTGAATTCAAGTACATGAATTCATGTACAAAGTATAACCTTAACATCTGTCTGTGCTTAGCCAATATTTTGTTTATGCCATTTCAGGAACTGCCAAATTAGCCTTGTGTCCCCTGAAACCAGGTACGAAAATGTCCATGAGCAGCAGTTTTCCCACACAGAGAGAGCAGCAGATCTCCATCCTCTCTGGCTACTGTGCAGGAGCTCGATGCTCACAGTTCCAGCAGCCGTTACACAGACATAGACTATCTCCCCCCAAACAATTTTCTTTTGCTTTTCAAACAGGAAAAGGAACAGTCTGTTCAGCAATTAAACAGTCAACAAGACACACATATCTAATAAATACTGCAGAACTTCTGTTTAGTTAAATCACATGACTTAAATCATATTCTATCTCAGCAAACATGGAGAAATCTTCTATTTTAATAAACTCAGGTTATTTTTTTCCATAAAATCAATGTGCCCTTCCCTCCCCAAAGTGACATGAGTACACTTTTAGCACTCAGGAAATAATATTACTATTATAAATCTCATTGCTAGTTTTCAAACGATGAAACAGCAGAATACTCAATAGTTAACTAGTTCCTAAATCAGGGAGCAGACTTCCTCATATGGCCATTGTTAAAATGAAGTTACAAGTACAGGATGAGTGCAGTTTTACATCTGAGAATGCTTTCCCATTCTTTCCATCTCATTCAACCAGCTGATGTATACGAATGACTCAAACAGTGTTTCCAAACTTCACCCCCTGACTTGCACAAACCTTAGCACACAGAAAGCCATGCTATAAACATCATTACGAAAACGTTTAGATTTTTACACAACCAGTTTGTGTCTAGTTCTAATCAGTCGGAACACCAAGCCTCAGAAGTCCCATGGATGTTGTATTTGGGTAGGATCAAGGAGCTCATTTATAAAATTTCTTTCCTCCAGAGTCAGCCTCTGGGGCAGCACCGGAGTGAACTGCCAAGAACTGCTGCTCAAATGGAAGCAGAGCATTGCACTGAAGGGTAGCTCTGGTTATCAAACTCACAAAACACCTTCTTATAAGAAGGCATGTTTAGCAATTGATCCTGCTTCTCCTATTCTCGGGACATGTGACTGACCAAAGCATTCCACTGACTTCATTGATAGAAAACACTCCCTACTGCTTGAGAAAAACCACAGGTCTCCTGGGATTCAACCTCGGCACTTCAGAGGTCTCCTCATTCTTTTAGAGGCTTTTCCTTTCCGGCTCCATCTTTTCCATTGTTCTTCGTGCTTGTTGAGGCCCCTCCGCTGTCCCCTCACAGGTGAAGAAGAGAACCCACATTCCACACACTGTTCCAGATGCAGTCTTAAAAGTGTCCAGTACTTGAGAACCATCATTTGTCTTATAACTTTGAAAATTAACTTTCAATAATATAACCCAAGATAACACCCACATTCTTAACATTGAGAAACAGTTGCCTTATATAAAACCTAAATGTAAGAAAACAGGTAATATTTATGAAAATTATAATTCCGAGCTAAATTCCTTTTTACTATAGTTCTCTGTTATTGTTACTGTTGAACCTAATTTTTAAAAAGCTGGACATGTGTCCCCACTTTTTACCTTTTGGAACTTGCATTTCTCAGCATCTTAGATTCTGTTTGCAATCTAACTCTGTATTAAATCTATACATGTTATCACTCTGAGTAGCCTGAAAATTCTCTAAGTTTACTTCTGAAGATATTAGTCAAATTCCATGATTATAGTTTTGAATAGAAATTACAGAGGTCAGGGTTTCACTACAGACTCGTGTTGGTAATGATCCCCTAAGTGCATCCTACAGTCTACAGACTGGACACTACTGGCTTTCCTGGCCTACACGGAATGAAGAGGAACTGTCTCGTGTCTCATACAAAATCTATGAAGACAGTGAATGTATACAAGTAAAAAAGTTTTTGGTTTTCTTTTTTTAAAATTATTGTAACCGTGACATGTCCAACAAATGGCCACAAGTTGCATATGTCTACACGGGACCCAACGACATCTGACCCACGCATGTCATAAGCACAAAGGCTGCCTAGCTTTCAGCACCCTCCTAGGCCGCACTACAATGTCACCATTGTCTTACTGATCCTCCCATCTGCAGAAAGGCACCTGTTCATATGTTCACTTGCAAATAAGGAATAATTATCCACAACCAGGACCTCCTTCTTTCTCAGTGACCCTCAACTTCAGTTATAATCAAGACAGACAGTCTGACCAGGACAGATACTTAAGCTTCATAAAGTCCCTTGTTCTCTTTCTCAGGCTTTACCTTTGCTAAATACTTTGCCACATGTTGAACTGTGTTATTTAGTTACTTACGAAGCAGTTCTGACTGGGATACACAAGGCACTCTAAGGACACATGGGGGGTAAAGGCTTGTACCTAAATTTAAATGTATTATTTTCATATCATAAAAATGTTTCCAAATTTTGCTCTAATATAAATTTTGGCAAAGTGGTACATTTATATTATGGAGACATAAATAAGCATGTAATAGATGTTCTTCCTCAAAAGTCTCTTGCTCAATCAGGAGTGAAATTAAGAAAGGCTGGAGCCTGCAGGATGTGAGACTCACAGCAACTGGGCCAAGGACTCGGGTGACAGCCCATCTTAGCCAATCTAGGTTGCTCTTCTGCTCAAGAGTATCTCTAACTACCTCTAATCCCACCCTGGGAAACCTCATAGGAAAGACTAAGGTTTATTCATTTATAAAGGATCACAGAGTTGAAGCTTTTAATTCAGCTGTTATGGAAACTGAGGTGGAGAGGAATGAAATGAGTAGACACAGCAGCTCTAAGCCCACAGGAGAATAACCAAGGAAAAGAAGAAAAGTCCAGTGAAGGTGATACAAAAGCTGGGCCTGACTCCTGTCTGCTGTTTTTTTCTCAAACTATATTACTCCAATAAGAAACAAATAAACATATAAAATCTAAAACCATACAAAGAAATCAGGAGAAAGAAGAGAGTGATAATGAACTACTGAGTACATCTTTGTCACCACGCTATGTTGGCTGATTTTCTACATAGTGATACGGCTGGTGAAATTGCTGAGGCCACCAGCCTGCCTTGTGCAGGACAGGTACCTACTAATATGAAATTCCTTTAGGACTGCATCTTCAAACACTGTGAATATCCACATGGTTATTAATCCAATGATATACCATTATCAAAACACAGAGGTTTAGAATATCAGACCATCCACTGCTCATCTTGACCCATCAAGATGTTCTACACATGAAGAAAGACCACACACTCTGTGTTGTGACACACACCTGCACCACAGTAATGCCACTATTGAGATCAAGTGACCAAGCTATGTTCAATGCCTATATCCATTTTCTTAAAGTCACACAACTGCACTGCACAGCCTACAATGGAGCCTGATCCTCCCTGCAACAGATTTTTTCCATCATTCCTCAATGAATTCACACGTGGCTAATATACCAAAATTTTTGTCACCAGTGAAAACTTACATCCACTCGAATGGTTAGAAACATATTAACGTTAACTGTAACAAATGGTGGATGATTAAATCTTCGTGGCTTCCTTTGAAAAATGAAAGCAAATGGTAAAGAGTAAGGTCTTAAATAAAACTGATGAACTCCTTGGTTTCCAGAGGTTGAATCTGTAACCTGCTTGTCTCCTGGCTCTATGCTGCCTCTAGCTTCCTGCAGGAAACTCTCTGATCAACCTTGAACATCTTTCTCCACCTCCACCACTGACTGTTTCTGCATCTGGATAACCAGGTGGGTTGTAGTTGAATATTCACGGGTCTGGAAGTTTTCTAGGAAACCCACAAGAAATGCAGATGTCCAACTCTAGTCTTTGAGATTAGTCAGGAAGCGGCATGTATAACAGCTGTCCTGGGGATTATGATGTAGGTACATCCCAAAGCACTCATCATCAAAACCTGGACTCCAAGCTCTGTAGGTTTCTAAATACAAACATGAAAATCTGGGGCCAAGTGTTCTCAGTAAACAGTGGAAGGACTTGAAGCACCTGGGTGGAGGTGAATCGCACAGAGCTGAGGAAGACGACAGGAAACAGCAGAGTAAATCAACAAGCGAGCACTCTGAACAGGCAGGAGTCCTCTGAGGCCTGCCAAAATCTAAGTGTGGTAGGGACACCAGCAGGGCTTTTGAGCAGAGGGCTGAAGTGGGTGAGATCACTGTCGATCTCTCTTTGACATATCATGGAATGAAATAATTCCTCAGTGTAGTGGTTCATATCTATTGGAGAGGGGCAATGCCCAACACATGCAGACTTTGAGGGATTTAATGAGATGCTATTGACATTTAGAATCACACTAGATGGGCTTTACAATTTTATCAATGATTATTTTGTAGTAGTAACAAAATCAAAAGAGGGGTTGGATTTATAAAGTGTTAAAGACGTACAAATTGTGTGCTCAATTCTACTTAACCAGAAAAAAGCTCCTAAATTAAAAGAAGGCATTTGATCAATATGTGTGCAATACATTTGACAAATGTATGCCTAGATACACCTCAATCTGCAAACTCACGAAGCCCAGGTCAGCTGTGGGCAGCTGCGCCAATGCCAGCTCCTAAATCTCCACAGGAGCAAGAGGAACAGATGGCCAAACAGCCCTGTGCCTGTGATTCCAGAGACACAGCCCCACTGTTAACATCCCTTGGTTTAATTTTTTTCCACCTCTGTCATTATATTTACAAGTTTCACTAAACCCAGTGCATAAGAGTCTAAAAAGAAGCTCTACAAGCTCTTGGTTAGTGGGAGTATCCACTGTACTGCACACACAGTGAGCCTCCAGCCTCAGCAACTAAATTTAATTACCTTTATTTGAACGCTGAATACAGTATCTCTTGAAGCAACCCCATTAATACTGATGAAAATTACCAGAAATAGGTTTGGAAGAGCACGAGGGCTTGAAATGAAGTGAGGCAGATGAAGTTTGTGCAGAGGGAGTGCGTGACTAATGCGGAGGCGTTGTGGTAAATAATCACATTCAGAGCTGCTCTCCTTATAGAAACGCACATCCGGTGCTATGCCCTATGTGCAAAAACAGTCACAGGGGCTTTCAGGATGCAGAGCGCTGTTGATAATCTATTTCCTTCCTACTAAAACAATCAGGCAGTTGACCAACACTTAAAATGAGTTTTTCCTCTTTCAGACAGAGCTAGAGTGTTGGGAAGTCACATACTAACTCAGTATTTTTATTCCTAGAGAAAGCAACTCTCCCAGCTCTGAAAAAAAATGTACATTGGAGAAGGACACCATGTAATTAGATACAATGTAGTGTTTATTAAATTCCTAGAGCTTGCAGAGCTTATTTTTAAAATCTCATGCACTAGGTTTAGTGAAACTTGTCCAATCCAGTATGAGCTTGTTGGGAAGGAAGCAGGTGATCAGGCCCATGAATGATAAAAATAGACCCATTCGGCTATCCAGGTAAGGTCCAACAGTAGACAACAAAAGGCCAAAGAATATCAGGTATTTATAGCACCCGGATAAGATTACTATTGACGGGAGAGACTTAGGGCCCTCCAGGTGTTTTGTTTTGTTATTAGTAAAACTTAACTAGATCTGCTGGTTGGGTAGGACATTAATAATCCAGGCCATTGAATCCATTTCTCATGTCAATAGAGGTTAGAAACCGGGATGCATGATTTAGTATTTTAGAGATTATACATACTTATTTGTGTGTTCACTTCACAAAACCCTGCAGATTATACAGACAATAACAAACTCTTAGAAAGAAAAGCTGGGTTAGTAGAATAGCAACCACGCTTCCATTGGTGCAAGAAACAAATTGAGGCATGTGCCAAGTTCTCACAACTCTGGGCAAGCAAATGGGTCACAAGCAGGTGTCCTCTCACTACAAGTCCTTTCCATGCCACATGCTATGCAAGGGAATTCTGGATTCCCATCCTGCCAGGAGACAGGAGACATGGCCAAGGGTGTTCAAACACAAGCAACCGTGTGGCTACTGCCTGTGAGGAGTCACTCGTACTCCCACTTATGGCAGAATACTGGCTTGCAAACACTAATGCTGAGTTCTCTTACTGCTTTTGTTTTTTTCAAAAGTGGAAAGAAAACACAACACTGTATCGATTGTTAGAACACACACACACACACACACATGCACACACACACACCTCATTTCCCATTCAACAACTATGCCAGGCATTCATCTAGGTGCCTAAAATACATCAATAAATAATATTCTGGCCCTCGTGGAGTTTACAGAGAAGAACATGAGAAAACGGTCCTGCAGTCAAGGCAGAGAAGATGAATAATTCAGCAGAAAACAAATAAAAACCACTGACAAAGAAGCGATTTAAGTAAGATCACCAAGAACAGCCTATCAGTGAGCCATGCGTGTACATGAGGTGGGGTGCAGGAGAGAAGAGAAGCTGGCATGGTGCTTTAAGACAAAAGCAACCAGCACATGAAAAGGCCAAGAGCCGAGAGCATGCTGTCGGACAGCCAAGGAGTTTGTTATGTTTTTTTTTTTTTTTTTCAAACTGAACAAAAGAAAAGACTGTTAGGAGACATGGGAAAAATTGAGGAGACAGGCAGCAGATCATACCGGCCCTGAGTAGCCACCACATAAACTTTCATTTTCACTCAGCTTAAAGTGGTAATGTGAGAGGCTGAGGCAGGAGGATGAAAAGCTCAAACCCAGTCTGGGTAACTCCGTCAATTAACAAGACTTGTCTCAAAATAAATAAGAAATAAATAGAACTAGAAACGTTGTTCAGCTGGAAGTCTCTGGGTTCAATCCCCAGTACCAAACCCCCCTTTAAAAAAAAAAAATAAGTTCTTTGGCTTGCCACTGGGAAATATTCTCAATTGTCACTTACAGAGGGTTTTTTTTTTTTTTTGGTGCAAATCACTTACTTTATTTTCCATCTCAGCTACATAGATTCAAATAAACACATTTTAAATGCACTGTATAAAATACCACACTGTTTATGCTCCCCTCGGCCATGCTGCCATTACAGCAATTATTTGACCATGTCACAGAAACTACTCTGCACGTCTGGCACCCCACCTGACCTCTTAGTTCCTGAGCCCTTGGGAACCCTCAGCATGGCTGTACCCAGTGTTTCAATGTTTAGCACATAGAGGGTCGAAAAACATTTGCTGAATACAAAGTATTGCAAAATACAGAAATTATAAAATCTATGGTCAGAGTTTAGAATGAGAATAATGTGATAGTAAACTAGTCATAGAAAAACAAAAGAAATCCTTGTTCCTAAACCTTTCCAAGTGGAAGTTTGTCCGACTCACAGGTAGGAATCTCAAACTTGGCAGAGTCTGGGCCAGATCTAGGATGGTCTGGGTAAATGCCTTATCTTTCAAAAAATAAATAAATAAATAAATGAAACTAACTTCTCCTTTTTTTCTTAATTTGGTTTATGACATTCAAAATAAAGTAGTCCAGAAAACATTTTGCAAATTGGTATCTGGAAATACAATATATGTTCTGAGTCACATAGCATTTTTTTTTTTGCTCTGCCTACTGTTTAAAGTATTACCTAAAAATACATGTCCATTTAATGCCTGTTTAATATCTATTTAGTGTCAAAACATGGGTTAAAAGACTTTAAATAGTTCCTATTTACTTCTGATATAAAATATCTGCCATCTGTGACATAGTGCAGGGGGCAATCATACCACGTACCGTCTAGATGGCTTAGAACGATTTGAATCACATGCATGATGACACTGTCTTACAGTTGGAAGATATGTCACGTGCTGATTGTACTGATGCTGTAAAAAGTATGAATGCCCAAAATTATATGCCTAAAGTACTGCCTCACAGCCAATTGCTTTTAAATGTAGATAATATTACTAAATAATGTGTCAATATAGAAAATATCTATATTGATATAATTTTCATGTCAATATAGAAAACATCTCCAAAGGTCAAAGTTTTCTTAAATCACTATTGTTAACCTATATCATAGATTTACTTTCATGTCTTCAAAATAAAAAGAAGCCCTGTCCTTAGAATAGTTACAGTTTTAACTTTTAATCAACTACAAATATTTAATGAGAGATGCCTCTAGCATGCATATGCATATTCTTTGTGAAACAAATATATTCGTCGTTAGACAATTAAAATATGAAAACACGTGGAAACATGTTAAAAAACAAATAATGTACAAGCCAATGTGGACATTTTTCTACTTGGTATCTGAGTTACAAAAGTCAATCAAATTTGAATTACTGCCATAAGTTGAAAATCATTGTTATGATATTAACAATTTGAAAACACTTTAAGGATAAAAAGATGCTTGGGGGCCTTCTGTTTCACTGTAATTGCAATTCTACAAGGCACATCTATCTTAGAGATGCATGACAATCTAATGCACCCCTCTTTAGATAAAAATCTTGTTTAACAACCAGCTTTCTGCAATCAATGTCCCCTTAATCTGTTAAGTAACACAAACAGTCTCTTAACTACAGGAGTGGCACAGGTGAAAATTTATGAAGTCAATGATTTTCTCAATGAGTTACCTGAATGAAAACAATCTGGAAGCACTTGGATGATAAAGGTTTTCTATAATTACGGGATGTGTGCATCACACTTACACCTGTACCATTTAGATTAATCATAACATGCAATTATTTTACTCTAGTTCTAATAGAAAACTCATCTTCGACAACCAAATAATTTCTGCCACAAAGGAAATGTAGTGCAACAAGTTAGCCATCCAATATATTGGATTTTTAGACCCTTCACCTGGTGACACTAGTACAGTGATTTTTATGCCTCGATTCTCAATGAATAATCTTTCTCTGGGTGGGGTTATTCATTCAATTGTGCCCTGGAGTAAAAAGAAGGACCCTTATTTCTAAATCAGTGTTTAATTTTTACAGAAGTATAATGGCCATTTAGACAGTCATGAAGTTCACAAAATGTGAAAGTGCATCTGTGACACCCCAAGTTCTACTAAAGCAACTACTAAATGAACACGAATACTAAGCAAATTTAACAAGAAACAGCACGTCAGTCCTTATAACCCCTCTGCGCTTAATTCAGGTGTGTCTGACTGCTCCAATTCCAAGGTTCGTTCACACACTGACTAAACTGATGACCATGAAGCCAGAAATAAATTTGTTTCGTACTTTCTAAACACAGATCTCAATCTTCAGTTTCAAAAAGTTCACCTGTAATCATCACAAAACAACATTAATAACAAAAGCATCGAGCGACCAAATTCGTTTAGTTTTCACTTTGTTTCGTTTACCTTGGCTGTACCTTTGGAAATAAATGGTCCTGAAATACTTGAAACTGTTGTCTAGGCAAACAAGTCCACTAGTCCCAGAGCTGAGGAAGGCTTCCCTCCTTTCCCAATGCCACGAGGAGCGGTGGTTCCGGGCTTCCTACCCACTTGCTCCTCCCTCCCAGAACCACGGCTAACAGGGCCAATGGAGCAGCTCAAAAACCACGAAGACAATGAAGAAACAGCCTCAAAAAAGTCAGGATGCCGAATTATCGTAGTCTAATTTCTGCTTTCAATCGCCAACAGTTTCAGAGAAAGCGAAACAAGAAGCATCAGAGAGACCAGGAGCCCAGTGGTTGCAGTCTTAAAAGAACAGAGTTCAGCCAGGCACAAAGGTCTCCATGGCAACAGTGAATTTAGACCCCCACCGGCATTATTTATGCAACATTTCATCACAAAAGGACCCTCCCACTAGCCTGCCTAGTGAAAGCTAGTTTTCCAGCGTGCCGCTGCCCTGACCTGAATTTGTAGCTGGGTTCTTAGCTATCCTATTGCCACTGGGGAAAAAAAAAAAAAAAAAAACACCACCAACCAGAGATCACAGGGGGAGTCTCAAAGTGATTCCAGACTTTGCCTGTCAGGTGAATTTAAAAGCAAGACATTGCCTGGAGACCTTGCCCTTCATATTAAAGCCTGTCTACTTCAGATTTCTACCAAGGAAAGTTCTTCAATAAACACACGTTTCTCCTAATTTTTTCACTTAGGCAGTGAGATTGAAATTCAAAAGGCAGAGAAAACATGGGAAAGTCTAAAAAACTCAAAAGGCACCTAGAAAAGGGAAATTGTTCAGGTGGTGACAGTGGGGCCACGTTTCCCATACTGCTATCAATTGTCCTTTGTCCTGACTATTAGCCTACTGCAGAGGACTCCTGGGTGATTTTTGCCTGATCCTCTTTGGTTTTAGCCCAAAATTCTAAGAGCAACACAAAACCAAAAAAAAAAAAAAATTTAGTACAGTTTTTAAAAACACTTTTTTTAATTGACTGTCTACAGAATGAAACAGGGGTTCACATGTTATAATTAACTGATATAAAAACATCATTCTAATGAGACTAGGCTCTTCTGAATATTATATGATGACCTTTGAACCAGTACTTTATTGTCAATTCTAAACAATATATACAAGTATATATTGTTACAGTAACATTTGATGATATTGAAAGACTACTTATTAGTCCTCATGTGAAGGTGTCTAGTATCAGCACAAAGAACTAAACAAGATGACTTTTTAGAATTAGCTTTTGATTTTTAAAACAGCAAAGTATTATTAATAACTCTAGGTTGATAGCAGCATAGGTCAGTGACAGGGCATTTGCCTAGCAAACAATGCAATGGGCTTGATCTTCAGGAAAAGAAGGAAGGAAAGGAAGATGGATGGAAGGAAGGAAGTATGGAGGGAGGGAGGGATGGAGGGAGAGGAAGAAAAGAAAGGAGAAGGGAAGGAATAAAGTAAAAGATTCAATAGTAAATAATTTTATCAAGCACAATGTAGTTTTTATTTCACACATTCTAAACACCAATCTTATTAACTTAATATAATTGCATGTCTAGTACAAAATTGTGCATCTTAGGCATTAATTTTATGCTGCCATTGGTACCGATATTTTCTTTTAATGTACAATGGTCCATGGGATAATTCTATTGCCTGCAAGGTGGGCAAATGTCCCTATTTCTGTCACTCCTAGAGTCACTGTTCCTTAGCATGGGGTGTGCAAAGTACCTCCAGAAGCACAATTCAACTCACTGTGTGTGAAGGCACTTCGGAAATTGTACCTTGCACAGAAGATAGATGATTTAAATGAATTACAAGTTTTGTATCACATTCTTCTTCCCCCCTCAGTCTGAAGAAATCACTTCCCATGCCTTCTGGTACTGAAAACTATCCAAAAGCTAGAAATACATTTCTTAGACTGTGTAAGACTGACTGGATCAACACAATATAGCACTACTGACATCAAGACAGACCTAATTGACAGGAGAAGAATACCAAGTTTAATAATTGGTGGATTTAACATAGGACACATTTCAGTTTTTGTGGACTAATGGGCAGATCTAACAGAATTCCATCTGAAACATTGGCATGGATTTTTGGGAGGAAGGCAGGCTAAATTAACAGGTAGTGGATTCCAAACTTTAGGGAGATATGTAGAACACCCAAAACAAGTCCTCTTGAAGAACAAGAGGAAGTGTGTGTGGCTCAGCCTGTAAAATAACATTACAGGCTGTGAAACTGCAGTATATAAGACTCCGTGGTACCCATGTAGGAAAGAGAAGCCAGACACCAAACGACACATATAAGAGTTTTGAGAATCATGACATTTTGGGGCACAGAAAAAAATGGCGCCTTCATTTTGTGAACATAAAAATGCATCTTTCCCCATCCACAAAGTATACACAAATGCAATTTTATGAGGACTTTTAAGGTCTAGATATGAAAAATTAAATGAAATAGTTTTGAAAGTAAAATATGTGACACATGCATGATCTTGACATAACCAAGGCATTATTTTCAGAATAAAAAATGTGGTAAACCATGAAATGAAATTAAAGTTATTAATTGATATGTATTAAAATTGGAAAACTCTGCTTATTAAATATATAGTTAAGAGATTAAATGTCTTACTGGAAGGAAAATATTTTATTCTCTCTTTTTCTTTCTCTGATCCTAGAATCAAATACAGCAGTAAAGCTAAGAGCAACCCAATAGGAAAAAGGACAAAAGGCTAGAATGAATATTTCACCAAAGTAAAATAACCACACCATCCTCATGGCCAGTGAGTAACTGCAAAAGGCAATCAACTTCATTACTCACCAGAACATTGACTATAACCACATGAGAGGTCACTATGTATTCGTAAGAGTGGAGGAGAGACAGAGAGAGAGAGACAGAGAGAGAGAGACAGAGAGAGAGACAGAGAGAGAGAGAGAGAGAGAGAGAGAGAGAGAGAGAGAGAGAGAGAGAAAAGCCAGCAAGAGTCAAGTGTTATCACAACTCTCACAAAGTGAATGAGAAGGTGAAATGGTAAAGTAATAGTAAAAGGTAAATGCAATGTTTGACACTTTTCCAGAACTCGTATCAGGTACACACTCTGCTTGCCATATGTGTCCTCACAGGTATGTATGTAGGCCAAGTATGCACCTAAGTACACCAGAAGTCAGTCACTAACACTCACGTCAGGCCCAACTGCGCAGTGCTGACATGCTACGCACCTAGAACGCACACAGTGTAGTACCCGTGCACTATGAAACACCACTCGTGGAGGAAATTAGGCCAACAGTAATCACATGGCAGCAAGTCAGCTAAACTGGATGACATATGTTCTTCTTTGTATATATCGTATTTAAATTATTTTAAATTTTAGATTTATGGAAGATAATACAAGTCATAAACCACACACACACACACACACACACACACACACACACACACACAAACTCTATTTATCTTCTAAATGTTTATTTTGAAAAAGCACTACTTTCATTTCAAAGGTTTCCAAAAATATTCTTGCCAATTTTATCTTAAAAAAAAGAATGTTTAAGCTTTAAAAAATAAACAAGTAACCAAGGATAGAAAAATCACTATTCAGTGTAGTAATTATAAAATAATTTGCTATGCTTTGGCCTTCTGGGCAAAAATAACACAAGGAAGCTATACTTCGATATAAATATATACTACGATATATTTAATATCCTGGACATTTTTATTCACTAAGATTATAACTATTACTAACACAAAAACCTAAAACATAATAAACAGGTGACATCATATCGAATTGCATCTAAGTTTCATACCAACATTTTAAATTTCCATTTTGTTAAAATGGATATTTAGAAGTGACATAGTGAATCTTTCCTCATATTTTGGCTCTACATTTTGTGACGCTCAGCAATCAAACATAAAAGTCTGTAATTCTATTTATTATCCTTCCCAACGTGAAGGTATAAAACTACACGTGATAGCCAAATTACTGTGTCGGCCTTCCAAGGGCCATGGTGAAGCTCCCACGCCAAGACATTCGTGCAATTAGGTAGTTGAAGGAGCGGTATTCTTAGGGCCAGCTCAGCTTTTCATTTGTAGCAGTCATCTCTGCTGTCTGTGGCCAAAATAGATTGTAGGGGTGCGAATGGAAAGAGGGGAGAAAGGGAAGAGGAAGGAAGCAACAAATGGCGTTGGACTTCTGCCTGGAGCTGGCCAGTGGCTGCAAGTCAGACAAAACCAAAATCCCAGGGCAGTCTCCTGCTCCCCCGAGCTGCTGAAACCTCATGCCGGACTCAAAACGCAGATTCTCAGTACTGAGAGACGAAGACGTGCACGCAGTCACACACTAGCTTGTATTCCTCAATTGGTTTAACTTGAATCCCATCATTACGAATGCAGGACACACTAAATTCCAGTAATATGTTCTGGCTATTATTTGCTCTTTAAGGGTATAGAGCTCCTCTGTGGGACCTTCCACCAGGCACATTACATGCACTTTCCTTTGCTGTATCTCACACTAAAGTTCATGCAATGATAGATTAAGACCAAGTGATCATAGGAGCGTCTCTCCATCCTAGCATGAAATTAATTTCACTGTCTTCAAAGCACTTGGGTTTCTCAAATACGATGTGAAGTTGACCACCCTGGTAATAGTAAGAGTTCAGCCAACCCCGTGGCATTCTTGATGTTGGAATCATCAATCCATGAAGTTCCTATGATTCTGCATTTGGAGCACAAATAAACACTGCTGACAAGAATTCTTTAGTTACTAACTACACAATGACATTGATTGCTGGGAATGAATTTAGAGCACATTCTGAAAAATGCATTAATTGATCAAAGGTAAAGAAAAACACACAGGCCATATGCCAAGCCAATTGTATTATTAATATATACCCTTTCCTAATAATGTCAATAACAACAAATGCAGGAATCTCATTTTAAAGCAACATCTCTCCTTTTCTCTTTCTCTCTCATTCTCACAGACAGACAGGTGCATGTCTTGGCAAAGGCAGTATTTTCAATGACCCAAGACAGTTTCCCTATGGCAGAACTGGGATTACTTTCTCTCTATTACTGGATGGAAATTGCCTATCATAACTTACCCTTTTCTACATCCCAACCTTGCTACCAAAGGAACTGTCTTTGAAAAAATAACAATCTGATTACTAAGACTATTGCATCTTAATACTGCTGCCATAAATGTGGCATTTGTTTCTTTTTTTGGCATAATTAGCTCTTGTCTTTACTTGATGTTCTTTTTAACATTTATACAAAGTGGTGATCGTGAATAAAACTTTGCCAAAACAGACTAGACCCTGTTTCCTTGGCTTCCTTTAGTTATTATGTCACTGCCGTTGGCTGAGGCGCCTAAGGAATACCAATAAGAACATGCACATGACTAAGCATTTTAAGTTCTTCCCACAATGGGTTTGGCTAAGACTCTAGAGACAACTTGAAAAATATTATTGCGTTCCCCCAAAACAAGCAAACAGGAATCAAGATATCAGAAGATTGTGTTTAATATCCCTAATGAACACTGGTGAAAAAATACTCAATAAAATTCTTGGCAACAGAATGCAGCAAATCATAGAGAAGATTATACACCATGATCAAGAAGTCTTCATTCCAGAGATGCAGGGATGGCTCAACATGTACAAATCAATAAATGTAAAGCAACACATGAACAGATGCAAAGATAAAAATCACATAATTATCTCAACAGATGCAAAAAAGCATTTGACAAAATCAAAATCCAAAACCCAGAGTCTTTATGATAAAGACTCTGAAGAAAACAGGAATAGAATGACCTACCTCAACGTGATCCAAAATATCTACAACAACCCCACCGTGAATATAACCCTAAATGGAGAAAGACTGTAAGTACACGGTGTCTTGTTTTTCTAAGTTGAAAATACATTCAATCAATTGACCCAATAAGAGTGCACATATTTTAAAATGAACACTAGCCCAGGAAATTATATTTCCAAATTACTGAGCAGAGCACTTTCAGACAATGGTGTCAGTAATGAAAGGTTTTCTCTGGAAAAAATGCCAGCAGTTAGCACAGCTGTGATAGCACGGAAGGCAGAAGGAAAAGAGGGATGAAGGAAGAGGAGCAGCATCTGTGAAAACACTGTAAAGGCATTTGTGAGTTCTGCTCTACCAATGGATCATGGATCAAGGTCTGAGTCAATAAAAGAATGCAAAGGATTCAAAATCTAATAAATTCTAAAACTCACTCGCTTCAAACAGCAAGGACTTCTTAATACACTGCTTTAATAATACCATGATTGCTGAAGAAATAGTTTAGAGTTTATATTTATGAAGTAAAAGTATAATTATGGACTATGTTAACTTCAGGATTGACATATATAGAAAAAATATTCATAAATATACTTTGTAGGTCCATAAGGCTGAGTGACACATTACTTGAGAACTATAGGAAAATTAGTACTATGAATATTTTTTCTGTGATATCATGTTCATTTTTTTATTTATGATATGATGAAAATTATCTATCTCAATTCACCCCTCCTTTATAGAGATTCATTCTTTCATTATTATGGAGAATAATTTATTATTTTATATAAATTGTCCTTTTTGTGCAAAATTTTCCTGGAAAGCAAGATGCATCATGTAAAACTACAAATAAGTGGAACAAATTTAATTCTTGTTACTAAAATCAAAATTTTCATCTCTAAATTGTAAAATTTTTAGTCACCCTCAATTTATTAAAATGATTTAATTAGATTTGTTAGTACAAATTGGGTAAAACATAGTATGCCCATTGCCATATGGTTTACATATAGTTTTACATAAATTGTCATTTTTGATCTTAAAAATCTCCCAAGTAGGTATTAATATCTAAAACAAGATAGATATTATGGAGTTAATAACAAAGGTTAATTTATATTAGCATTCTTATTTGGAAAATTAAATTACCAGGCTAACTAGAGAAAATACTCAGCCATATATTAAAATGGACCGATGTAGCTAGAAACTGTTCACTGATGGACACACTTAGGTAGCCCTGCAACTGAAACCATTCACCAAAGCCTCCAGTCCATTCTCCTCCCAGAACTCTCTAGAGAGCCCTGCAAGTAGGGAAACTGGACTTCCTGCTGCACCTTCTTGGTCTTTGTTTCCAAGACTGAGAGGCACGAATGTTCTTCTACAAGCCTCTCGCCAGCTTATCTGATGCATTCTGAAGACCAATTTTCTCTTCTTTGGACATTCAATATCATAATTTAGTATTGATTCATTGTGTTATTGTAAAATATTCCTCAATACAATTTACCTTTAAACATTGAAAATTCCTAACAATGCCCTAATATTGCTGCTTCTATATCAACAAAATTGTAATTAAGGAACGAGAGATAGAGGCCTATTCATGCTTCTTCATTGTTGGTACCAAGAACAGCTCCTTGATTTTAGGCATCTGGGGGAACTGAGAACCTAAAGCAATACCACACACATTGCTTTGCAGACAAGCTCCCTGCAGACAAGCATCAGCCTGCAGAGTCAGCAGGATGGCACTAGATAGAGCTATTCAAACACTTTCTCGGTAGTCACAGCCAGAAACAAGGTTGCTGCCCTTTGGCCACAGAGACCACGGTGTCTCATCCAGTCATCGGTCCAGATGGATGAGTGATGCACTGGGCCACTGGGGACACTAATGGGATAACCTCAGCATTATGCAGGATGAAAAATGACAGAAACAAAGTAAAATTTTCCCCAAATATATTTTTTAAATGAATGACTTAGAGGACTGTTTTTCATATTTTTTTATTTTTCCTTCATTTAGGTATAATAACATTTAGACACAAGAGCACAAATGCACACAAAACAAGGCAGTGCCTTCTTTTGTTTTTTCCTTTTGAAGCTAGTGATATTAAGCTATGATGGAGGAGAGAAGCCATCTCAGCTCGCTCACTCTCCTATGCCTAAAGATGCCTGCCACCAACGAGAGAGTAAATCTGCGAGAGGCAAAAGTACAGCATGATGCATGTTAATGATTTATTAAAATGCTGTGATAAATATAACATCAATGAATCATTTGGCCATTTGAAAGTAAAGATGCTCTGTAGGATTATTTCCCACCCCATTAGAAAGAGGACAAGGAGAGGGGACTTCACAGTGTGATTTTGAACAGTAACCACAACAACATGACTGCCCTTGATATCTTCACATCAACCTATGGCATGCGCCCCTCACCAGGATAGGAGCCTCCACAGGATGGTGCCCTAAATCAACTGAACAAATTTCTATCCCATTAGCATATTAAGAGGTGATCACCTATTTCGCAACATGAATATTGTCATAATAGGTTCCCATAACGGATTGCTTGTATATGCCAACACAAGCCATCCTTCAAAACAAAGGCAATTTGCTCATCTACGTTTTGCTTGCTAGCGTTGGAGCTGTACCACTGGGTAGTTTTCCACCTTAAAATCTCTTGTGAGTGTCTCTGTGAGGACCTTATGTGCTACCCTAGCACTCAAAAAGCTTTGCTTGTCCCTAAGCAACCAAGATTATTCTTCCACAGAACTGCTTTGAAAATGAAATGGATGGGAGGTCCCAAAGGAATAGCCAGACTAAATGGTTAATTACAGAGTTTGCTGCGTGTGGCTTTATTATCATATTATTTTAATATAAAATCAAAAACCCAGGAAGATCATTTTCCAAAAAATAAAAAGCAATGAACATGGACAGAGCTTGAATTTATGACAGATTATAAACATTACAGAGAAATCTATTACAAGGTCCAGCAAATTGCTTGAGAAGTCTCTTATTTTATCATTCATATATTAATTCATTCAACAAACACCTATTATGCCATTTCTTTGTTCTGGGCTCTTGTGTCAAATACAGTAAAACAGACAGATACGGAGTTTATGCTCTAGTTTTATTTTGGTAAAACTCAGTATTTGACATCTGCTTTTGTTTCACTTATAAACTTAATTTTATCTCTGCTAAGCAATTCATTCTACTCCTACAATGACTTTTATATAGTAAACCTTTTATTGTGGCCTAATAGACTTAACTAGTATTTTCCTTTTATTTTGGTAAATGAACAGAATTAAGATATCTCAAACATGTAATGTTAGGTATTGACGGCACGTGAAGGCCAGAAATGAGGGTGCAAACACTTCCCCATGCACAATCGCAAGCTTTCATGTTCATGGCTGGTTCCCCTTTACCACTGATGCCTGAGCTGCTGGAATGCCATCACAGGGGGATTGGAGTTTGGAATGAAGGCAGTGTGTTGTTACCTGTGCAGAATTCTGCCGAGGCAAGCAGTGTCCTCATGCTTTCACTGCCATGACATTACCCCCAAGAATTTATAAACACTCCACTTTGTTGGTTTCACTCTTTGTTACCATGAGTTGGACAGTATCAAGGATCCAGTAGTCATCGTGTGAATTCCTTCACGTATATCATACACAATTTTCAACCATTTCAAAGAAAATATTATTTCTGTCTTTTATAGCTGTTTGAGAATCAAGAATGGGGTGACCTGCACCCAGCCACTAAGCCTGTGCATGTGGAGCAGGGCACTGGACTTAGCTCCCCCTCCAGAGCAAGTTCCCACAGTTCCACAAGCCTGACCCACCCACCCCATTTCCACAAGCCTGCCCTGCTCATGTCATCCATAGAGCAGCCTATATTCTCCTGCCCACTTCCTTGATACCTTCTAGATTTGTAAACCCTAGTTCTTTCTCTCTCCACTAGGGGGCCTGGTGCTCCAATTCTCCAGATGTTTCTAATGCTCAATCATCAGTTGAATCCAAAGAACATTCCTGCCTTAACAATCACTAAAACAGTCGTGCAAAGTGAGGAATTCCGTGGAAGAATTTACAATCTCAGGTACATCAGTGGAGGGGTAAGAGAGACACTTTCACGCGTATTTGAGTTCATATTCAGAGTTTTGTGTCTTGAGATCTACTGTACTGTACGTGAGACCCACCAAAGACAGGGAAATGTGCAGCTGGACCTGAAGGAGCACAAGTCAGGCTTAGACCCCAAGGTATGAAGGAATGGCTAACTTCCTATTCTTGAGTCTCTGAGCAGGGAAAGGCGGGACCAGCTTTAGTTGCTGCCTCCAAAACCCAGAATAAATCACCCTCCCTTTCTAACCTTGCTCTGGTAAAGGTTTTCTATATGTATGTGGCCTTAAAATCATCTGCTCTTTTCAGGAATCATGTATAGTATTTAATACTTAACTTTAATAAAAAACTGCTAGGAAAAATAAATCAAGATATAACATTAAGATGATTTATATCCACTTTGGGAAAACATTGAATAATCTGCACTTTCACAAGATGATTAAGAGTTTTGTGCAGAAAGGAATCTGGAAGAGGGACTGCCATGTGAGTTCTAGCTATAGCACCAAGACTTTTAGGGGACATTATCAAACTTGTCTTACATAAAGCTGCTGCTTTATTTATAAAATTGGAATAACCCACATACAATAGGATAAGAAGTTATAGAAATGTAATGAGAAAAAGGTACAAGTTTTTGAGGTTCAGGATATAGTCTGCCACATACATTCCTCCTAGTGCCTAGGGGAACTCTGAGAAAAGGTGCATAGCACAGTGACACATACATAGCTCCCGCACATATGAAACGAGCACCATCACAGGAAAGCCACTCACATCCACAGGAACAAAAATGTGCCATGGGTACAATGTCAGTGTGCTGTAAGGGCTGGGAATCCAATGTCGAAGAAACAGATGTGTCTCCTATTTCACTGGAGAGTCACACATACTCTGCACCCTCTATAAATGAACATGATGCTTTCTCACTGAGGTGTTATGAAGGTAGCAAACCAGTCCAGTAGAGAGACAGAGGCTTCCTAGGAGGAAATGGGCTCTTTTGCAGACCCACATTAGGGTTTGGAATTTATTCTAAGCATTAAAGGTCACAAAATCAGAGGTCCAAGTGAAATACTCTTGATTTCATTATTTCTAAAAGATCAACTTAATATGTTACACAGAATATAATGTGAACCTACCTAGAACAACAGCAGGCATAAAGAAACAGCCTTGATCGAATTTGAAAAATCATGACTCATAGAAACCATACAATGGGTCATGTAGGAGGTTTTTGCAATTATTCAGAATCAGCGCTGGCTGGGAATATAGTAGTGGCATTGGAGGAACAGAAGACAGAGTATGTTGAAAAGGAGCCAAGAAGGCATGGCAATAGTAAGATGAATTCTGAAAATGTGCCCTCATCTATGGTAGACCCCTACCCACAGATACCCAGCCCAACATTCATTCTAGGTTCTACTGTGATGTCACTTTGAACTACAATTTAAGGTTACTTATCAGATAACCTAAAGTGACCTAACTCTCTGAAATCCTCCAAGTTAGCAGAGTCAAATAACTGCAGCTCATAATAAGCTCTATGAGTGTCCTACAGCTATAGCAAGAGAGACATGACAGAAGAGATCAGATGGGAAGTAGAAGAGGAGGTCAGAGAGATTCACAGCAGAGGTGGGGGAAGAGGGCATAAGCCAAAGAGTAGATGGAGACTCTACAAGTTGACAATAACCCTCTGCCACTAACCAGCAAGCAAGTCAGGATTCCACACTGGGGCTTCATGGAACTGACCTGAAGTTAGCCAACTGCCTGAATAAACCTGACGCAGAATCTGCCCTAGAGCTTCCAGAAGAGAACATATGCCTGTGGCCACCCTGATGCTCATGAGAACAGTACTGGGCTCTAAGACAATGAGACCAATACATTTATGTGTGCTGGGGCGGGGGGGGGGGGTGTGTGTGTGTGTGTGTGTGTGTGTATGTTATTTGATGTAACCAACATAGTAGTACCTTACTACAGCAGCAATACAGAATTTGCTTAACTGTGGGGTAGTAACAAAAAGGGGAGACAGACACATTGTAGGGTGACTCAGATATTAAGACTCAGTTTAAAGGGATGCAGGAACCACTTAGTGGAACCAAAGACAATAATGGAAGATCATTTCAGGAAGGAGACAAAAATAAACATTTTGTTTGGGACACATGGAGCTTGAGATGTTTATCATTTAAGCAGAAGGAAGCAAGTGGAAATACAAGTTTGGAGTTCATAGAGGTAGTGAGGGCTAGAGAGATAAACTGATGTCATAAATGTGTCACAAACATGCCAACTGTGTTGAATGGGGCAGTATTGTGGTGCAAGGGATAGTGGTGAAGAAAGAACATCTTTACAATTTTTATTATAATTCTTAAAGAAGATCTGAAACAATAGGAATGAAAAAGGATATACATTGTGATAAGATGGACTGTATTACCCCCAGAAGTGATGTCCTGACATTCTTATCCTGAAAACATGAGAATGTGGCTATCTTTGGAGGAAAGTCTTTACAGTTGTAATCAAATAAAAGTGGAGTCATTAGGGTGGTTGCTAATCTCATTTGACTAATGTCCTTGTGGGAAGGGGAAGTATGGATCAAGATCTGCCCACAGGAAGAACTCCATGAGCCAAAAAGATTGAAATACTTGCCAGGAAACCACCAGAAGCCAGAGGAGAGGTATGGGGCAACTTCACCTTCTCATCCTCAGAATAAGCTAATGGTGCTGACCCCTTGAACATGGATTTCTGGCTTTCAGACTATGAGATTCTAGGTTACTGTTGTTTAAGACATTCAATTAGCGGCACTTCAGTACAGCAGCCATAGCAAACCAGCTTATACCCATAACAAAGGATGAAGCTGACCTATGAGATAGCTGCGCATATATTTAGAGCATTATGGTCTCTATATCTTACAAATAAAATATTGTCATCTACTACAAAACAAATAGATGAAGATATTTTATGGAAAACTATTAATTAAAAATAAACTACAGCAGTAAACATACTGTTTCAATTACTCAGTTTTAACAAATAGAAAATATTTATTATTAAGTATATATCTATTTAGAAGTTCAACCTTTTCCCCCACTGGATGATCTTAAAACCTACTATAATTCAATTCACACAAACTGCTGATAACTGAACAGTAATCCTCCATGAACAATTACCACAATCTTAGTTATGCATTTACTTCTTCATGACATTCCATGCTTATTCAAATCACATTTTATTTAACTTAGTCTGTTAAAAATGTCAAGCTGTCAGCATCCCCATTTAAGAAACTGGAAACTTGGGCTGCAAGTCTGTGAACACGGCAGGTGCATAACCTCCTCCAACTTTAAAAGAAGCACACAGTTTGCTATAAGCAGAAGTTGATATATAATTAGGCCCCATGCAAGCAACGTGTTTAAGCATGACACTGTGCATTACAATACATTCTCAAGTTTATTATCAGTTATACAATCAAGGAAAAATACTCGTAAAACAGAACACCTCTGAGTTTTATCAACAGTTTACAACAAACCCAGAAACAGAAGCTTCCAGCTTGATGTATAATGCCAACTGCAATGTGGATTGACTCAGATCATTAAAAACTATAGAGGGCCCTGCTATAATCTATTCATAGAACCCCAGAACGCACCTAGTTGGAAGAAGAAAATTAATACTGTGCTACTGTGACAGAACCCAGGTCTTCAAACGTGTCCTAAATGCTGATGACTGCTAATGCTTTCATCTTTAGTTCCACCCTTCCTACATAACCCTAGATTCATCTAGCTGACTACCACCTTCCACTCCTGGGTATTGTTACCAGACTTCTCTAAGTCCACCTATCCAAAATGGACTTGTCAATGCCTCCTGTTACGCCCATCCCACCTGCCTCACTCTTCATTATTTCCCAGTCATCCTTACCGCTACAACTGGGACGCCGGGCACTGCAGCCCTAGGGAACAAGAACACACAATCGCGTGATGATTCGGACTTTTATACCCTACAAAACCATTGCAGCCCTAGTCGGTCATTTCTGTTCTCCTGCAAACTATATACCCAAGACCTACAGCTCACACCATCTCTATTGATGCTAAGGGATCGGTCATTTATAATGTAAGTGTCTACTTGGGTGGGAAGACAGCCTTCCTAGCTACTCAGAAGATTGAGGCAAGAAAGCTTCTTTCTGTCTGCCCCTCCCTCCCTCCCTCCCTTCCACCCTCCCCCTCTCTTCCTTCCTTTCCCCCTTTCCCTTCTTTTTTGAAGACAGCATCTTGCTTAGTCTAGGCTAATCCTGAACTCACTGTGTAGCCCACCTTGGCCTTAAACTCATAGCAATCCTCCTGCCCCACCGATCCGAGTGCTGCAATTACAGACCTGTACCACCACGCTTGGGTATGTGGTGATGGTGAATCAACCTCAGGACCAACATCTTGCTAGTTAAGCACACTAACCAACTGCTAAGCTATTCCTTCAGCTCCTTTCTTCCTTTTTAGTCACATCTGTTTACTTGTTTACTTAAAATGTTTAAAACTCTCAGCGGCATCAGCATCACTACCATCCCAGAAAACCCAAGTCCTAGAGGTGACAAGATTCTGTCTTCTCCTTGGACTCAGTTCTGTCTTTTTTTTTTTAAAAACTTCCTCAGACCCAGGAAGCGATTGCTTCAGCCTGCACCATGCATCTCTGATCAGCATAGGGTTCCTCCAGCACCGTCTCTTTTCCAGTCTGAGTGCACCTTTGTCCCACTCATTTCTGAAGCCAGTGCTCCAGGTATTTTGTGTTCTTCACACCACTCAACATGATCAGAAACTGCCTCTATTTCTAATGTATTTTTATTGTTTTTGCCTACATGTTTATTGTTCAACTACCCTAGCATTAAGTCAGTGTGGTTTAGAAACTTCCTTGCCTATTTAATTTCCAAAAATTTAAGCCTTTCATTTAATTTTTATGAATTACATGTAGTCAAACTAAGTCTGAAGCTACTTTTTTTTTCTATTGAATTTCTTTCCAAACCAATGAGTATCCACTGGCCCTCTGCCATTATGATAATCAGTGTTAACAGGGGAAGGATTATTCACCACTCAAGGGAGGATGGCATTTTCTAAACTCTGGGGAGAAAAACACTCGATTTTATAATATCTACAATGGAAAAAGTTTTCGTACTTATTTTTTGACCCAGTATAGACTGGTAATACACAACACTGACTAGTGAATCCGCAAAAAGGAAGTCTTGCTTGTAGGTATGAGTGTGTTTCAATCTTTCTGTAAATGTGTCTAAACCAAGCCTGGCTTGGTCCTAAGTAGGTCTGAAGCCACCTGCCAAGTAGAGAATTGAACCTGAGCCCCTTCTCCCATTCCCCAACATGAGTATCTCAACCCCATGGCCAAGGTATAAAAATCTCGATGTGGTCAGGCTGTATTAACCTCTTACCATTATAGCTTCTTCCCAACAAAATCACACTGAGAATCCTTTAACCTACACAATGACCTCCTTTCAACATGAGGAGGAATTTAGAACTGATTTATTTGACAGCAATTTGGTTTGAGCCCTAGTATTTGTTATGTTGATTTATGATAACAATATAAGTGCCTGTGACCGAGTTTTATAACTTGTTCCAGACACGAAGTACCACTTCTGCTCCCCATACACGAGTTCCCCCTGCGTGCCAGACTGAAGTTGCTAGGCCATTCCAGGAGATGTGACCTGAGTAAAGCCGGCCAGTCCGATGATAGCAGTGACCTCCACAAACGGGTCCTAAACACAAGCTCACGCTTGGTTCATATCTCCAAGAACAGGACATTCAGAAGCTTCAATTTTTCCCTTAGGTATTTTGGAACTAGTAAAGATTTCAAATATTTAGTTAAAAATACCGAAGAATTTGTTAAACAGCAGATTATCACCACAGCCCTAAGGCATGATGAGGCATGATGCAGAACAGTAGGATCCCCATTTTGGTGCTAAGAAAATGAGGCACGAAGATGTGAAGTGACTAGTCCAGATTGATAAACTATTCAGTTTTAGTGCCAGAAGCATACTGAACTATTACCCTCATCCAGGAAAGCTGTTTCAACAGGCCATACTCCTTCTATTTAAGAGAGCAAATCCTTTGGGTTCAAACTTCTCTTGCTGTCTGTAACATTTAAGTTACAGAATTTTATTATCGCAAATGTTTCTATAATCACCTATAGCAAAAGGTGAGTTAATCCAAAAATGCCATCTAAAGAACTCTTATGTAATAAATTAATATTTCTTCTGCTATGACTATTTTATGATAGGTTTGGGTATTGTGTTTCCTTGTTGAATTTTATCTGGGACAAAACACTAATGGTACGCTGTCAAAGAATGCTTGCTGGTATGAAAGGACAGGTTACCTAAGACCAACAGCTTAAAGACAGATTTTGGGTTGAAGCCAAGAGTCAGGACATGAATCTAGAATTTTAGGCAGCAAAGTCTATCAGAAAATTCTGTTTAGTCTAAAATCTCCAAAGTTGCATTTTAAGGGACCCACGACCATATCACGATCAGTCATCATTTAATCCTGGAGTCTACTTATTGTTATTTTATACCATTGTTACCAGGATGTCACAACGAAGATTTTTTTTGGAACCAAAACAGATAAGATGGCCACACTCTCCAAGCCTTGCCTTCCTGCATCTTGCCAAGCACACAGTCCTGAGTACAATCCTCATCTCTGTGAGTGTCACTCCTGAGAAAACTCTGCCCGCTGGACAATCTTTACACATTCAGGTTCCTCAGTTGGAGTTTCTCAGCAACCTACCTTCCCCAGTCCTTTTATGTCAAACTTTCATCATTTCCCACTATAGATTCAAATATCCCAGGAAGCTGCACTTGCTCCTCCCATGGGATTGGTCACCTGATGATCCCAAGTTAATTCTGTTAACAGAATGTTTCATAAAAACTTAACTTTTTATGCAGCAGCCCCCTGTAAAGAGTGTTCTTTGAGAGTGACAATTCCTTATCTTGAGGTGTGTTCCTGATACAAATCAGTGAATAAGAAATGCACGATATTCAAGGACATTTTCTTCTGATCAAAATAGATATGAAAATGATATCATTTTTATTTCTGTTGATAGATCAGCACCAGGTGCTCACCAAGCCTAGCATTAAGTTGAAAAAGTCATAAAGCATGGAGAACACAGCACCTTAAACCTAACAGTCTGCATTCATGAACTGGTAGACAGGAAATCAGGGGTACCAGGAAGTGCCACTCCCTTCTATCACTTAAATAGTGTTGTTTTTATATTGGGTATGGTGACTTATTTATGTAATTCCAGCTCTTTAAAAGGTGAGGTATGTGGGTTGGAAGTTCAAGTTCTGCCTGGAAAAATTAGTGATATCCTGTCTCAAAATACAATAAAATAATAACAATGGTTAGAAATGTCAGCTCGGTTCTAGAGTTCCCCTCGCTTTGATCCCCACAGCCAATATACTATTTATATTGGCAATAAATGAAATATATTTGACCTGCTGCCAATACTTATGTGACTCATGACTTCTGACTTGAAAGTGTGGCCTTCGTACAAACCAAAAACCCTTAGAAATGAGAGTCAATTATGTTTGGAGAATAATATAAGTCAGTCAACTTAAAAGATATTTAAATTGCTAAAGACCTAAATAAGCATTTTTATGGCATAATATATTGACTTCTAGCTGTGCGGCCTCTTCCTTTTTAAAGGTAAACACTTTAAGTAAAAATGAATATAAAGAAAAATGAACTAAAATAGGACTTCAAAAAACATTAACAGATTATATTGCTAAGACTAAAGTAAGTGCTCATAAAACAAACATAATTCACTGAAGGTCAATTAACAAAACTTAAATTAATTTCTATATGTATTGGAGCGTCTGGATTACTTTTCAGGGTTTGGTGCGTCTGTTCCTTGAACACACACTCGTTTGCTCTGGGCTGAATACCGCTTCAGATGAGGTATGGGGCAGTGCTAGCTGGCATCTTTGTGACACTTTCTATGAAGTTTTTGCCAATGTCAAATTTTCTTAATTAAAATCTCTTGTGCCTTGGGTTATTTCTTTATTTTAATGTCATAATGGCATTCATATAGTAATTATCCTGTTTCAAACAGCTAATGTACATAATAAAATTACAGCTTGGCTTTTTTCTTTCCTAGTTTTGTAGACCTATTTGTACATGAGTGCCACTTATAAAAAAGCTTACATTTTTAAATCTTCTTCTTACTAACACCATTTATGATACTTATGAGAGATACCGGGAAACCCTGATGCTTCCTTAAAAATGACAGGGAGAAATGTGACAAGAATTACCATTCTGTGGCATCCAAGAAATGCATCACTATTAGGAGCAAAGGGGCTAGACTCTACAATTCAATTAGGCATTCTAAGACATTTCTAGACATGTTCTGGACCTAACTCTTAGGAATGAACTTGATTTTTTTGGTCAGGCAGTTTATTACTTCCAGAAGGAATTAAATGCTGGCACGAACCAACTTCCCAGAGGTAGCCACCTGGAGGCAGCCCATGACTAACATTAGGCATGCTACTACTGGCATCCCAGAACAGGCTCAGTCTTTGTTCCCTTCTCCCTTATCTCCAAGGAGCTACACCAAGAGCACAGCTTTGACTGCTTAGAATAGGTAATACATGGCTGTATCCTCATATCAATATATCAGTCTCAAAAGTTTTGCCTTCTCCTCTACCAACTCTTCCTTAAAAATCCATTTCTACTTTGATTTGGCAAATTCTCTACAATTTGTTCATCTTTCTATATATAATGAATCATTGGGGTTATATTATAAATATAAATGTGTGTGTGTGTGTGTGTGTGTGTGTGTGTGTGTGTGTGTTTGTATAGTAAAAAATAAAGTGTATACTAATGGGAAAAAGTTTAAACATTTTTTGATACACTAAATATTTTGAAAGAACCTTGGTTTTTATCAAAAAACAGTTCTGATTATTTGCATTTTCTTTACAATTTAGATTATGTAATATGCACAAACTATGGTTGGTAGCCTAAATAAAAATGTGTATAATTTTAAAAAGTGTGTTGCAATATTTAGAAAAATTAGCAGCTGTGTTTGAGGTCCAACTTCTGAGGAGTCTGGATGCACAAGATTCCTGCCTCCCTTTTTCTTTCTTGGTAAATTCTTTCCACTTCTGTCTACCGTCATTAAGAAACTCAGGTAATGTAGAAAAGGTGAATCAACAGAATTGCTTCTATTTCCTATGGGGATGTAACTTATGTATTCACTTCAAAAAACAGTTTGGCATTAGCTTCATAAGAGGATCTTCAACCCTTGGATATATAATGAAGGAAACTCATAGAAAGTGCAAAGCCACAGTCACCTACAAGGCTGTGACAGGACTGTTTGCAATCAATAACCCAAATGCATATGGAGAGAAAAATAGGAAAAGTGTGGCAGCTTCTTCCACAGCAGTGAATGGATGGCACCTGGACACCGCATGCAACCTTGTAACACTGGTTTTCATCACAGCACAACACAGGGAAAAGAACCACATGGAGACCAGACCAACTGTGGGGCCAACGACAGGGTGAGGCTATTCTGTAGCTTCTTGGTCTTCATTTCCTCATCTCTGGAGTGGAATGATGGTATCTACCCTAGAGGGCTATTACGAAAACTAGAAACATACATAGAGTTATGTGTGCATGAAATCAGAATGATCAGTAATGCTACATCATATGCTTTTTTTTTTTTTTTTTTTTTTTTTTTTTTTTTTTTTTTTTTTTTTTTTTTTTTTTTTTTTTTTTTTTTTTTTTTTTTTTTTTTTTTGCACACAGGGTTGAAAATAGGACCTTCACTCAGATTACATTCCCAACTCCCTCTTATGGTTTACTTGAGACAGGGCCTCACTAAGTTGGGGGAATCGAACAGATTTTCCTGCCTCAGTCTCCCAAAATGCATTTGTTCTTATGATTTAAATATCTTCTGCTAGAATATACAAGGATTTGAGTAAAAATGAATTAAAGTTATGTTCTATTATTAAGCACACACAGAGGAGATCATTTTGACGTCTTATGGCATAACTATATCAGATATATTTAACATACTAAAGTGCACTGATAAATCCTTAAATTGGAACAGCGGCAGCTATGAGGCTTTGGAGTATCCTATGTAACTTTATGTGTTCTCAGGAACACAAGAAACAAATAAACAGTAGGACTTCCACCCCTAAGGACTGCTAGCGACGCTGGCTTCGTTACTTCCCACCCTGGAAAAAATGCTTTCGGCATTCTCACTGCCGAATCGTAGGTCCCATCCTGTTCTCCACACTTTCAGTCCCCCCTCCCGGCCCCCCCAAGGTACTGTGCCCCACGGCCCCACGGCCCTTCAGCCAGGTTCGCGTCTCGCCCTTTCAAGCTGCCATTTGTGGTTCCTTCATTATTCGTTACCTCCCGAGCTCAGGCACCGTGACGAAGGCTTTGATGAGTTTCTCTTGCACACATTTAAACATTTCCTGAGCAGTTACTATTCGAGGGTCCTTGTAAATTCAATGTACAATCACACACATGTGGGTAAAACTGCCTCTTGACCTTAGTTCCAGCTTAATATTGGTGCACTGAGGAATATGAGTCATTTCCTAAAATACCTTATAGGAAGAAAAAAAGTAAAGAAAGAAAACCATCAAGTCATTAGGCCAAAATCTTTGTCTTTTACTAAGCCCAGTAAAGGCAGTAGCACAAGTTCCCACGTTTCATGGGTGCAGAAAGTCAAGTTTGGAAACTGAATTACAGAAATAGATGGTAAAACGATTCCATCTTCATCAAAAACTTATCAAAAGTTATCAAAAGTAACAAAATAACTAGAAACTCTACTTAAATTACCTCCCCACTCCTATTTAATAAGTTACGTAACTGCAAACATTATGTAAATATAAGTATTTTGAAAAATTGATAGGTAAGAACTTTTTAAAAGTCAGTATCTTTTCCAAGGGTGGGTGTTGTATGACTTTTACTTACAGGCCTATCAACTTAAGGAGACAGCAAATGAAAAACCATCCAGCGCTTACTCTCAATACACTTTGCGTCCTCTGCCCAGCCCTGCGTGGGGTCTGAGAGTGGAGACGACTTGCGGCGCGGGAGGGCGATTCATTATTTAGTGATTTGCATTCCTACACGCAACAGTATCTGTCGATTAAATGCAATCTGCACTCTCAACACGGGTTGCAATTAATGTACTTTCAATTTCTAAATGTGTTTCTATGATGGCGGAGAAAGAAATGTAAACATTCCAAACAGATGGTGCAAGCCTTTTGGCTTAGGTGAGTACATAAAAATGACATTATCTGAAATATTCCAGTTTCTTAATGCTGAAGAGATAGTGGGGAATCTCTAATCCCCCATACTCAGCTCAGCCAGAGTCATAACCCTTCTCCATTAAGTACTGGTGCCATCTGTTGGTGCTGAAGGAGTGGCATCATATTGGCTGAGGTTTGCGTATTTCACAAAAAAACGACGTGATTCAAGTTACTGTATGAAGTATGATGATGACATCATAGCAAGCGTCTCAGTGGTTTAACATTCCTGACTACTTCCCCAGATGGTGCAGCTCCTTTTTAGTTATATGAATTTGGGGTTAAACCCTAACCTTCAGGTTTATTTTCAAATATATTTTTTAAAAATGTATATCATAATATAACAAATGGATTTTAATATTACTGAAAAGTTTAATCAAGGATATTTAGCTTTTCTTGATTTTATTTAACATAATTATCTATTTAATTCCATATGTACTTATTTTGTGACACTGAAGACTGAATCCAGGACCTTCACACGGAGCTACATTCCCAGACAAGGTCTCACCAAGTTGCTAAACTGCCTTGTGGGGTTCAAACCTGAGATGCTCCTACCTCAGCCTTTCCAGAGTCCTGGGATTAGAGAAGCCTGTGCCACCATACCCAGTTCTTATTTCTTATTTTAATATGTCATAAATTTTAACCATGTTGTAAACAGTAGCTTCCCTCGTGATTACTGTTACTGTTCCCAGTGGCAGCACTACAGACTGTAAGGGAGTTCACTACGACTACTTTATACCCTGGAATTCTGAAGCATAGATACTCTGCAGTCTTGCTGTCCCTGCAGACACTGTCCCTTCCAGACCCAGTCTACGTCTAAACATCAGTAAGTGACCACCTCCAGAGTGCAAGCTAGCCAAGGAGAAGCCTTACGCCATTATCCCCTTGATCTGACGTCATACTCAGATCACGTTCCTCTGCTGTAGTCATTCCAGGGCCAGCAAGCAGACAGCTCCCGTCACCTCTACACCCTGGAGATCCTTGAAATGGTGCAAACAAGCCAACCCAGACCTTCTTACTTGGCCACATGTGCTCTTTTCTATGGGAAGCACAGCAGGGGCTCTTGGTCTTCAGCCCCCATTCCTGCCACCCATCTCCTCATGTTATCCCAAGTACTCTCCCAAGCATCCTGTGCTCTGTCCTCTAAGAAACCATGTTTACAGCCTTTTCAATAAAAATTATCCTATCCCCCGTGGCATCATCATATCTGAATAATAAAAATGCAGAAAAAGACATCACTGGACCCATATCTGATTATCTGTTTCTGTCTCAGCCTCCATGTGTACAGCCTGTGACCTACATGGGGGGACTGGAGTTCTTTCTGGTTCCAGGTATGAGTGCCAGGTGACTCGGCACTGGGGCTGTGTTACATGCTCCCAGAATTTTCCAGTGCCAAATTTACAAACTATCTATTGCACAGGGCATACTAGTGCCAATGGGGGAGAGGCTACTGTTAAAAGCTAAGGAATACATGGCCTATTAAGACAATATTTCATGTACCTGATACAGTGTGTCTCAAATCAGAGGTCCACTTCAGTTGTAGGTACTGGATAAGTGCTGTTTACTCAATTACCCTCAAGAGTCTCATAAAACTATGCATGTGTGCACACAGATAAGCACCTGTCAGCCTGTATGCAAACACACACACACACACACACATGCACACACACACTTTCATATGCTCACATGTATCCATCTAAAATCATTCTATTCTATGCAAATATTCAAAACCAGTACTAAAGGAGTATGTAAAATAAATATTCACATTTTAGATTACTATATTTGCACTATATAGAGAATAATTTGTGATATATGTATAAAAATGTAATCACATTTTGGTAACAAAAACATTAATTATTAATTCCATCTTGATTAAGTTTATACTTTTATTTTGGAGTATATTTGAATCATAAAGTCAATGGAAAAAATGTTCCTTTACTATGCTTGATTTCAATATTAAGAATAAATGTTTTATTGCTACCAAAATTCTCATTTATATTTTTAGTGATGTTAGGTAACAGATTTCCTTGAATCTGGAACTTACATTTGTTTAGGCTGAAAAAGCGAAAAAAATGTGTAAGTAATATATATCTATTTTTAATATATGCTAATGTATAAAACACAAAAGTTATCAAATGTAAATATAAAACAAATACTGTGCACTTATTTTTTATATGTGTACAGCTAAAATATCAAAACACATATACTAGGTAAAAATGGTAAAAGTGTGACTTAGCACAGGAAGCAGATGTACTGCCCTTCCTTCACGTTTATGCAAGAGACACCCTGCCTGCATTATGCCGCTCCCCTTCTGAGGGCTGAAAAGATGGAGGCTATTCCTTAATAACAGCGATTGCTACACTTAGCATGAAAGATGCTCTGCCCTTATCGGCTGATTGCACAAGCTGATTTTCATTTAGTTTTCCCCAAACTTTAAGGATTTTTACACATACAATTTTAAATGAAACACACATCATTGCTAAAAATAACACAATCTGCAATATTTTTAAGAACGTAAACACACGTCAGCAATACACAGTATAAACAGTGTACAGGAACTTGGCCACGTGGCTGAAATTGTGAGATCACAGTAGAAAGTAGAAATTCTTAATAACTTTTCACACACTTGTTATGAGTCAATACGTCCTTTACTCGGTCCTCAAAACCTCATTCCACAAATTCCCTTTTTAGTGTGACCATGAGGAACCAATTTGACTAATATGTACAACATTAATATGCCTGTGGCAACTGACAGTGAACACAGAGGTCAATCCAGTGCAATCAGGAAAGGACGATGTTTTCAATAAATAGCATTAGAACAACTGGGTAACCATAAAAAGATAAAACAATAAATCTATACCCCACGTATATGCCACATCCTTAACAAAATAACTTGAAATTGATCACAGACTTAAATGTAAGCCATAAAACTATAAAAGTTCTACAAAAAATTAGAAAAAAATTTGCAATCATAGATTAGGCAATCTTCTTTAAGATGATACGAAATACAAACTTATCATTACATAGATGCACTGTATTCCATGAAAATTGCAGTTTGCCTTTCAAAAGACCTATTTGTGAAAATGACCAAGAATGCTAGAGAGTGAAAAATACATACAAAGCCGAGATTGGTCTCCAGTACACATGAAGAACTTTAGGAGTGAATAATGCTAACAAGAACAAAATCATATAGGCATAATAAATATTTAAATGAGTCCTTCAACAAATAAAGGGGTATACATAAAAATACATAATAGGATGTCTGGAGACTGTTCGGATGATTTCATATATAGTGAACTATGTGGTTAGCACTTGACCTCACAATCTCACAATTCTACTTGTAGCTAGCTACCTGAAACACCAAGACACATCACACAGACTCAGATGTAAATGTTCACAAAAATGGGCTAGTTGATGATTAAATAATCAAACATAGCTGGGCACGGTGATGCAGGCCTGTAATTCCAGCACTCTGGTGAACTGAGAGAGGAAGTTCGTTAAGTTCTAGCAGAGCCTGTGAACTTAGCAAGACTTTGCCTCAAGAACACAAAAATGAAGATGGGTTGGGACTGGAGCTCAGTGTAAAGGCTCCAAATTTGATCACCTGTATCACAAAATAATAATCATATTAATAATGGTAATAATAATGATAAAATACAAAAATACTTCAAAAAGTTGAAAGGGGTACATCGATTCCATCAACACAGATAAATTCAAAAAGCATCCTACAATAATAGGAGTCACACACATAACACCAAATGTGAATCTGTATATATGACATTCTAAAAAAGTCACAACTATGGTGAGAGAAAACAGATCAACTGCTACCAGGGTGCAGGAGTTGCAGGCAGAAACAGATCACCAAGGGGTACAACAGAGTAGTTTAGAGCAACAGGAAGTGCCCCATCATGCCTTGGTGCAGGTTACATGGCTGAGTAAATCTGTCAAAATTCCTTGACTTGTACTGTTTGTGTTGATCAGCTGTAAACTTTCTAAAGTCTATCTTAATAAAGCCCACAGAGAAATTTAGTAATATAGATATTTTCCAAGGAGTTTAGAGATTACAATTGAATTTAACATTAACTAAATTTATAAGCATATGTTTTACACTTCAAATATGTGCATTTCAAGGGATAATTCCAGAAGAGCATTATCAGTCTCTTTCAAAGACCGTGTACACAACAACAGGTATAACGAGATACCTAACCTGAGACAAACCCTGAGGCCATGATGGAAATACTACCCAACTATGATGCCGGAGCAAGCCCACGTGGCCATTTACAGCTTCCCCCTATAAGCTCAGGAAAGAGACACTTTTCTCCCATCTCTTTGGTTACATTCTAATACCTACTGGCCTACCTTCTCTCAAACACTCAGTAATGTCTGCCTCTCGTTCCATTTGATTGCAGATTCAAGGCTGATTGCTTGCTGTAGCCTGCTGATTACCTCATTTAAAGTTTTAATTGCATTGTCTTAAGAATGAACAGTATACCATGTGTGATATTTAGTAATGAGTAAAAACTAAACATAAACTTGCAGGTAAAAGAAATTTAGGTAATTCGTTGAGAGTATATGAAACACTATCATATTAGGAATGTACACATTGCTAATTAGAAAATTATAACCCATCAACCAACACAAATTGAAGAGTCAAAGTGTTTAAGTCTCTTAAGAAGTTGTTAAGTGGTTGAGTCTTGGAATGTGGTTTCCTTTTTTTTTTTTTTTTTGCTAGACAGTCAGACTTCATCTCCAGTGGCTGCCACTGTGTAATTAATGTTCTTTCTTTAGAGTAGCCAGAGGAGTAAAATGAATACTGTGTCAAATAGAGGAAGCCGTGGTCCCAGATACTATATCCAAAAAGTGCACCCATTCATAACATTTAAAAAATGAAGCCTCTACTGTGGATTAACTTTCACATACAAGCAGGAAAACAAAAGACAAGAGCTTTACAAACATTCACATATGATCAAAACTTCAAAGAACTTTTGGTGACTCAATCTAAAATCGTAAATATTGCACCAAGTTGTCCTTATTTCTCTTTTGTGATGGCTCAGAGGCTTACCCACCATTTCTATTAAACCGGAGACCTGTTTCATCTATTTTTGGCTTCCAGGTAGAGCACACATGACAAATAAAAATTGAGTTAATATGCAGAGTTCTTTGGGAAGCATTTGAAAAATTACAGGTGATCACTATGTTCCAACATTGGGTCATAATGAGCAAGTCTCAGAGGACAGAACTTTTGTTTCTTTGAGAGATTTATTAGTACTAGGAGAACTAGAATGTTTGAGAAAACAATACTTGTGGGCTTTAGCCAAAGAACTGATAAGGCTAATCACGGTGGCCTGGAGGGCCTCTCGCTCTCCGCCTTCCTAACCATTCTAGAACTGTGCAAAGCAGACCCTAGTTAGCATAGGTAGAGACAGCAACAGCTCTCAGAAGCTATATAAAATAAGAGATGTGATCGAAAAATACAGTGTGTGCTAAAATAAAAATAGAATGCTATAGTAAAGGACACACTGCAATCAATCCCCCAAACATTTCCTTGTGCTTGGAACACCCTTGTTCCATTATTCTTGTTGCTTTCTAAGGCCGCTCAAAAATTCCTCTTTGCACCATACTGTCTCCTGGAGTTCTGAATCCATTCAAAACACTGGCCTTTCACACTCAGGTTTTGACTTTGAAGAAGAGCCAAAAGTCACATGATACTGCTAGGCCCAGTGAATAAGGCAGATGAGGAAAAACTGTAACGCTTTTACCAGCTTGCCTCCCCATTCGATGGCAGTTAGCAGAGGCATTCTCTGTATTTCATCACACCCCACAAAGACCCTCAAAAAGACAATTTCCAGACCTGCTTCGGAAAGTGCCAAAAATGGCGGCGTAATGTGGTCATGGTGAGGGGAAATGTAGCAAGGGGGACTCACGGCAAAGAGTCTTCCATGGCAACACTTTCAGGTGAAACATTCACTGCAATTGTTGATCAATGCTCCTTGAAGCATTGCTGTGCTCTTCTGTCAGCTGTGTACTACAGTAATTTGTCACAATTTACCACCATATTCTCAACCACAACATGATGCCATGATAAGTCACAACGGCCAGTCTATATTAAGGTGTCAATAAGTATTTGGTAGAAGTTGTACTTAAAGTCTTGCAGACAGATGCAGAAAGTTACCACAGGTTACAGTTCTAGTTCCTTACTTTAACACAGACAAG